>OX638389.1:40026638-40631219 GCA_951813805.1 Limnephilus auricula | reverse complement strand
CATGCCCGTGTTAAGGTGGTTATGGTTTACCAGGACGTTAACCATACCCGCCTCCTAAAGCAGGTAATTGATTTCATTAACACGATTAAAAGAATCATTTCAGTCAATCATTATTGGGGTTTGCTCAAAATCTCAATACCACATCTATAGTATATATATAGTGGTTGTAGCTTATCTGGATTCTTCCCAAAAAAAGAAAATTTCCCACAATTTTCTTATTCAAAAAGGTTTTATGGTGAATACCACACAAGAGTCCCAACTGCTCTCGTCTGGAGCCAGTAAGACTATGGCATCCCCAATTGGGGTATGTTGTGAGGCTGAAGGTAAGTGGGGAAGGGAAGGAGACGAGGAAGAGGAAGGTGGGGAAGTACCTGGCTATTCAGATCTAGTCACTAAACACGGCTAAAGCCATTTCAAGCCACGTTTAAATTCTGAATGGTGGTCTTACACCAGGGCGATACTAAGAGTATCTTCCACTGTAGAACGTGCCGAAAATATACTATATATTACTTTAAATAATTAATTGTGAAATAACACAAATCAATTAAATAAAACTTATTTGCGCACGCCGGGTTCGAAACCGCGGCCTTCGGAATGGGAGTCTAACGCCCTACCGCTGGACTACGCCAACCGTATATAAATACTATATTATAGAAATAAGATTGTTTTTTTTTTTACGTTTTCTTGGGTCGCAAAAATATAATAATTCATGGGGGGGATGGTAATGTTAGTTCGTGTAAAAAATGGCCCATATTTAAGAATTTTTTTAGAAGCTACAGCTAATATAAATTAATTTAATTGATCGTAAAATTATAGTACAACATACAAACACAATTTTTTAACCGCTTGGGCACATAAGCTTGTTTTCACGACAATTTAACGTAGGTAAACATAGGAATGACGTATGCCCCGTACCTGAGTTATTAAAACTAAATATAAATAATTAAACCGACGGCAGCAAATCTTCAGAGGCCCCTCGAAATAAAGTTGTCCGTCGGTGAACAGTAAATCATGACTGGATCATCGGAAATCAAAAAATAAAAATGAAATCATTAGATAACCACTTTCCGAAAGTATTCCTAGGAGGATTTTTTTTATTTTTTATTTTTAAGTTTTCGGTGTCACTTTGAAGTGAAAACACCGATTTTCGTCTAACAAAGGGCCTATTTGTTATTGTAGAATTAATAATCAATACCTGGTCATTCGTGTAAGGAATTAGTGTCTATACAAAATTTTAAAAGAATCGGTCGAGTAGATTTTGATTTAAACTTTTCACCGTTATTAACTCCATTTTGGCAGTAATCTTCTTATAAATGTAATATGAAAAGTGATGGTGTACCAAATGTAAAATTATGCAATGTCCAATGTTTTAAATTTAGTGACCTCCGCGTGCAAAGTCGTATCTCCTCCAAGCATAAACTTTCTAATTAAAGTGTGTTTATCGGAAGTGACCTGCCAGTTGAGTATGTTTTCTGTATTTATTTGTAAATAATAGTTCTAGGTAGAGCTTAAGAAGCCATAATAAAATGTAAAGCGCCCTTGAGGTGATTTCTCACAAAAACGGCGCTCTACAAATTATCCAATTATGATTATTATTATTATTAGTAATGTGGATAATGATTCAAAATGGTTCAAAAATCCTGCATCGAAGGAACATTTTAATGATCACCGAGTATTGTGGCCTTTATCAGACGGTGGCGGAATGAGACAGTCTGATGGAGAATGACAAACGGGGTTTGACAAACATCTCTGTCAAAGCTATTCCAGTATTTATGTTTCAGGAGTCGAATTTCAAGGACCGTTAGCGAGGGGGTGCGTTTTAAACGGGATTATCAAGGAGCGTTTGTTGTTTCAGTAAGGGTTGTTGGCTGTTATGGTTGACTAGGAGTAAGTGTTTAGGAAGATCGAAGGGAATGAATTTTGTAAATTAACAACGCAAATTTATGGTACTTTGATATTTAATGATCATCTATTGTAGCTTCTAGACATTGGCATAAAACTTACTAACTTATTTTAGGTAAATTGAAAACTTATCCCGTCATAAAACCGTCACCCTATAAAAATATTAAAATAAAACCTAAGATCCTTTGAATATAAATTCACAATTTATTTTTGATGCGTCGTAATATTTTAAGAGTCATTGTTTTATTCAAGAAATATTAACCAAAGAGTGCTTAATAATGCTAAATATAACTTGAAAATAATATTTTCGTTGTTTGTTTTTGGGGTGTTATGCCGTGCTGCGATACCTCCTTCTTTAGCCGACATTTCACACATCGTCGACGACGCATCGTCGGATCTGCCGGATCTGCCCTGATGATGGACACTGCAACGCTGTCCGAAACGTCGGCTAAAGAAGGAGGTAGCGCAACACGGCATAACACCCCAAAAACAAACAATGCTTTTGGCCGTGAAAATCTAAAAACGTATCTGAAAATAATATATGTAAATGTCAGGTTAAAAACAATATAATATATCGTCGTTGCATAATTAATATGAGTTAAATATACAGTTATTTTTCTTTTTTTCCCATCTTCTACAATATGAGCCTTGTAAAAATATCAAATATTTAAGGCGATAAAAAATAAACCACGTGAAGACAATAAAAATACTACATAATAAAAAAATAAGAAAAATGAATGTCATTACTACCCTGACGAAGAAACCATCGGTTTTGAAACATGTAGGTAAATGTGATTATATTAGTGGTTTAAACAAAGTTATTTGTTTTAATTTAAATAAGAAAAAGTCAAATCCTCTGCATACTACTAAACAATTCAATTGCCTTGGTATGTACATAATCTTACTAATATTATAAACGCGAAAGTTTGTATGGATGTATGTATGTATGTTTGTTACTCTTTCACGCAAAAACCACCAAATGGATTTTAATAAAACTGTATAGTAATATACCTCATACATCAGAATAACATATAGGCTATAATTTATAGAGCTAGCTATATTCCAAATATTAAAAATAATAATTATCTACTGTTTAATATAAAATGTCAAAATTTTAGAATGACATTTGCAAAACAATGATTGTTAAATCGAAATTCTATTTTAGAAAATATTTAAATTAGTGAATTCATTTGAAGTACTCGCCTAATAAATACTTTGAATCGAATCAAGAATTATAGATATTTTAAATAAATAGGTTAAGAATTTTGTTATATATTCATAGATGGGACCTAGGAAAAGAAAATAGGCTACTCGAAGTACTAATCCTACGCAGACGGAGTCGCGGGCATAAGTTAGTATTAACATAATCTTATAATGCCTATCTGTCAAATTGGAATAAATTTAAATTAAATATTTTGACATTATTATGGTATTAATATAAAATGTGCATAGAATATGAAGCATGTGAGAAAAACGACTTAACAAAATATATTTTTCCTACTTTGTCCATAAATAGAATTGTTATTTTTCGTTTCGTTATTTTTTCAAACAGTTTTTATTGATTACCTCAGAAAATACTCACAGTCACGTGCTTCATATATGGTATTAATGGTATAAACTGTGCATAGAATATGAAGCATGTGAGAAAAACGAGTTAACGAAATATATTTTTCCTACTTTGTCCATAAATAGAATTGTTATTTTCCGTTTCGTTTAGAAGTGTTATTTTTTCAAACAGTTTTCATTGATTATCACCTTGTTTTTCAGAATGTACTCAAGAATCACGTGCTTCATATTATACATGCAACGACGATATTTATATATTCCACACGCCAAACCATATAAATGGATACATTAGATGTCATTTCGTTCGGCAAGCCTTTACTATTATACTTTGTATTAAAATATAGTCCGTCAGCGTGCAGTCATCGCCTTGCACAAAATAATACCCGAGAATACAGGTAGGTGTAGATGTAGGTACAGGTACAGGTGACAGGTTACTGACTCGAGGTGCGAACAGAAGTCAAGCGGGCCAAGCGTGAAGCAGAAAATCAAAACGGTTTAACGGTAGCTCAAACGGCGCTCGAGCGGGACCAATGGTTATTATTACTTATTCTTGTTACCATTGTCAATGCAGTCGGCAGTCGGTGGCTAATTGCGTCTCAGGTGTTGGTCGGAGGAGGTGGAAACGATTGTTCACGTCGAATGAGTTTTCTAAGCAACAAGTATGTTAACCTATTTAAGTTGACGATTGTTGGTATTCGATAATTATCTTTGCAGTTATTGATTGCTCTTGGTAAGATTGTTCGAAGATATTCCTCTTGATTTAAGTTGATCAAACAGAGAATAAATTAATCGAAGGATTTTTTAAAGTAAAACTTCTTTTCGCACGCTTGACTTGGGGGGTAAACTGGCGAATGCTTGACGAGAGCGTTACGAAAAGGCGTTATATCGGGCGACTGTAGGAGCAAGAGAGAGCAGTGCTCGCGCACATTTTCTTTCTCTCTTCCTCTCATAGCCAGTGCATGAAATAGCTCAGTCAGTAATTTGAAATACAAATTGTAGAAAAATAGCCAATTCGAGGGCATTTATTTTTAAAAAACAGAAGAAGATTTAGAGCTACCTTGGTAACAAGCTGTTGGTGTTTTTCGTTTACGTAATTTCGTTTTTTAACTAAAAAGAAGGTATTTGACAATCTCGGAAGCAAATAATATCGTTTTGTACTTAATAGTTTTGTTGTGGCGATAATTACATCGAGGTATTGCGATTGAACTATATAACCATATTAGGATTGTGTGCTCCTTTGCAGAGATGCAATGCAATGTGATTGGTTTTCCTTTTCCTTACATACCTTGTTTTTCCTACACATATCATCACCCAATTCCAAGAAACACCATTTCGTCTCGTTTCGTTATTTAGTATTTACAGACCATTTTCAAGAGCATCTGAAGCTGTAATTCGTAAGTAGTTTCGGATGAATGTAACTATTTTCGTACTCTAATAATATAATAAGTTAGATTCGTTTCGATCTTAACAAAATGGTTCGTGTCCGCATTAAGAGCGATAAAATCTAGCGGGCATTGTTGCCCGGTCCATTTGCCGCGCTATTTGATACCCGCTGTGTGTTCACAGTGAAAATTCTATTACGGAAACCCGATACGTTTTCTTTATTTGAAGAACAATATTATATAATAGTGTTATTAACTAGTAGCTGGATTCTGAATACATACCAAATTGCTTCCTTTTGAGAAGGTACTCGCATTTTAATTTATTAATATAATATTACTTAATTGGAACGGGCGACTAAAATCAAATACATGGGTATTATTTTTGACAGTAATAGTAGATAGAACTTATATTATCACAAAAGAAAAGCAATTAACTTCCTTAGACATTATCGAGACTTTATTAACTTTAGTCAACTCAAAAGAATTTACTATGCACTCAAATCTTTAATAGAGTATGGTATAACAGCCTGGGGAGGAGCAAATGCTGCCGCCATTGATCCGATTTTTAAAGCTCCAACAAATAATAAATATTATTTTAAAACTACCGATCACAAGCAGTTCAGATGAAATCTTTTGGAGCATATGTGTTTTGGACATTAGGCAACTTTATGCCAAAAACATTTAGCATACCTCTTTAAACACAGAACTGCTTTTGACAATGTCCAAACTGCTCGAGATACTGGAACCAAAGGTCATAATCCCCTACTATTATTCCATTTCGCTAAAACAACTTTTGGCCAAAGAAATTTAGGATATTTTGCAACAAAGCAATATAATGCACTTCCACTGGCCATAAGAAGACCAAATATAAATCAGACATCAAGTCTTGGATCATCAGCCAAGGCAGATATACCATCAAAGATTTTATTAAAACCAATAAGTATGCAATTTCAATGGTACGATACTGATTGTATTTTATTATAAACGTAAAATTGTGTTATTATTTTTGTTATAAATTGCTTATCTTTGAAACTTTTTGACATGTGCACCAATTCATTGTTACGCGGATGACAGTACAGTCCATGATAGCTTTTTGTTTGACAAGCCCCCAAAGGGTGCACAAATTCCAATGGCTCGGAGGGCTTTGAAGCAAAGAATGGACGCTTACCTCGAGAGTATTTTCTCTTGGGGTAAGAATAATCTCGTCGAATTCAATGTATCAAAGACCCAATCATGTCTGATTACGTCTAAAAGGGATCGAAATGACTATCTAGTCTCCTTCAACGGTAGCATTCTTCCGAACGGGTCTTCCATTGATATGCTCGGTGTAACTAAGTGACCAGCTCAGATATTGGGGCTCCATCGAGGCCAGAGTTAAGTTAGCCTCTCAGAAACTGGGCATACTGTACAGGGCCCGCAGATACTTTAATAGTACACAACTGCTAACCCTGTACAAATCGCAAGTGCGCCCCACGGTTGAATTTGGCAGCCACCTCTGGTCTGGAGCCCCAAAGTACCTGAAAAACACCCTCGACTCTGTGCAGAAACGGGCGGTCCGTTTGATAGATTCTCCCGTCTTAACAAACGGATTGCAATCTTTAGAGCACAGGCGTTGAGTAGGAATGCTATCCTTGTTCTACCGGTATTTCAATGGAAGATGCTCCGAGGAACTAGCCTCATTGATCCCCTCGGCACCGGTGCATAGTCGGGAAACATGCCAAACGCTCGCCCAACATATGTACACGGTTGACATTTGTCACATGAGAACGGGACGCTTCTACGACTCGTTCTTGTGTTCAACAGCTCGGCTGTGGAACGATATGCCAGCCTCTGTGTTTCCTCCTTCCTATAACATGGGACTCTTCAAGACCCACGTTCACTCCTTCCTCTCCTCAAAAAGACCCTCCTCACAGCATCTTCAAAGATGACATAGGCCCTGAGGGAAATTATTTTCCTCAGGGCCTCCTGTGTGGAGTTAATGTAAAAAAAACAACAACAAAAAACTGTCCCTGATCTCAACACAAGAGTTTCTAGTGAGGTAGGCACTGCACATCACTAATTGTAATATAATTAATAAATATGAATGACAAAAAATAAAAATAATATTTAAAAAAAAAACATTAAAACTTTTTTCCATTTACGTGCCATTTTTATTGTTAGCTTGATTTCTGCTTTCATTATGAGAAACTTTTTTGTAAGCGAAACCTCAAATTTAATTTGATGGGAAAAGTTATTTCTTTTGTTTTCTCTATTCTTTTGTAAGGCACGAAAACCTTGACACTAAATTGAGAATTGACACAGAAGATAGTCTTTAGAAATGTGGGTACGGACAATGGATGATATCGACTGTGTTTTGGTAAATAAATTTTTTTGAGAATATTACTTTTCGATGGTTTTATATAGAATAAGTCTTCAAAAAAGTACAACATGGTATGGTAGTTTTTCATATTAATGCATTTTTAATACTAGAAACTATATTTATATGTACAATTTTTTATTTATTAGTTATTTCGAGAAAACCATATGTGAAAGTACTCAAATCTCTCATAATAATACACGGAATTGCAATATTTTAGATCGAAATTATTAAAACTAAATAACAGTAATTCAAGATATGTAATTATGAATTTGAAAATATTCGTTGCTATCGTCTTCTGTAAAGCTTGAAATGATTTACCAAACGACAGTCGATATCATGCAAGTGGATGGAATAAAAATAAGGATCGAATCAGTTCGAAAAAGACTAACACGGGCAGTGTAATAATATAGAATCCCCCTCAATTATTCCGCTTCCACCGTCTCCGCCTATCTCTCTGCCTCGTCATCCCTCCCGCGAACCCCCTCTTAATTCCCCATCCGACCCTCCCGCATACCTCTCCCCCCAGCCTTTTCCCTGCCGCTTAACTCCATAAAATACACCCATTTTTCCAACAACTCGCGTGACCTATTTCATTTTTAATGCAAACTTCACAATGCCAGAGCTCACCGGTGTATAGTATATACATATAGAAAAATTCACAAGCATGTTCATAACAATTCAAAAAAAAAAATAATAGCAATCGGATGAAATTTTAATCACAATCGTATGAATAATACAGGAACTAATTTCATAACACTAGAGCTCACTATCATATAACCATCCCGGGTGTGCACACATCATATTCTCAAAGTTTCATCGCAATCTAGTAGGTGGGTAGCCACCTCCTTCGTAGACAATAGCGGGGAGCGATTGTCAATGGCTTGAATAGCAAGGCATTCTTGTACTTGTATGACTCCAGTCAACAGCTAATAAACGATTACTCTTTATAATATCAAAACGAGTATTAATCACTAATTCCCGTTAAAGTAAAATAGTATAATCATCAATATACTACAAATACCTAGTGAGGAGGACTGAGGATAGAATACTTCACTTTGTATTCTTAATTATATTGTATTTTAATTTATCATAATATATAATTATATGTATAGATATTAATGTATCTTAATTATATTGTATTTTCATTTTAATTTGTATTGTCATTAATTTTTTTTTTTTAAATCGGATGAACGGTATGGCCTCGCATAACATACGAACACACAAACAAACAAACATAATTTTTTTTATATATTAGATTAGAAACAAATAAACGCGCAACATTACAAAATGATATCAAATTTATTTTCAAAATTATCGTCCTAAAATAGAATCTGGGCCACAATCAAAATCTCGATGGAACTGCCCCGAATCCAATATAAGAAAGCCTGTAGGATTATATTTGGACGCAGAAGATATAGCAGCGCATAGACAGTGTTCACGAAGCAACGATTGTTGGATCGCAGTTGGATTCACCGGCCTGATGAGACATCGGGTCACTGGAGCCAGGATGCGGCTAATGGCCTCCGACATCACGGTGGTGACCGCAGCTTTGAAGGACCAAGCAGACTCCGCAGAGTTCTGAATGAGATGCTGCATATTTTTTTTATTATATATACACTTATATTTTTCAAATTTAATTGTATTCATATTTTATTATCAATGTGTATAACGGTGTGGGATTGTACTAACCTACCCACATCCCTGAATAAAAAAAATATAGTATCAATCACCGTCTATTAAGAAACTCCTAAACTTTCCATATTCCTCTCCAAAGAACCAGCATAACCTCCAACACTTGTATGAATGTTAATATATTATATATTAATAACATCCACTGCAGTTACATGATTTCAGACTAATTTAGCGATAGCCCCCAGAACTTTACTAAATTTCTCGAATCTCGAATCTCTTGGATTTTCTTTTAAATGAATACCGCACAAGAATCGCAACTGTTCCCGTCTGGAGCCAGTGAGACTATGGCATCTCCAGTTGGGGTATATTGTGTGACTGAATATAGTGGGGAGTGGAAGAAGATGGGGAAGAGGAAGGCTGGGAAGTATCTGGCTATTCAAATCTGGTCACCAAACACGACTAAAGCCATTTCAAGCAACGTTTTAATTCTGATTGGTGGTCTTACACCATGGCGATACTGAGAATATCTTCCACTCTGGAACGTGCCGCAAATATACTATATATTATTTTAATTAATTAATTGTGAAATACCACAAATTAATTAAATAAAATTTATTTGCACACGCCGGGTTCGAACCCGCGACCTTCGGATTGGGAGTCGAGAGCCTACTCCTGTTTACCTAAAACCTAACCTAACTTCACTTGACCCAAACTTTATTGAATCTTGCTTTTGTCGCTGTTATTGTATTACATAAATATACCTATTGGTATTTATTTGTATTTTTAATGTTAACCCTCCGTCTGTTGTGCGCACTACAAAAAATAATAAAAAAGAGGTCCGGGAAGCACCAGGAAGAAGATAATATGACAGTATCAGTAAAAAAATAAGTGAAAAAAGTTTTGTAGGTTTTTAAATCATAACATTCTGAATGCTTGCATGAACTAAAGAGAAAATTACTTGAACAAGAAAAGCTCTCAGAACAATCTATTCCAGAACCGAGAGAAGGGATTGTTCGTTTATTCTTTGTTTTCTGTTGGAAAAACTTTCTACATACATTTGTGTCGAGAGAAAACGTTTCCTCAACACATTACGTAGGAACATCTGTAAGAGGCAGAGCTTTCCTACCGAGTTGAAAGTTTCACAAAGCTCCGGAAATCTATTTATTTCTGAGGCTACGTAAGAAAGTCACAAAAATATTTTTTTAGAATAATTCTAAGTTTACCTGTTTCGAATAATTAACTTAACAAAACAAAATATTAAAAAAAAAAAATTTGACAACCGTAGACTTTTTGTTGTTCAAGTGATTATTTATTATGAAATGTTCCAACTCTCGAATCTGAGATGCATAGATAAATGAGAATATTTGTTTTTACGTAAATAATTAAACAATTGAGAAACAGCAAAGCAATTATAAGGCAATAGGTAAATATAAATAAGTATTAACAACGAATATAATAGTTATTATTGTACCTTTAATGAACATTAAACTTTCCATGGAAATTTAGCCAAACAAATAAATTATAAGATAAGAGGCAGAAGATAACTTGCTAATTATCAACAGAACAGGACGCATAATGCATAAGTAATTATTTGAAACGATCGCGAACATCGCGACGTTGAAATTACTGTCACAGAAGATGTGTTTAGGAAGCCAATCCGAGGAAATCCTCAATAATAAAGTTTCTGGTCGGCTATTGCGCATTACTGTAGATAATTATTAAAATTTCAAAGTGTTTCTGCAATTCCGCGTGCCGCCATCCGCATCGCAAGCTAAATCTGCGGTATCCGGTAGCAATGGTAGCGTTCGTGGACCTTGGGGAAACCCGTACAAACTATGATTTGTCAACCAAACTGATGAACATTGACCCTTCGCGTTGTAAGGCCGATTCAAGTTGAAGAAAACGGGGGTTCAAGTAACGTTTTTAAAAGTTAATAACGGGAATGTGAGCATTAACCCTTCACGGTCCTGATCGAGTGTCAATCAGTAGTTTTTCCTCAAACTCCTGTGTCGATTCTGACTCGACATTACCTGGCGCAATTTAAAATTATTAAACCTAATAGCTTCCAAGTGTTTTGAAGTACTTAAACAATGTCAGAATGTTTATTATTATTATTATTGTAAGATGAAAACAATGCGTTGTATTGCAAGGTAAATAACAAAAGACAACGCAGTATTCCACAAATTCAAGGTCCATTGGTCATTTATGACGTTTGCGAGTAGTCGACCACCACAATACAATAGCATGGTGGTCGAAAAATCCTCGACTTATGTAATTAACATAGGTCAATAAAGACATGTTCTTATTTGACCGGTTCCATGAGAACTCAACCCAACTCTAGTGGCATTTCAATACCCCTTTGAAGCCTTTAAAAGTGATTATTTGTAAGAAGCCAATAACCTAATCTAACGTCACCTATTTAACCAAGTTTTTTTTCATTACTTTTAATGACTTTTCAAAGAAGTGATAATGCACATTGTAGAGTTATCCGGCAAGGAATAACCTATACTATAGGGTTTCCCAAAATGTGTTCCGCGGAACACCAGGGTTCCGTGGAGCTTGAACAGGGGTTCCGCGACAATTTGTCGGAAGTATTTCATTTTTTATAATATACATTATACACATATTCAAATTTCAACACTACTTATTATTCACAAAAAATATATATATTTATATCAATCCACATCATTTTAAATGTTGTGCGATGAAATGGGTAGCGGATATTGAGCACTTTTAGTACATACACACTTTTATCACAGAGGAAAAGCACTATTAAAAGGGTAATACATCATTTTTAAATCAAATTCTAGATGTATTGACTCGTTTTTACAAAAAAACATGAATTGATTTTGAAAGATTGTTATTTTATCTGGTACACGCAGTTTTAAAATTTTGAAAAACTAAGTGTATTTTTAATATACTAAGGTTATACCGTTGGTCGTTGGCAGATTTGTTCAATTTTCAAAAGACAGATTCTATTAAACAACACAAATTTCAAATCATATAAACATACAACAAAATAATTTAATACATAATCTAGTCAACACAGTTTTAAGAATTTTAATTTTAGTTAATTAAACTCAAGTTAAAATAAATCCGAGGACGTGTTTTGTGACAAAAATACCTCAGTTTTTCTATTTTTTTCAAATCTTTTTTACACACTTATTTTGTTTAGACATAATCGAAAAATCATAAATACTTATGATCAAAAAATACTTACAAGAAGTACACGATATTTAATAATTTATCATCGTGCGTTCTGAGCATTTTTATTGCTTATTTGAATTTAGGTATATATTAAAGCAAGTTTTGAATGAAATAAATCGATATTAAATTTTTATTCTAAAATTTTTGATACGATACGATACGATTGTACCACCCCAGCCAGGAGCAATCCTGTCCCGGTGAGACCGGTACACCAGGGGGCACTGATTTGTTAGGACTAGGAACACGTGCTCTAAGGATGGGTTGGAGGTTGGAGTTTAATCGACCGGTATACATGGCAACCTAATAAGCCAATATTGGAATTTAGGATAGGCAGGAATAAAGGAATGGATTGAGCTTTATGATTTTGTATTAACTTTCTTCGTGCCTTCCTTCTTCTTGCCTCTTCTCGGCTCCTCTTGGATCTTCTTGTCTCTTCCTGACTTTTCTTGCTTCTTGGTATTTTCGTCTCTTCTTGGCACTTATTGGCTATTCTTGTCTCTTCTTGGATCTTCTCATCAATTCGGCTCTTCTTGATTCTTCCTGCCCCTTCGTAGCTTTTCTTGTATCTTTCTTTCTATTCTTGCTTCGTCTTTTCTGGGATCGTTCCATCTCTCCTTAGCCCTTTTACTTCTTCTTGTCTCTTCTCGATGCTTCTTATCTCTTCTTGCTATTTATCGTATCTTATCTTCTTGGCTCTTCATGGTTCTTCTTGGATCGTCTCTTTTTGTTCTTCTTACTTACTTACTTAATGGGATAAAGCCAACTCATAAGAATAAATATAAATAAAAAAAAACATAAATTGACAAGATCATTTCTCAAGACTTTTCCCCTTTGTAATCCTGTGAACCAGGGGCGGTCCGTGCGCTCTCAGTGAGCCAGAGTGCCAAGACCGAAAAAAAATAAATAGAAAGGTCGTCACTGACGTCTCTGCAGCTGAAAATGAATTTCAACTCTCTGTATGAAGATCTTTTAGTTTATGGATGCGGCGCATCCCCAGACTGAATGAATCCTGAAGACCTTCATACAATAAGTTGAAACCCTGAAAAAAAAAAAAAAAAAACAAAATTCACCCTCAGCCACAACAACATCAGTAACGTCGTCCCCCTCAATCCTAGCACCCCGGCTCACCGAAAACTCACGGACCGCCACTGCTGTGCACGTCACATTTTGCGCTGCGTAAACCCTTGTAGTGGGGCCATAAAGCATTCACTTAGGCACATTGATCAACTCAACACTTGGGTCATTCTAAAATTTTTGATACGGGGAATAATCGATCTTTCTCATTGGAACCTCCCTGTACAGTTGCAAGCATTTTTAAACTTTTATTTTCAGCTGCTGGTCAATCGCTCTTAAGATTATGAACTTCGGAGTGAGTTACTGGTCTTCTTGATGGCACAAAATAATTCAGGTCAAAATTTTGTTTAAGTTTTATCAAATCCTTTATATTAAACAAAACTGGCATATCTGGCAGATATTTACCATTTTTATTAAGATGAAATTGCATCTTTTGATAAAACATATCTAACACTTTTGGATTTCATCAGTCCAAACTAATAATTTTAATTGTTTTCCTGCCTTACATGAATGTTTGAATGAATTAAATTTGAAAGCACACGAAGAGATTTCCAAAGAATTTTCGGAAGACCCACATAGCTTGGAAGCAACTCTTGCAATATTTTCCGAAAACTAGAAAGGACCATTCCTGGATTCGGATTCCATATTCCGTGACAGCTAAACCAGAAGTAGGCTTAAACGCAAGTGAGTACGAAAATCAATTGATTTAATTAGTGACTCTGGTTTGAAACAAAAAAAAACAAAAATCAGGCTTTAAATGATTTTTGGGCAAGTTTATCAGAAGAGTGCCCTAATTTATCAAAACAAGCTTTTATTGTTTTTCTTCCATTTTCTACAACCTATTTATGCGAAGCGGGATTTTCTAATTATGCTGCAACCAAGACAAGGTGCAGGAACAGACTCGACGCCACACCAGATATTAGAATTCAACTAATGTCAACCAATATTATGTCTGTTATCAAGAAGATATGCAATTCACGGACTCAAAATCATCAAAGTCATTAGGCGCTTTATTTATTCCATTTTTTTTGTTTATGTACTTTCAACTTTTTTGTTTATATTATATTTATATATTTTGTTTATAAACCAAATAAATAATGTGTTTAATAAAAAGTTATTAAATTTTTCTTTTAGGAATTATCCATCGTAAAAAATAAGCCAAGAGTTCCGTTAAAATTGACGGGTTTGCAAAGTGTTCCATTGCAGAAAAACTTTGGGAAACCCTGCCCTATAGAATCGTATTATTACAGCATCACACGACATATAAAAAAAACAAGAAGGGTATAAAAGCATTTGCAAAACGACGAAGCCCTTATGATAATAAATCATTACGTCAACAATGGAGGATATCAAAAAATTAAATGCATGACAATCCTGTAGGCAGATAACTATTATTCCAGGCAGAATTTGAATTGCACATCACAGGAAGACCGATCCATGAATGTGACATGACAGGTGGAATCACAAATGACAATTGTGAGCGTCAGTGGGGGCTTGCATTGCCTGCCTTATTATATATACTCGTGTACGATTCATTTGTGGACCGCGGCGGGCTTACTGCGTTTGAGTATATCGGCAAGCAATAACCAGTTTAACGCCCCGGACGTGGATTCAAATAAAAGTTACATCGATCCAAATTCACTTACGCCGCAAATAGAATATTTTATTGTGTCATTGGTTTCAGTTTGCCGTCGTTAAATGCGCTATTTTTAGTCAATTGCTTAGATGAATAGGTGAATGTACTACTGCTCTTAATTGCTGTAGACGTCTAATGAATGACTTTTGCTTGTGTGGTTTACATGTAAATCTGTTCGACACTTCAAGGCTGTCTGAAACGACGGATCAACAATCTCAAAATCAAAGAATTACATGTTTTCATCGTCAATAAGACAATACATAATACCGATACTATTATAACGCTTTTCCCTACTTTTAAAATCTAAATTTGACATAAACAAATACCCGCGATACACATACAGTTCATACAGCTAAAAAAAACAATTGGAGTATGTTTTAACAAGTAAGTGAAAGTTTACGAAACCATTCCTATCAAACTTCTTCTTCCTTGCACTGTCCCAACTCATTGCCTAGGTAGGCTGTCGGGCTCTTTTCGATCTCAGGTTGTAGCTTCTTCGGTTCTGGGTATCGCTCTCTTCCAGGCCATTTCTTCTTAGGATTTTAGAGCATTGAGTCATCCAGGAGTTCTTTGGTCTTCCTCTAGATGACTGTCGATGAAGCTCTATAGACATTGCCTGCTTCACTGTGTGGTCTGGTGGTCTCCGTTTTATGTGACCATACCATCTCAACTGTCGTTCCTCTAGCTTATTGTTTATGTCCGTGACACCCAGGCTACCACGAATGCGTGATCTTTTAATTTTATCTTTTAGTGAGACTCCTGCCGACCATCTAAGCATTCGCATTTCTGCTGATTCAAGTTGCCTGGTGTAGGAGTTGTACATGGTCCAGCATTCGGAGCCATACATTATCGCGGGTCTAACAATACCATTTCTATCAAACATTTTTCTAATTTATTTTATCGTTCAGTTGAGTTTTAGCGTGCGATATTTAAGTATGTTATTAGTTAATATTGTATTCATCGTACAATTAAGGCATAACGAATGAAATTCGGACAAATAAGTATTTCAGAAGACCAAACTAAAAATTAAAAAATGTGATTTTTATTAGGTTGTCCAACACTATTACAAAAAAAAAATGCATATTTTTCAACTGAAAAATATGCATTTTTTAAAATAGCGTTATTATTTACAACCCGTGACCCTTTACTAGAGACACGGCTCAGATAAGTGTAGTAAAATAGCTCTCTAGAAATGGTGACCCCGACGTGATCTGAACACGCAACCTTCTGATACCATCAACCATACCCCGATAGTTTCGACACTTGAGATTCTAAAAACATACGAGTTACTTGTCAACTTCCTTTGAAAGCCGAATCACAAATTGAACTAAATTATTATTTTGTTTCTGAAAATACTGGGCTATTATATCTTACGTATATCCTTAGAAAATAATAATAAATGATCGACACACGTGGTACAATATTAATCAAATATCCATTAAATACTAACAAAATAATACCGGAACAAAAGATTGATCGAATGATGCCTTTGATTCTGGACGGGCATATTTATTACAGGGCGAGTGGTATGGCTCTCAGCTTAATTAGTTATTGCCTGGCGAATGGACGCTACGGGCTATATGGGATATAGTGGACCATTCTTGTTTATTCAATACAACCTCGCCCACAAAGCCTCAAACACAGCCTAACACACTGATAACATTATATTTAATTCAGGGTTAATAATTTATTCAAAGGTTAAAGGGGGGGGGGGGGGGTAAGGTTTTAAAACCTATATTGTTTTTTTTTCTGAATGGACAACATGTCGAGAGTATTTTGTCAAAATTTCAAGTGAATCAGAGCAAAACTAACGAAGATAAAACTTTTCAAGCGATTAGTCCTTTTCGATTTTCGACCGGATTTTCGAGTATAAAAACTTTAAATAAAAATGTCTAAACATACACAAAAAAAAACCAAGCAGTACTTGCTACGCCAACTCATAAACATGCAACTTCCACATCACGTTGATAAGTCGTTTAAAAGTGATGAAAAAATATACAAAAAATTGGTTAAAAAAGTTAAAATAAGTTAGGTTATGGGCTATTTTTCGATATGTTTAATTAATTTTGTGTTGAAATTGCACGATTCTGAGTTGATATGGAACCCTTTGAAATGATTGAACCCCACAATAACTTTTCATTTAAGAGGGTATTACTAGAGAATACCGGAAATTAATCATTTTTAAATTAAATTCTAGACGTATTGACTCTTTTTTACAAAAAAACTTAAATTGATTTTCAAAGATTGTTATTTTATCTGGTACACGCAGTTTTAAAATTTTGTGTATTTTTAATATACGAGTACTAAGGTTATACCGTTGGTCGTTGGCAGATTTGCTCAATTTTCAAACGATATATTCTATTAAACAACACAAATTTCAAATCATATAATCATACAAAAAAATAAATCAGTACGTAATCTAGTCAACACAGTTTTCAGAATTTTAATTTTAGTTAAATTAAAATCATTAAAAAATAAATCCGAGCACGTGTTTTGTGACAAAAATGCCTCAGTTTTTCTATTTATTTAAGGTCTTATAAACTAAAATAATTCAATTTTTTTTCACACACTTATTTTGTTTAGACTTTATTGAAAAATCATAAAAACTTGATCAAAAAATGCTTACAAAGTATACGATATTTAATAATATATCATCGTGCGTTTTAAGCATTTTTATTGCTTACTTGAATGTAGGAATATATTAAAGCAAGTTTTGAATGAACTAAATCGATATTAATTTTTTAATGAAAAACATTTGATACGGGGAATAATCGATATTTCTTACTAGAACCTCCCTATACAGTTGCAAGCATTTTTAAATTTTTATTCTCAGCTCCTGGTCAATCGCTTTTAATTACAACGTCAAGCAAAAAATCGTTGCTTTCTTCGATTATTTATTACTATCTTCAAAAACTCTGAATCGTGTACCTTTTCCACTTTTTCAAGTAAAACTAAACGTGTCTACGCAATCATATAACGATAGTGCAGGCCGTATAATTGTGTAGATTTGAAGTAAAGCACATACCAACCTTAGATATGAAATTAAACAATTTTTTTCACTTTGTTCCATTATACCAAACGGTTGAAGCGCACACACGAATGCTCTTGATAATGACGGAGCGGTATAGAATTACGTATTGAAAAGCGCCGCACAGTGCGTTCTCAGAGCCGCAGGTATCGGAAGAATAAACATTAAAGTATAGAGCGATATGGAGGGTCAATAATTGAAATCATGAAAATATAGAACTTCGATTTTTACAGTGGTTTATACTACGTGTGTGGTCTCGCGTTCAGAAAACTCACATTAAATATATTGAGCGCATTCATTCTTTATGTGAATATCTACCGGATTTTTTAAATGTGAATACTTTACAAGAGTCTCAACTGCTCCTGTATGAAGCCAGTGAGACTATGGCCAATTGGGGTATGTTGTGAGGCTGAAGGTAAGTGGGGAGGCGAAGGAGATTT
Organism: Limnephilus auricula; assembly: GCA_951813805.1. Classification (NCBI taxonomy): domain Eukaryota; kingdom Metazoa; phylum Arthropoda; class Insecta; order Trichoptera; family Limnephilidae; genus Limnephilus; species Limnephilus auricula. The sequence continues at coordinate 40,612,993 of OX638389.1, read as the reverse complement.
CGAATAGAAATGTGGGGAAAAACCTGGCTAATCAGATCTTGTCACTAAACACGGCTAAAGCCATTATCAAGCAACGTTTAATTTCTGAATGGTGGTCTTACACCAGGGCGATACTGAAAGCATCTTGAACACACTCGCACTCTGGAACGTGCCGCAAATATATTATTTTTAATTAATTAAAAGTTCTCAGATAGCGATGCGGAGGTCGCGGGTTGAAATCCCGACGTGCCCAAGTTAGGGATGTCGAAAGTGGAAAAAAGTATCGATATATCGATGTATCGATATTTATTAAAATATCAATATCGACGTCGATATATCGAGGAAAAAAAATCGATATATCGGTCAAATGTTTAGTTTGTACGTTTTTAAAATTAAAGTGTTCATATACACAATGTGTAAAAATGAAAGTGTATATTTACACAATGTACATTATTTTAATCAGGCGCCTCCCCCCCCGAAATTGAAAAAATATCGATTTTGATACAATTTTCGATATTGGATATTTTATATCGATATATCGGTTCAAAATATATCGGCTAAAAATATCGATATATTTCATTGAAAATATCGATATATCGATACTTTTTCAACAAGCCTAGCCCAAGTAAATTTTATTTGAGTGATTTGTGTTTTCACAATTTAATCATTTAAAATAATATAAGATCTATTTGCTGCACGAGAGAGGGCGATACTGAGAGTGAAATATACTCTCAGTATCGCCCTGGTGTAAGACCACTATTTAGAATTGTAATGTTGCTCGAAAAGGCTTTGACAAACCTTGTTTGGTGACTAGATCTGAATAGTCATATACTTTTCAAACTTCCTCTAACCCATCTCCTTCCCCACCCCAGTTACCTTCAGCCTAACAACACACCCCAATTGAGGAAGCCATAGTCTCACTGGCTCCAGGCGGTATTCGCATAAAAATAAAAATAAATTGATGCAATAATTTATAAATAATTTTGTAAAATAATACGAAAGAAAACCAAAACCATAATTATATAATTTGTCATGGAAGATTTCAGCGTGATAATAATATAAACAGAATTCTTGGCAATATTTTATCTTGAATATAATATACAACAGAGGATGAAAGTACTTAGTAGCTTCCTTCGAAGTAATGCAAAATAAACGCATTCCGAATGCAAATGAAGCGAGGAATTTACAAAATGCTAAATCCTCAATATTTTTCATTTTATGGGACGACTAGGAAAACTCGAGAATAGGGGGGATATTAATTCTGAGCAAGGAAGCAAGAAATTCAATTACGAGATCTTATCCACTGGCATCTCTCACACCTGGAGGTATTTACGACGCCGACAAAGCAAACGGGCAAGATAGCAAATGAGCGACACAGAAAGAAAATCTTTTTTACCCGTCTCGTACAGAAAGTATTACAAAACCCTCAGGTTAAGATGAAACCCAGTGGTGGAGAAATTTGAAAAATAGATTTTAGTAAATTGTTGCTGTCACTGTTGCTCTTACTCCATCGGATATTGAGCGAAAGAGACAATGCACCTCGGGCTACTAATACCTAACTAAAATCGAGGTTTTGTATTCCCCACTTTTCTACTCCAAAAGTAGACTGATTTTCAATTTTTTTTTACCAACTAGAAAAAACTATTCTGTCTGTACGTTTTGCTTTTTTTAAAAAAAACATTGTCTAGTTTGTATACTGAACGTCTTTTAACGGCGTTTAAACCAGTCAATGTTATTGATTTCTGGAAGGTCATAACTTCTATAAAAAGTAACTTATCAAAAAAACAAAAAGTACCGACACGCTAGTATTTGATATCTATTTTATGTAAAAACAATATTTTCTCTAGGGTTAAAATCTAGAGAGATAAATAGGTAATACGTTTGTATGGGAAAATCACCGCCGGGTATCCCCTTAATTTGTTTGCTTTTGGGAACAACTCTTACAGAAATCGTTGTAGGTATCTCCCTTTGTATCACAGTTAGAAATAAGATCTAAACAATTTCGGAGGCGGGAATGGGTACCGCCGCCCCGGGAACCATTTATTGGAAAACCAACACCTCTGCCATAGGTCACCCCAAGTGGTTCGCTTCGTTTGGTGACTTAGCAGGGGTGCCCGGGTTCATGGGGTTCATTGTCTAGGTCTTGGCGGCGGATGATTTGGAGACACTGAACCCCAGATTCCTACCCAACCCTCATACCTTTTTCCTTCCCAGAACATCCTCTCCTTCCTCTCCTTAAAAATACACTCCACACAGCATCCCCAAAGACGACATAGGCCCTGAGGGAAATTATTTTCCTCAGTGCCTTCTGTGTGAACCTAATGCACAAAAAAATAATACTAGTAAGAAAAAACACCACGTTTTTATATTCAAACCTAAAAGTTAACCACAAAATAATGTATTACTCGTCTAATTTCGATTAAAAAATACACACTTACGTATTCCTGAGGCTAAATTCTTCTTAGGTGAAAAATCAGTGTGTAGTCTCTTACCTAAAACAAAAGAAAAACAATTTATTAGACCTGGTTTGATGAAAACTGTTAACAAGAAAGCAAGAATAATTCCATAATTATGTTTTTTTTATATTAAATTAAAGAACACAGGTAATGCAGGTTTTGTAAAAAAAAAAGGTCTTGAAAAATTGCCACACGGCTGCTTGTCTGCAGGTTCTATCTTAACACTATGTCATCCCTCAGGCTAATGTATTTGATGCCTCATAGAAATCGTTGTTTCCTTTTCTATCATTTGATGTGAGAAATATGATCTAAAATCTAAACGGTATTAAAAAGAAAAGAGACGACGCTTTATATTCAAATTTAAAAGTTAACCATACAATAATTAAAATGTACATTTTTATACTACGGGATATCGAAAGAAGGGTGAATGAAGGTAACTCCATTAATGGAGGATTGAACGCCGTTGGAGCCAACCAAAAGTTGTCCACAGAAGCGAAGTTAGCAGTCAACAATGGAGTACTGGTACCTACCCTTATGTATGCAGTGAAGCGTGGAAATGGCAGAGAAAGGATGAAAGTAGACTGAATGCTGTAGAAACGAAATGCCTGAGGCGTGTGTGTGGTAAAACCATGTATGATCGTGTGAGGAATGTGGAGATCCGAAAAGAATGCAAGGCTGATGTGAGCGTAGTAAGTAAGATTAAGAAGCGAAGCGCCCTTGAGGTGATTTTTCACGAAAATGGCGCTATATTTTTTTTTATTCACCAGATTTACAGGAACTAATTAAAACCTTTCATACACTTTTCCATATAAATGATCATCTAGTAAATCCACGTTATGCAAGTGTATTATATAAGTATAATTAATACAAAACAATACAAGAACAACACGTTAATCTACCAAACTATTAAATGGGAATATAATTCACCGTCTCCAGATATTTTCATATCAGAGGGTTCGGCTCTGTGGAATTCCTAATTTGACCGATAAATCCTACTGATCCCTCAATATAAATATTTAAAAAATCTTTCGTAATTCTACATGTATTTAAAATGACTGATTTTTGCATTTTTATATACAAATTCTTTGACAAATCTAATATGCCTAAATTTTTAATAAGAGAGCTAGGTATAATGCCAGTAGCCGAAATAACAAAAGGTAATATTTTTAATATTTTTAATAGCCAAATATTATTATTATTATTAAGAGCCAAGGACGAAGAAAGGAGTGTTAGGAGAATATGTGACGTCAATGTTGATGGAAGAAATCGGATGCGCCCGAGAAAGACATGGCAAGATCCAATGGATTAAATACTTGAATCGGGCCATGTCAAGAGTATGTATGAGACGATGTATGAATAAATGCCCACCCCTGCGGAGAAACGGTTACACGATTAGTTTTATTATTATTTAACTAATTAAATAAAATAAAATTTAAAATTTTTTAGTTTACTAGTTATGATTTTTTGCCAACCGACACAACAACAAAACAAACATTTTTAAAGAGACCACATTTAAGGCTCCGTCAAACAGGAGGCGTACTTACGCGCGTCAAGGCGTTAAAACGTCCCGGACGTATAACGCTATGTTGTGTTGTACTGAACATGTCTAAACCGGTCAAACAGAGCGAGCGTGTTGCAATACGCGAAGCTCTGCCGCCGCGGCAGAACGGCACGTTGTATTTTTGTTACAAATTTTCCTTTGACGCCGGGAGTTCTTGCTTGACTGTGGTAAAAATGGTTGCTGAAAAGTTAATTGAATGTGTCCGAAAATATCATTGTTTGTATGACACTAGGAACAGTGCATTTATGGTGCATTTGCTTATTTGGTGTTGCAGAAGGGAATGCAATTCTTCGAAGCACTCTTGTGACATTGAAAGAAGCGAGCTTCATGTGATGAAAGCTCCCGGAATAAACGATGATATTCTCCAAAATTCTTTACTATTCTTGTTAATATCATGCACCCATATTCTATTACTACGGGAACGTGATAATGCACACAGAATTAACAACTTATCTTCATCTGAATCGATGGACATCGTGGCGAATACCGACTGACAGTAACTGACGCCGAACGCTCTGGTTTACGCGTCGAAGCCGTTCAAACAGAAAGTACGCGACGTTACGCTGACGCCTTGACGCGCGGTAAGTACGCCTTCTGTTTGACGGAGCCTTTAATGGGTTAGGTGCTAAGAGTATGGATATTAGAGAGACGGCATGTGAAGTGTGCCCGCGCGCTCCAAGTGTGCCTTTCCGAGAATTCTACCCACATGGCTGACATTGGCTGTCACCATGTAAAATGGCTGCTGTCGGAACGTATTAAACGGCCAAAAACCAGCAGCCAATGTAAGCCGTTTGGGTAAAATTCTCGAAAAGGCACACTTGGAGCGCGCGGGCACACTTCACATGCCGTCTCTCCAATATCCATACTCTTAGGTTAGGTGAGTAGATATCGAGGGCTAAACGCATCTCCTAATTTAGTCTGTGACATACGACATTTCAATTAAGCTAATGATACCCGTGGGTCACCACGTGATTGTCCACTACAAATATTACCAACTACAATGTACATATAATTAACGATAAATGTATTACGTGCACGATACTATAAAAGATAATATTGTTTCGGCCATTAGCGGGTAACGGGTAACGGATATCCGAGATAATGAGACTACAAATGGGTGGAGATGTTATTACGTGTTCTGTAAACGTTAGAAGTTTCCTTTTACCAATTTTATTATTAATCATATATCCATTAATTCATTAGGACATTAGCGGCAAATTACATAACTGGTGATGTGATTTTGTAAAGGAAAGATATATTATAACATTATATCATTGTTTATTATACTTCTTGTGCATTAACTATGTAACAATTTCAAGATATTTTTTTGTTTGTTTTTAGGTATTTTATTTAAAATGTACATGTGTTATTTAAAAACCTTTCACCTTCACTGCCCGCAACATTGTAAATAACTAATTGTGTAAAAATATGAGCAAATTCTTATTTGTAAGCTTTTGTAAAGGTAACTTAATGAAAATTCTCCAGGCTTAAAGAATCCTAAAATTCTCAAATCTTTCAAAATATATATGAACTCAACATTGGCATTAATATTCTTATAAATGTAATACCAACAGTGATGGGGGCAGCAAATGTAAAATCATGCAATGTCCGGTGTTTTCAATATAATGTCCTCCGCGTGCAAATTGGTATTTTCTCCAAGCATAAACTTTCTAATTAAAGTGTGCTTATCGAATGTGAATCTATTTGTAAATAATAAACATAGATAGGGCCTAAGAATTCAAAATAAATTGTACAGCGCCCTTGAAGTGATTTCTCACAAAAACGGTGCTTTACAAATTATCCAATTATTATTATTATTACTTGACAGGTCATGGTGTCAATAAAGAAAAAAATAAATTAAAAAATCCAAATACTAATACGTATTTTATTTGGGCTACTTAAGAACCTTAGAAATAAACAAAAAAATAGTTAAGGTTATTTAGAAAAGACAAGGCAACCTGTAAGTCACCTTTGTTGACCATGTTTCCTTGTTATTTTGACTCCTTCCACAGTTCTCCTCCCTTCCCCTTCAGATCATCAATCCCAGTACCCTCATCTAATAATATCTTATCATTTCTGTGGGTACTTGTATCATTTTTAAGAACGCTGGTTTAAGAATGAAACCGGTAGAAAATAAATAAAATTAAGAAATATGTACAAATGTTGTACATTGTGAATAAAACTCTTCAAAACACAGTCGTATTATTGAACACAAAATCGTTCGTAATATAATAGCATCGCGTCTAATGCATAAATTACATTTACACAAACCTCAAAAAGAAAACAATGACAATATTGGGAAATATATCAAGAAAGATTATGTTTTTTATTATGTTTTTAATATTCTGTTTCATGAACCTATGAGTTTTTTTTGTGGCTTAAATATATATATCATTTTAATTTTTTACTTTGTATTCTCAGTAGCTTTTAACTATTAATATATTTAGTTACGTTATTGCTTTCAAATCCTAGTACCAACTTGACTGTGAATCTGACAAATTACAAATAACAGCATGTAATTTGCCATTTCACTGTATTACAACGGGAAATCTTCCTAGTTGGACAGTCAAAGCGTTTTTATTATATGTATATATGTATTTTTGATCAAATAAATAAATAAAAATAAAATTAAAAAATTGCGTAGTAGGTGATAAGTGAACTGCAGTCCAGAACAGAAGTTTTCGTAACGAACAAGATCAAGAAGAGGACATTTTGATGGTTCAGACTTCAGACACGTAGAGCGGATACAGGAGAATAGATTGAACTGTAAGTTAATGGATAGTCTGGCATGTCCCAGAAAGAAGACATGTCTTAATCAACTGAATCAATTTTTTAATGTCAAAAGTGAGAATCATAGAAAACTGAAGAGTATATAAGAATGTAGATTAAACATGGAGTATGTGTCAGAAGGGAATTTGTGACTTTCCATATTTCCGGTAGATTACTTTAGGATCAGTAAGTTATAAAATGTTACATATTTGTAATGACAATAAGCATTAACTTTGTGGCTCGCCATAATTCACAATAAAACTGTTTACTTTAATCAAACTCTACCGGTTTCGGAAGAACCCTTCCTTCGTCAGGAGGGATCTTCCAAAACCGGTAGAGTTAGGATTCTTCCGAAACCAGGTAGTTCCGTTAAAATTAAAGTGGTCTAAAACAAATTGATATATTTTTATTGTATAGGGTGGGCCTTAACTGTATACCTAGTTCGAATTAACAAAAAAAAAATAATTGTAGAACTTAGAAATGTTTAATTTATATTTTCAGAAAGTAAAATAAATGGAAATTTTAATGATATCTAATATTTTAAAATTATATTGTCCAAGTGAATTCCATCAGCTTGTTGACATTGTCTAAGGCGGATTCGAAAATTCTCACACGTTGACAAGTTGCCCGTGGGATGGCGTTAATTTTCCGTACAATGTTTTGTTTGAACTGATTTATTATTGTTGGATTGTCTTTATAGTCTCTTCATTTAAAGTATCCCTACAAAAAATAATCACACGGGCTGCGATCCATCTGACAATAATTCTCAGATTTCATTTTCATTGGCCCATACTTCTTTGAAAATGAAAGAGGAGTTGCTATGACAGTGAAATCTGAGAACTATTATCAGATGCTTCAGGAGTTCTTGGTCCCAGCTCTTCAAGAATTTCAAAGTCAGAAATCCAGGACGTGATTTCAGCAGGACGGCGCCACCTGTCACACTGCTAAACTGTCCATGGACCGTTTGAAGATATTCCCCGGAAAAGTCATTTCACGAGAATGAGACATTAAGTGGCCCCCACGGACCCCGGATCTCAGTCCGTGTGATTATTTAAAAAAAAATTAGTCTTTTTTAAAAGAGTGTATAATTAATATACCGCTTAGACCCTTCCTTCACTGAGATATTGAGCAAAAACCAAAAAAAATGTCCGAAAATTTCATGGTTTTTTGGGTACACCGCCGCTCGCACAGCACTTTGGAAATTACAAATCTGGTTTTTTAATATTGGTTTAGGTCCTAACAACATATAAAAATTCATAAATGGCAGACCTTTTGTAAGCACGGATGTACATCTTGACTGGACTAATATATAAATAAAATATTTCTAAGATCTACATTTATTTATTTTTGGTTAGTTGAAACCAGGTATACAATTAACGCCCACCCTACATAAAGTGTTATCTTAGAACGAATAAAAGGCGTACCAAAACAAATTATAAAACAGTATTCCCGTTTTGGTGTCTCGATTATTTGCAAAATTTAATTCATTATCTCCACACTAATTTGTTTTTAAGCGATTTTGTTTTTGGCTTGTACGGTCTCGCCATCTGTATCTCTCCAGATAATACCTAACGCATCAACGCGCGCATTAGAGGGTTTGAGGGCGCAGACCAAATTCACCCCGAAACGGGAGACGAGGCTTTGGAATAATGTGGTAAAGAACGGAACTGGAATTCAGAGAGGCAATGGGGCAAAGTTACATTTTAGCGAAAATTGTTTGCGAAGCTAGGCGAGTTTCTCTAGTGTTTCTAAATAATATGAACTTCGCTTCTCGAAATCCTGAACTTTAAATTTTATTTAAAATTAGTATAGGTACAATTCATACCTACACGGAGAAAAATGTTATTCTAAAATACGATAATTTTATTCGTAAAACGGTTAAAAACGGGAATGAAGTTCTTACGAACAAATTAACAGGTTTCAATGTTTATTGTCGGGAAAATGTAAGAATAAATTGATATTATTAATTATTAGAACAAATTTCGTACGTATACATTGTTGGTACAACGTATTTTTTCGTTGTATCGTCATATCAGGGCAACTAGATAAAACATTTCTAAACGAATGTTCTATAAATATGGCCTGATAAATTATCGTGAGGGTCAAAATCTATTTTTCTCTGTGTATATATGTTTTTTTTATTTTTTAATATGAATACCGCACAAGAGTCCCAACTGCTCCCGTCTGGAGCCAGTGAGACTGTTTCATCCTCAAATGGGGTGTGTTGGAGGCTGTAGGTAGTAGGGGGGGGGGAACGAGTTGGGGAAGATGAAGATGGGGAGTACCTGGCTATTCAGATCAGGTCCCAAAACACGGCTAAATCCATTTCAAGCATCGTTTTTTATTCTGAATGGTGGTCTTACACCAGGGCGATATTGAGAGTATCTTCCATTCTGGAACGTGCCGCAAATATAATACTACGAGGAGTGGCTATTAAATAACCAGATTGACGCTGTTGGAGAAGAAGTACGCATGCGCCAAACACCAGCAACCGACAGCTATGTAGCGTGAAGCCTTCTCTTTCTAATACAGTATCTCTCGCTTCTAAATAAATCCGTATAGCCACAGCCTTCGTTCGCATAAGAGTTGTTTTTTTTTTGCCCGAAAAATCATAAGTTTAAAAAATGGATCAAGAAATTTTTGTTAAATTTCACATGAAACTTGGAAAATCCGCTGAAGAAACTGATAAATTATAAGAAGAAGTGTATGGGAAAGAATGTTTACCGCGTGCACGTGTTTTTGAGTGGTGTAACCTTTTTAAAGATGGCCGAGAAGACGTTGCAGAAGATTCACGCTCGAGTCGCCATTCCATGTCAAAAACGCTTGACAATATCGAAAAAATCGGTAATCTGGTTAGATCTGATCATTGGTTAAGTATTCGTATGATTTCTGAAACTGTAGGAATTGAAAAATAATGCGTATAACTAATTTTATCATGCAAAAAGTGTGTGCCAAAATGGTGTCTAAAATTCTCACGTTTTACCGAGAGCTCGCAAAAATGTTTGTTCTGACACTTTATACTGCCTTATTTGCTGGATCTTGCGTCGTGCGAATTCTATCTGTTCCCCAAAATGAAATCTGCATTAAAAAACAAGATTTGAACCATTTTTTGGCAAAACAAAAAAAAACTCCTGTGCGAACGAAGACTACGGCTATACGGATTTATTAACAGACTCGAGAGGTGCTGCACTCGAAAGAGAAGGCTTCACGCTACGTAGGTGTCCGTTGATGGCGTTTGGCGCATGCGTACTTCTTCAGCAGCAGCGTCAATCTCGTTTTTTAATAGCCACACCTCGCAGTGAGAGGAATGGATTCATACTTTCGTCACTCCGAACTTTCGAAAACATTGACCCCCAGATTTATACCAACCTCGTAATAACTTTTTCTTTTTCCTTTCTCAACATTTTTCTTTCCCAGAACTTCATCACCTTCCTTCCCAAGACCCTCCACACAGCATCCCCAAAGATATCATAGGCCATGAGGGGTTTTTTTCCTCGGAAGCCCCTGCACGGAGAAAAATGTTGCTCTAAAGTACGATCATTTTATTCGTAAAAAAGGTTAAAAACGGGAATGAAGTTCTTACGAACTAACTAACAGTGTTTCAATGTTTATTGGCGGGAACACGTAAAAATAATTTGTTGGTATACGTAATTTCGTACGTATGCCAATAAAAAACCGTTTTTACGAATAAAATGATCGTATTTTAGAATAACATTTTTCTCCGTGTGTGTGTAAAGATAATGTAAAAAATAGGATTGGCATCAGAACTTCATTGCGGACTGCTAGTCTCATTACGCGGTGCCTTCTAGTTGTAGGAACGGTACAAAATTATTATACCAAAAAAATTAAGTTATTATTGTTGACTTGATCCTTTTTTATTCTGGGTATCATCTTAAACCGACAAGGGTTGGTTACTGATAGTTTCTGTTGAATCGTAAATAAAGCCTTAATTTAATTAATTAATGCGAAAATGGTGGCTTCGGGCCCTTGGTAGGCAGATGTTGTATTCTAATTGGAATTATTGTTGGGTGGCAATCATCTAATCAAATCTAAATTTCAATTTTAAATGCTCGTACGAATACCTTACCAGGCTTATATTGAGAATATCTTCGTTCTAGAGTTCAGTTTTAATTTAAATAAAAAAAATAATAAAAATAAATCTTAAGAGGCTAGACTTTGAACGACACGGGGAACACCCGCGTCTGTCATTCTGTCCCGCTCACAATAAGCTCACGCACACTTACAATACATGCGAATGCGAAATGTGCGAATGAGACAACACTCAAATTTACCTACAGAAATCGCTCGAAAAGGGGTTTATGAATAATACACTTTTCTACACCGAAATTTTGTGCAATTTTCGATGTAGAAAAGTGTTTTTTCCCGGGCGTCCTTTTTGTATGGGCCGAAAAGCGAAGTCTATCGTCTTAATATATAAAACAAAGTCGGGTTAGTTACACCATTTATAACTCAAGAACGGCTAGACCGATTTTTATGATCTTTGATTTGTCTCCGTCCCGATTAACATAATAACTATTAAAACATCGGAAAAAATCACGGTAAAAATAATTATAAAGAAATAATTTTTTTCATATATTTTTTATGGAACGGCTTTTCAAATAATGTGCGTTGGTCGACATAATTTGAATCAATTCGATCAGCTAATAAATTAAACACAACATTTATTGATTCTGAGGCGGTACGAAGTTTGCCGGGTCAGCTAGTAAAAAATAAAATACGTGCACATTTTAGACAGCATCGCGTTAATTGGTAAAATGCATTGTACATACAGGGTGTTTAGGTACGTATTTTCCCAATTTTAACCAGTAATACCTGACATTATTCAGAATAAAAAATGTAAATAAAGTTTTTGCCTCCGATGACATTTTCGATGATATATAAAAAAAATAGTAGGTGTTGGGACAGTTGGGGGCTATGTAAGAGGTTGATTGGTTTCTCGGTGACCAGTGATGACATGCGAAAGATTTTTTTTTGTTTGATTTAAAAAAAAAAGTCATTGAAAAAGTTCTAAATTTGGTTTTTGCCTTGTTGAAGCTATGGCCTATCTTTATTAAATGATTGGCGAATTCAGAATAGTTAGTATTTCGTAAACAGAGAGTAATAAAATTAAAATTTAAGTAACGATAGTACATTGAAAATTAAAACTCTTCAAAACAAAATGTCTAGAAACTGTTACATAGTTAATGCCCAAGTAATACAAAAAAATTGTAATTATATATTTATTTGAGACCAAAATTTCATTAACATTTTTTACTCCAAATAATGTCAGGAATCACTGGTTAAAGTAAGTAAGTGTATAGTTTTGAATCACTGATCGAAAAACCGGAGGATGCAATATTTTAGCCATAGGTTGTTATAATGTTTTGTACAGTCCGTAAGTTAGGTAAGATTTGCAGAAATATATTATGCATTTGTACAGCGCCCCTGAGGTGTTTTTTCTCGAAAACGGCGCTATACAAATCATTCAAATACTACAAACACATAACAGATAACACACTTTCAATTTGGGAGGCGGGTATGAGTACCGTACGGGAACCTTTTAATGGAAAACCAACACCCCTGCAAAATGGTCAGCTCAAGTGGTTCGCCGACTCGTGACTTAGCAGGAGTGCCCTGGATCATGAGGCGTTGTTGTTGTTGTCTTTAGTCTTATCTGCGTGGCAGGCCCGATCGGTAGAGACTGATTGAGGAAGACCTTTTAACCTCTCCAGACGGACTCTCTCGACCCATCGCCTTGCACCGCAGTGGGAGGGATGGATTCATACGTCTGTCACTCTTGGACACGTTGACCCCCAGATTCCTATCCACCATTCACTTTTATCCTTATTGAAGAATTTCCTCTCCTTCCTTTCCTTAAAGATTCCTCACGTAGCATCCCCAAAGAGACATAGGCCCTAGGGGGGATTATTTTCTGTGTGTAATCTGTAATTATGTGCTATGCTAGAACATCTGTTTCGCCTTGTGGTATCTTGCACAAGTCGTGATGACGACTACGACTGAAGTTTTCAGGCACGTGAAACCATCATATTGACAGATACTACTAATAAAGATCTTTTAAATAGTCGGTTATGGTTTGACCAAAGTGTCACCATGAACCCACAAATAATTGTAGACCAATTCACTTCAGTGACCTTATTACGTGATCGACGCCTTATTTTAATCATCAGGATTCCTCCAAATTTAATATGATCATAATTTATTATTTGTAAATGAAACCATACATTAAGAGGATACCCGGCGGTGATTTTTCCATACAAACGTATTCCCTATTTATCTCTCTGGATTTTAACCCTAGAGAAAATATTGTTTTTGCATAAAATAGATATCAACTACTAACGTGTCGGTACTTTTTGTTTTTTTTTTTGATAAGTTACTTTTTATAGAAGTTATGACCTTCCAAAAATCAATAAAATTGACTGGTTTAAACGCCGTCAAAAGATGTTCAGTATACAAACCAGACAATGTTTTTGTTCAAAAAAAGCAAAACGTACAGACATAGAATAGTTTTTTCTTATGTAGTTGGTAAAAAAAAAATTGAAAATCAGTCCACTTTTGGAGGAGAAAAGTGGGGAATACAAAACCTCCATTTTAGTTAAGTGTCAGTGCATTGTCCCTTTCGCTCAATATCCGGTGGAGTAAGAGCAACAGTGACAGCAATATTTTAGTAAAATCTATTTCTGCACCACCGGGTATCATCTTAATGCGCCATAATCTCTCGAATAGTGATACACTTACACCATGGTGTATCTAGTATCTATACTGCCATGGTAAACACAATATCTTCCTTGTAACTCTCAAGGAAGATGTGATTTTTTTTACATTGTAATGTTCCAAGGGCCTTTAGCTTGCCCATTATCTGTGTAACAATATTGTTCTTTGAAGTATCATTTTTATTTTACCTATATTATTTTGTGTTTTTTGAAGTATTATTTGTGTTTTTCCATTTTGTGTTATTTTGTTACTTTAAGTAAATAATTGTTAACCTCAACACAGGCTTGTCCTAGTGAGGTTAAAAATTGTATTGTAAACTGTTATACCTAAAATGTGAAGAAGAAACAATAAACAATAAACTTACCGTAGCAGTGGCCATGGCTGATTTCAAAATGAAACACTTAATAATCCGACATAATATAATTATCTAATGAAGCAAAAGGGCAAAAGAAGGGCAAAGCATTAGTAGAACATTTACAAAGAAAACATACAAGATGGCCCATCACTATAAAGTAAACCGGAGGACTCACTTATCGTTTTTTTTTAACAAGGCAATAAAGGTAGGTTGGTGGTACTAGACATTAAAACTTACTAATGAAATAATTTAAAACACTTTGTTTTTAGCACGATAATCTTTATTTAAAAAAACAACATGTTTCGAGAACGATGTTCTCTTCATCAGGACATTAAATGTACTAAAAACTAAATTATGAGAGAGAGGTGGAAAGGGGAGGTGCTTAGAAGATCAACACTCTCAACCCCCACTACTTACATTTCTACCCACGCCTGTCTTTCTATGCTTGATAATTTAGTTTTTAGCACATTTAATGTCCCGATGAAGAGAACATCGTTCTCGAAACATGTTGATTTTTAAAATAAAGATTATCATGGTAAAAACAAAGTGTTTTTAATTATTTCATTGATAAAATGGTGCCACAAAGTGAATTTGCAAAAATTGAAAATATTAAAACTTACCTTCATATTTTATAGATTACATTTAGATTTTGCAAAAAAAACATGTTTACTGAAATTCGAATGCTCAAACGGAAATTGATTTCGTTTTACAAATCTTTGCATGTAATAAAAAAACAAAACAAAAAAATTCTTACAAGAAGTTTTTTTTTTAAATTTGTTTATAAAAATTATATTATGACACAAAAATTTGAAACAAGAGCTTGCTATGGAAAGGTCACGGTAATTTATTTTTTTACAACAAATTGTGTCCAATTGTCAGAAGTCTCAAATATGTTACCTACATCCAAGAGATAAATTTCACATTGTATTACGACCAAGTTATCGATGACAAATTTTACTTAGTCGGGGAGGATTTTGGTTTACAGCAAAAATAACATTTTATACTTAAAGTGATAGATAACCTAGTGTATTCCATATCAATGGTTACTGCCAGTAAAGATCGATAATTTTTCGAATTTAGAACACGAAGGTGCGAAAATCGCGACAGCGGATATTGCAAGGCGTGACAGACGAATCCGGCCTACAGACAAAATAAACAAAGAGATTTGACAGCACCACATCAAAAAGTTCCACGATAAAAATTCAAATGAATAACCCACGATACAAATAATTCCTACCTTTCTGTTATAGTGTCAATTTTAATGGGGAAAATGTGCAGATTCTTTAGCAGGGATGTTCGCTATTTTGAAAGGGGGTGGGCATAGAAAGATATTAGATCAATCATTTGGATTGATTCAAGTCCCTACCTTTCACAGACCCCTATTCATCAGCACGCTATAAGCAGCATTATTTACATCAGATCTGCGATGGCCTTTGATGTTTGGGAGGGGGGAGGGGCATTACTTGTAGGGCAGAACGTATTTTTTAATCCTAATTCTCAGAAATAAGAAATTGGTGTTGTTATATTGAAGGAAAGGTAGAAAACTTGATTGATATGTATGTCAATCTGAAATTAAGATATAAAACGTTGATTGAATCAAGAATCGTTATTTTTGCTATGGACATTTACTAATAAAATGCATTCCACAATTTGACGATATGTCTCATTTCCATGGAGTACAAAAATTAAAGTCGGTACATTTTTTTATTTATTTCATTATTAGATACATATAAATACTGTAATGACAGTAATGACCTATTGCTCATCTCACTAGGTGTGAAACGCCTGTGTTGAGATGGCAATAAAGAGCGGTTGTTTACTATATTACTATGAAAATGACATATAAATATATATATTTATATATTTTTAAATTATACAACTCATGTTAAGAAGCTAACTTGCAATATTAATTTTAAACAGAAATTTGTCCTCACCTACATCTAATAAAACAAGCATCATTCTGACGGTCTCCGTGGTAGAGGGGTTAGGCTCTCAACTAGCAATCCGAAAGTCACGGGTTCAAATCTCGATGTGCGCAAGTAAATTTTATTTGGACGAATTGCGTTATTTCACAATGTAATCAAATGCGCACGTTCCACAGTGAAAGACACTCTCAGTATCGCCCTGGTGTAAGACCACCATTCAGAATTGAAACGTTGCTTGAAACGCCAGCTGTGAATAGCCAGGTACTTCCCAACCTTTCCCTTTCCCATCTCCTTCCCCTCCCCGCTACCTTAAGTCTAACAACATATCCATTTTGGGGATGACTTAGCCTACCTGCCTCCAGGCGGTTGGGAGCAGTTTGTTGTTTCTAAAAAACAAGAGCCAACCAGAATGACATTATGAATACGCCCAAATTTAAAATTCTTTTGGTTAAATGATCTCAAAATAACTCTCTATAAAATTCTATAATTCACTTAAAAAACGAAAAAGAAAATGGATAATTCAAACGATTCAATCATTAAAAAAATAATTAAAAGCCGGTTTAAATTAATCAGAGAAAAAGAATTAAACAAAATTTTGAAAAAAATACCGTTAGGCGATCCGCCCACTGAGGCAACTGAAAACTCTCAACTGCCAACTGTCTTTGTATGACAACGTGATGGCCCGCACACTACACAATCACTCAAAAACCCGTTGTCAATGGTAACGTAAGCAGTGACTCGCGACTTGCACTGCTGATTGCCATGGCCGGCCGTTGCTAGTTGCCAGCTGTCATCTGATTGTTCTTCGTATATGGTTAAACAAGCTTTTTGACCAATCAAGACATAGAAACCAGCCAGCTTTAGTTTGGTTTCAGTTGCCTCGTCAGGGGAGCGCCTTAATGGATATGAAACAGTATTTAAACAAAACCTAGTCCGCGCCAGCACAGGAACCCCAAGTAAGAAAAACATTAGGAATAATCGTTTATTTTTTAAGTGTAATAAAAATATATAATTATGTACATTTGCAACTCTGTCTTCATTCATAAACAAATCGACACGTTCGATTCAAGACGACTATATAAAGATTCGTTACAAATTCTTTACGTTTACTTCGAAAATGACTAGCTTTCTGTTTTCCTATAAATACATCCACTCACGTTACATATAAAAGGTTTCTAAACACCTCTAAGTTAGAAGTAGGAAAAAGGACCCAAGCTTCCGGCTTCATCCGTTGGATCGATAATGGGATGTAGCGTAAACAACATCATAATGATAATGGTAATACATATTTCAAATATAGAAAATAGATGGCGCCTCGTTAGCGATCTTTTATGGAGCATTTCCCGCTTCCTGTTAGCATCAAAAGCAGCCCAAGCTTCAAAGATATCGAATGGCTTTCGGTTTAAAATATTTATCAGTAAGGGAATTGCTACACATTATTATAGTAATAATTACAAATCCGGGATATTGTTTGAAAACTTCCCTTTGAAAATAATAGAGGGCGCCACTTCCATTTGCAACAATCCTAGACTTTACTGTCATTAATATAATAATACTATCAGATTATTTTACAAAGTAGGTACTGGTTAAATCGATTATAAAATTATATTGTAATTTGCATTTAACAGATTGCTTATATAATGCTTTTAAATAACCACTCGAGCGCTTTTTGCCACATTATGGCACTATTTCCAAAACCTCGAATTGCTTTGTTGCCAAAATGTGGCAAATTTTCAATTTTTTTTATTTTATTAAAACGACTATATAATATATTGTACATTCAAAACATAACAAAATAAATATTCTCTAGACTCTTTAAAACGTTTTAAGGTAAAATATTTAATTATATTTTGTTTATAAATCCTACAAATATGTAATAATAGACAAAAGATAGGGGAATTCATTGGCTACATAGAAACTATAATCAGTTTGTACGTCTCCATATTCGAATTCGGAGGTATGATTTTTTTAATGTGGGCGGAAAAATTTCCTTTAGCAATCCGAGAAAATATATTTTAATTGCTCTGTCGCTCCAGTGGAGGTAATAGAAATCGTCGAAGAAAGCAACAACTTTGTGGCTTGACATTGTAATTAAGGATCAGTAGTAAGCGTTCCAAAAGAAGAAGAAGATGGTTTGAATAAAAGATATGAACATACAATGTTAAAGGGAGTGCGCTAATATAAAAAAAAAACACGATTATAACTATTTGACGTGAACACCACACAAGAGTCCCACACAAGAGGAAGGGGAAGGAGACGGGGAAGAGGAAAGTGGGAAGTACTTCACTATTCAGATCTGGTCACCAAAGGCGGCTAAAGCCATTTTAAGCATTGTTTTAATTCTGAGTGGCGGTCTTGCATCAGGGCGATACTGAGAGTATCGTCCACTCTGGAACGTCACACATTTACTTGCGTCATTAAATAAAATTTACTTGCGCACGACGGGATTTGAACCTGCGTCTTACGGATCGCTACTCGAGAGCTTTACCACTCGAGGTGATTGTTAAAATAATTCATATTCTACTCTTTTATAGATGGCGTGCGTTAATTATTTTACTTATAAACGCTTTTTACAAGTTATGCTTTGAAATATTAAGAAAAATGTATTCTTCGCGAAAGTATACAAGCAATATGAATATTAACAAATAGTTTTGTTATTTAAAAAACTTTAATCTTTCAAGAAAAGAAAACAATTACAATATTGGATTGAATCACCGATGAAATATTGTATTTGTTAGCCTTTCTTGAAAGATTTAAGTTTTTTAATTAACAAAACTATTTGTTAATATTCATATTGCTTGTCTACTTTCGCGAACCATAAATTTTTCTTAATAATTCAAAGCATAACTTGTAAAAAGCGTATATAAGTAAAAAAAATACTATACGAGCGCCATCTACAAAAGCGTAGAATATGAATTCTTTTGACATTAATCTTAATAGGATAAATGTGTTGAAAAACTTCCAAATAAGATCGAGGTTCGTTGAGATTACATGTTGCTTTATTTACCTTGACGTAAAGTTAACGATTAATATTTATCTGAACCAGACGTTATTTCTGTAATAGGTTCTAAGTTATTCGAGTGATGACGTCTCTCTGACCACCAGTTACCTTCGGCTACCATCGGAACCGTTCGAACAATAGAAACGAACTTAACTGACAACTGTTGAGATACCACAAAACTTCGTATAACTAACTATACTAATGACATCTATTGAAGGGTGTTATAAATGACAAACATATACAACACCACAGTCCCTTAACATACTCTACAATAAATTATTTAAAAAAAAACACGAACGATCACGATATTATGATTTACCTTGCATTTTACGAGGCTGCTCTTTGCCTGGATGAAATTGCTAAAGTATGGCATAAACCTTCATTAACGACGGCTTACACGTAACATGTCCATTGCGGGATATATAAAACACAAATGTTATGACAGACGTTTGTTCAGGCAATGAGCTGAAGATAAACAAAGCAATAAATTGCCATTATCTCTAATGCTGAACAATCAAAGAATTACTTGCACCTACCGAAGTATAATCCAATAGAAGTGTACTTTCCTGTGCCCTATGCATGTTCAAATTTCACTTTAGGGTGCATATTTTTTTTTTTTTTTTTTTTTATTGTTTTTATTTCTTGCTAGAGCAATCCCGATGAGTTACAAAACTCATTTTAGGACAGGAGGAACTTACAATTCATAGGTAGGAGGTAGTAGTTACAATTTTACAAAGGTATTTGGATATCATAATATAAGTTTTACATTAATTACGTGAGCAAAAAATAGGGGGGGGGGGGGGGGTCAGTAAAATCTCACCAAATCTCATTATACCGTGAGGGGGAGGGGGTCAATAAAAATATCACCTCAACTTTTGAGTATATATAAAAATATATATATAAAAATAATAGATATAATAAAAAATAAAAATAATTCTTTTAAGTGTTCTATTTTGCCCGCTGAAAAAATGGCTATTATGAAAAACATTTATTTCGAGAGTAAGAAAAAAATCTCACATGAGGGTTCCTACTAAATTCCTACTCACTTAATTTCACCAAGGGGGAAGGGTCTAAATTTTTTTTTAAACTGCTCACGTAATTAATGTATGTTCCGTTACTACGGGTGAAATTGATCCAACTTTTTATATGTAAAGCCTTTCTTTTCCGACTGGCGGGTACGGGTAGAACCATTTAATGGATAACCTAACACCTCTGCCATAGGTCACCACAAGCGATTCGCTACTTTTTGTGATTAAGCAGGAGTGCCCTGGTTCATAAGGGTGAGGTTTGTCGAGATATTGGCGGCGGATGCATATGCCCGGATCGAGAAAGAATGGTTGAGGAAAGACCTCTTGACCTCTCCAGCAAGACTCTCTCCAACAAACGCCTTGCACCGCAGTTGGAGGGATGGAACACACCGTCACTCCTGGACACATTGACCTCTATATACCTAAGCACCCTCACACCATTTTTCTTCCCAGAACCTCTTCTCCTCTTTTTCCCTAAAAAAACCTTCCACACAGTATCACCAAATATGACATAGGCCATGAGGATTTTTTTTCCCTCGAGGCCTCCTGTTAAATGTTGGAGCCAAATAATATAAATAAAAATAACCAGAAGCCAACGGGACTACGCCATCGATGATTGGGTATGGTGAGCCTGAAGGGAGTGAGAAAGAAAAAAGAGATGGAGAAGAAAAAGGTTGGGTATTGAGATTTGGTCACCAAACAAGGTTATATCCATTTTAAGCAACACGTCTTGATTATGAGAGGCGGTCCATCGGATCAGGGCGATCCTGTACGCAGAGATTTGGTCACCAAACAAGGTTACATCCATTTTAAGCAAAACGTCTTGATTATGAGAGGCGGTCCATCGGATCAGGGCGATCCTGTACGCAGAACTCGAAAGAAATACCGCATATTATTAATTTAATGTAAAATGATCATGTAAATTGGCAACAAACGTTTTCACTCAAAGCGATACAGATACACTTCTAGGGAGTATATGTTCAGTGCTTGCATGCTGCGGGCTCAAAGATTGACATATAAAATCACGACTTTGCCTCATTTATAATACGATTAAGTTGAATTTACGACAGGTATCATGTTTAGTTGGTGGTGAGCCGATGATAATAAGGAGAAATAATTATGTTGTACAAAAAATGCTTGGCAACATTTTAACGAAAAACAACAAAAATAAAAATAACGAGTGAGTACCGACAATAATAATAACTGTAAGTAGAATGTATTCTCAGGGTTATTTAGAAACATTACGTCGTGTGTGTTGGTTTGTATTCAATGTAAGAAGGAAATTAATTCACAAGTTAAATTGACGACAAACTTGGGGTTTAATTCCTCCTCTCCGAAAAAACCCTCCACACTCCACACAGCATCCCCAAATACGCTAGAAACCATAGAGCACGTATATAATTCGCAATTAAATTTAATTAAAAGGCAAGGCAACAAACAAAAAATGTACGTTCTTCGTCACAATAATGCTGCATCTTTTTCTTACGCACTAAATAAGAGTGAGACAAATCGTGTACGTATGTCTGCTTCCCCCAAAGAAGAAATCCAATAATTATCATGCATCTCCCTTTCTCGTATTAAATAAATGAGATGCCGCGTGCTGTTGCCGTCGCTGCGCCGTTCCGTTGCCGAGAGAACAGCTGATTTTAGTATTCCCGCGGAATCTTCGACGGTAACGGCTAGCGCCATCTCATTTCTTTAATGCGAGTGAGGGAGAGGCAAGAAAATGATAAATTTTCTTGCCTCCATTCTAACTCGTATTAAAGAAATGAGATGGCGCGAGCCGTTACCGTCGCCGTGCCGTTTCCGCGGGAATTATAAAATAGCAACGGCACGCAGCCTTTCATTTCCTTAATACGAGTGAGGGAAACGCAAAAAAAAAATTACTTTTTCATTTGGAGGAAGCAGACATATGTACATTGTTGACATCATCGTTTTTCTCAATATTATTTAATTTGTAAGAGAAAGCTGCAGCAATATTCTGACAAGGATAATTTTTTTTTTACTTTTTTCGTGCCGTTCCCGTGTTGTCGCCGTAGGAATACTAAAATCGCCCATTAGCGGGGAAACAGGGAAATAATTTCCCTCAGGGCAGCCTGTGTTGGCTTTTTGATATTTCAGGGACATTTCCCCTTTTCCAATATTCCCCAAATAACCCCGCACATGTGTGGCAGCAAATTAATCGAGGGGACTAATGAGTAATGAGATATGAGAATTGGTGAAGCAAGATTTAGTACCATCTTATATTTTCACATCTCCAACATCGTCGACATTATCTCGTATGATAGGGGTTCTCGATAATACTTCTACCGCTTTCACGAAACAAACAGATTTGATAGATTGATTACAATAAGAAGTCTTATGAGTGATATTGCTTCGGGAAAATGCTATTAATTATTTACGGTACTCGTGTATCATTTTTCAAGATAAAATAATATACCTACTCGAACCCGATGAGCTGTGATAAAAGATGTAAAAGTCCGAAGATTTATTTTTTTCGTTTTATGCGAAACTGGGCAAGGGTCCCAAATGCTCAGCTGTGGGACTGCAGCTAAGAGTATGGATATTAGAGAGACGGCATGTGAAGTGTGCCCGCGCGCTCCAAGTGTGCCTTTTCGAGAATTCTACCCACGCGGCTGACACCATGTAAAATGGCTGCTGTTGTAAAAAACCAGCAGCCAATGTAAGCCGTTTGGGTAAAATTCTCGAAAAGGCACACTTTGAGCGCGCGGGCACACTTCACATGCCGTCTCTCTAATATCCATACTCTTAGGTCTGCAGCATCCCTAATTTTAGTCAGGTTGTGAGGCTGAAGGAAGTAAGGGACGGAGGGAGAGAGGGAAACGAGAAGGACGGAAAATATCTGGCTACGCAGATCCAGTCACAAAAAAAATCAATGTATTATGTCAATCATCAAACATACTAATTTCGGTCGCAGGTCTGTCTGTGAATGATTATAACTCTGGTTCAACGAATTCGGATTTGTTTTGAATTTAAATGTCATTTCCAAAATTGGATCTGATGGGTCAAGAAATTGAGACAAGCGTCAAAGTACGTCCCATAATACAATATTTTTTTACTAGAAAATAATTTTAATTCTATTATTGGATGTTTTGCTCTGGTTTAAATTTCTTATGGTTAATCTTGCAAGGAAAGGCAGATTTTGTGATTTTTTAAGTGTCTGCACTTTTTTCTATTCTCAAGAAAGCTTTATTTATTAACTAACTAGATTTACTAAGGGCCAGTTGTTTCACAGAATTTTTACAATATGTCAAATTTTGAAGTTAATTTTTTTGTTTTGTGAAAGTTATACTCAAGTTCTATCATTACTTCAGTTCTGTAAAACAACTGACACATAATCATATAATAACTTTCAAAACTTACTAAACTTTCATAGAACTTGAAAAATAAATTCTGTGACACAACTCGTCCTAACATAATATCATTTGATTCTTCACAGGATATATTACATATATCTAGTCAAACTAGGTACAATGTAATCTCGTTAAATTATGTGAAAAACACAACTCACAATAGCTCACATTGTCTGTGTGTGAAACCAGGCAAATTATATTAAATGCAGATTAAATGAAGAAAAAAAAAATACATATACAATAAATTATATGGACTAACATAATAACCCTCTACGAGTAAAAGTTCAAAAAATTTAATTATCCAGTTTACCTGTGTATTAGTCAATGGATACAAATTTTATCATACGAGCATTACCCGAGGGGTTAAACGTTATTAGGGGTAGTTTTATTTTACGATTCTGATGTCATCCGTTATTGATGTGTTGCTAGTGTAATAAAACATCCCAGGGTCGTTAAGATACCTCTCCGTGGCAGGAATACTGCGCAGCTACTCACCTGGAACAAAGGAAATGAGAAAATTAATATTTAACCAGAGGATGGGAACAGAAGTCAGACAGTTTAAAAAGAAACCACAACAAAGACATACGTGGAATTAATCAAATAATAATAACATCGCGGCTTTTCTACTCCTAGCGTTCCAACAGAGAAACGCGGAAAGCTTATTTTGCAAGATGTAGGGCTAAAGTTCTGAGCTAAACTCAAAATCACCCTTTCTTGAAACTCCATTCGCATTTAAAAAATCAAATCCAAATCAACTGAATAACAAGTTACTGTGCAATATATTTTGATATTTAAACTGTTATATTTTGCCTTTGTTATAAGTTATAAGTCAACTTTAGTATAATCCTTCTGCCTGGAACCCACATTAAAATATACGACCTATTAAAAATATATAAAATAAATTCATACGTTTTCTAAGTTTTAAAATGGAATTTGCAGCAATTTTGTTGAACGTACGAAACTCTTTTAAACGATATCAATGAGCTTAAATCGTCAGACAGAATCTTTTCACTGACTTGGTTTTTCTGAATAATTTTTTAAATGAAGCAGTTAATAGTCCATAATTGCTTGCACAGATAAGTTTTCGGATTCCACTAAGTAATACCAGAAGTCGGGATTACCGGTCGGTGGTTGAGTGGGCATCACGTTTGGGTCCCACCCAGGCGTTCCGTGTTCGATTCCTCGGCTGGCTAAGTCCTCCATCACAACACAAGCAACATCTTCCGCTTAGTGTGGTGGTAGTGGGAGATTTTCAAACGTTGTTGGGTTATTCGTAACCCGGGAATGTTTGTCTTTCTTTTTAAAAAGAATAAAAAAAAAAAGAATTTCAGTGCATAAATTCTGGGATTAACTACTATAAGTATTCTTCTTTGCTCAGAATTCAAGGGGAGGGAAATAATTATACCAAGGCATAGAAATAATTATCACTAAACAAACACAACATTTTGTTACTGAGGAAGTTCAATTATGTACGATAAATACTTTATAATTTTTTTTAATTTTCACATGTAAAAGCACCTAAATAGGGCAATATAAATAAATAATAAAATATATTTACCTACTTAAAGGCGATTTATACAAATACAATAACTGTGTATAATTTTATTAAGTACTCCGATGTAAAATCTGCTAAAAATTGCATAAATAAATAAATAAAAAATAAAACTAACCAACTTAATTAATAAACATAATATAAGCGAAACTCAATCGAAATCTGAAGCAGAAAAATCACAAAAAGATACGGGTACATCTGGGACTCGAACCCAGGACCTTCGGCTTTCCGGGCAGATGCTCTGACCACTGAGCCAATGTATCCCTTTCCGATTCTGTCATATTTAACTGTAAGATACCTGGACTGAGAAATACCAAAATTTTCTTAACGCATGTTTTATTGGCTGCTATCTTTATGCACGATTGCATTCCTGGGTTCGAGTCCCAGATGTATCCGTATCTTTTTCTGATTTATCTGTTTCGATTTCGATTATCTTCATTAGTTAAAATATTATTATTGAAGAAGAATAAGACGATAATAATAATCTTAATTAAAATATGAAAATTAACAAGACACAGAAAAATAATAAAACATAATAGTCGCAACTGGGACTCGAAACAAGATCTCACGTCTTACCGTGATAGCGCTCTACCAATTCAGCCATTGCGTCCAATTATAAAACCGCCGTAATTGTCTTTGAACTCATTAAGTTAAAGATAAAAAAAACAAACCTAATTAAATTATCGGTACACACAAACATATACATAACTGAGGACGCGGGATGTGAAAAAGTTTCACAGACATGTAGGATAAACCGTTCAGAATTTAAAGTTTCAAAGACATGTAGGATAAACCGTTCAGAATTTAAAGTTTCACAGACATGTAGGATAAACCGTTCAGAATTTAAAGTTTCACAGACATGTAGGATAAACCGTTCAGAATTTAAAGTTTCACAGACATGTAGGATAAACCGTTCAGAATTTAAAGTTTCACAGACATGTAGGATAAACCGTTCAGAATTTAAAGTTTCACAGACATGTAGGATAAACCGTTCAGAATTTAAAGTTTCACAGACATGTAGGATAAACCGTTCAGAATTTAAAGTTTCACAGACATGTAGGATAAACCGTTCAGAATTTAAAGTTTCACAGACATGTAGGATAAACCGTTCAGAATTTAAAGTTTCACAGACATGTAGGATAAACCGATTCTTAATTCTCAACTTGTCTTAAATTATATTTTAGTTTTAATGTTCTTGTTTTGTCCTGTGCTGTAGTAATAGCACCGTTACTTTCTTCCTGTGCTATAACAGCACTGTTATTTACGTTTTTAGATTTTCACGGCAAAAAGCATTTTCGTTGTTTGTTTTTGGGGTGTTATGCCGTGTTGCGCTACTTTCTTCTTTAGCCGACGTTTCCGACAGCGTTGCAGTGTCCATCATCAGGGCAGATCCGACGATGTTATATTATCCGACGACACATAGTCGAATCTGCCGGATCTGCCCTGATGATGGACTTAGTATTAATATTATAATAATGACTACCACAACACGGGCATTAGCCTAGTATGGTAGTTAAAAAAAATGTCAAAAACTGTAACTTGTAAAAAATTATTAAATAAAAAAATAATTAAAAAAAAATAGTGGTTGATACAAAGTTATCTATTTAATTTAATTCAAAATGACGCCACATAGTGATTTCGCGAAGTTTGAAGAAATATTATTATTACTTTATTCACAAGTTATTGTCGGGGTGTTCGAGTTTTAATTCTACAATTACATCACTTTCATTAATTATCTACTTGAAAATCAATTGAAAACAGCAATTAGGTACCGATAAAATATGTTATTAAGCTGAGTTACGAAATTAAACCACAGTTTAGAGTTTAAAATTCAGCTTACAACGAAAAAACCACATAAAAGCAAAATTTGTTCCAAATCTTTAATAAGCCGGTTAAATGGGTTGTTTTAAGAGGGATAACACTTTTACATCTCGACCGTTACTGAGATTTTATCCCAAATTATCTTAAGATGATAGACTTAGCTTTTCGGTCCATACAAAAAGAACGCCCGGGAAAAAACACTTTTCTACATCGAAAATTGCACAAAATGAATATATTTATTATTATTTATACTGCCTTCTAGAGGGTGAAAACTATGTCGGGATGTTTTCGAATTTTCGATGCGTTTCGTATTAACGTAAACATTCACTGTCAAACATGTACGATTTATTAAAAAATATTATTTATGAAAAAGTGCTGCTAACTCAACTCTCACAAAGAATTATAAAATTATAAAAAGCTACCGACGTAGCTTCTTTTTTCTAAAAAATATATTTTTTATTAAATTTCAATTTCGTGAAAGTTTTGGTGTAGAAAAGTGTATTCTCCATAAACCCCTTTTCGAGCGATTTCTGTAGGTAAATTTGAGCGTTGTCTCATTCGCACATTTCGCATTCGCATGTATTGTAAGTGTGCGTGACCTTATTGTGAGCGGGACAGAATGACAGTCGCGGGTGTTCCGCGTGTGATTCAAAGTCTAGCCTCTTAATAACACTACTTATGATTTTCAGCCGCCATTAAAGCTTAATGTACCACGAAGAATCACACGTTTGAAAAAGCCTTGGGTTAGTTTGCATGTTGACTATGTAATTGTGTAAAACTGTAGTCATAGAGGAGAAAAAACATCCTCGAGGTTCGTGAAAAATACTTTTTATAATAATGTTAGATACATATGTGAAAAAATGAACATTCTGGGAATACAAAAATCTCATTCAATTACGATATAAAAAAAATGTCTTCAGTGGTTTCAAATAAAGTTCATTAACCCGTTTAATCACAGGAGACCATATTTGTCCCAGCTCACATAGGTCTCACAGAAATCGTTGTTTTTCCCTTACTATCATAGTCAGAAATGTGATCTAAACGGTATTGAAAAGAGAATACAACAAACTATATATTCAAATCTAATGGAAAACCACAAAAAAATTAAAATTTACCCCTTTCTGAAACCAAAGTTTACGATAGCGATTTGAAAAAAAAATTTGGAACTTTGTGAATTTTTAAAGATTTTTTTTTACATGAAACGAAAAAAGTGAGGTGACAGTAAGGTTTATAATTCATTTATCTAATGAAATAAGAATGTGTTTTATTTTTTTTCATTATCAGTAATTTTAGTTAGAAAAAAAAGTAAAGTGAGCCATTTTTAAAACTTTTTAAAGTTTTCGCAAAAAAAAATTATATTAAAAAAAATACATATTGATTTTTAATAGAAATTTGAAAGCCTATTTCATCACCTTTCGAAAACAGTTTTTAGTTTTCGAATACGTTAACAAATGTTCTATTTACTTATTTGGATTTTATTGCAAAGCGGGAATATTTTTAGCCTCTGAAAAATTACGCCAATTTTTTTAGGGGTTAAAAACAAACACAGAAATTTGATAGAAGAGCTTACCTATAATTACTCGTTTACGATAAGTCGATTTTAAGGTAGGTAAATTTCACGGGAGTGCTTTAAGAGGGAGGTTCCACAAGATATATGGATTTAGACATTGAAAAATGTCCCGTTTCTCTTTCGTTTTGGTTGAAGTTACAATTCGTATCACAATGGTGAAAGATCATTATTTAAATGGCTTTAGTTAGGTTTAAAGATTCGGATAATTTCTAAAAAGCCAGCAATAACCTATTACCAAGTATTTCTGAGCCCTCCCTCATCTTTTGCATCTTTAGTATTAGAGAAGTTGGCTACATACTCTCAGTTAAAAAATGGAATAAGTCATATTTCTAAAATGGAGGACAACAGATACAAGCAATAGAATATCTGTGTTCTATTGGTATTTGAGTAGAAGATGCTCCGAGTAACTACCGTCATTGATCCCGGTATCGGTACACCACAAACATAAACCAGCTCCCAAAAAATCGTTTACAGTTGAAATTATTGTAACATGAGAACGGGTCGTTTCTATGACTTGGGTTCATCAACTCGGCTGTATAATGATTTGCTGACCTCTGAGTTTCCTCTCTCCTACAACATGGGGATTTTTATCATGGTTTTCCAACTTATTTTAATCAGGGCTTCTTGTGGAAGTTAATATTTTTAAAATCCCCTCCATTCCAAGTGTTAAATAAATAACTAACGCAATAATTTATCTAAAATAACTAAACTTACGTATTTGAATTCAGAATTAAAATATTAAAAAAAAAAGATATTTAATTTTCTAATGTGGATCGTCTCGTTCTACAATTTCAGTCGATAAGGACAAACATAAAAACGAGAAGAAATTCTCCAAATGAATTGCTTCAAAGTGAGATATTATTTAAACAGGCAGATCGATTTGTGCGCGACTCTCATAAAACATAAAACAGAACGCCATTCGGAAAAAATAAAAAATATATATATTCCCGCTTTATTTTTTACATTTCCTTCAGGTTAGGGATATTACACCCTGGGGACATGGAGATCCTTTGGGAAGCTTTATGGCCGGGAAAATTCTATGCCTTTATGTGTTTTCCCAAACATGAATTCTTTATTGCGACCGGTTCGGCGTATCCACAAATGATGCAATTCAATTTAGCATTCGGAATGCCGTTCGCAGGAAAGTGGCAAAAAAGTATTTCGGCCAAAGCGAGGAATATGTAAGTAGAGCACTCAATTTTCATGTTTTCACGAACGGAATTTCAGGAATAACGTCTTAAATAAGGGTAGGTATTTCAGAATTCTAACCGTAACTATTTATTTACGAATATAAATTTTTGTAAGAAAAGTCAAAATTGTTATCTGATGATTATTATTTTTAATTTCTCCTACACTACAGGGCGTAACAGCACGTACCCGAAGGATTTTAACCAGCGATTCCTGAGCATATATGGAGTCAAAAATGTAGATGTCATTTTGTGTCCGATAACAATTTTTTTCAAATATAAAAATTAAAAATATTTTCCATCACACGTCGCCACTGAGTAGTCGGGAATGTCATAGCGGGTCACTTGATAAGGACTACGCCTGGTTCCAGCAGGATGCAATACACATGAACACAACATATTTTAAATATTAATCAGACATCAAGTCCTAGATCATCAGCCAAGACAGATCTAACCTCAAATATTTTATCAGAATCATTCATTTCCAATGGTACAATGCTGATTGTATTTTATTTTAAACGTAATATAGTGGTGTTATTTGTGTTTCTGTTATAAACTGCGCCTTCTCTCAGCGCAGTAGTTCTTAGTAAGACAAACATAGCACATTACCAATTGTAATAGAATTAATAAAGAATTGTTGAATGATAATATATACGTAAACACATATAGCACACCCGTAGAAAAGTGTGGCAAAAAAGTTTATTTTACAAGAGAGCAAAAACAAATGAATGATAAACAAGGGGTCCAAATCTTGGTGAGATGTAGTGATCTAACTTAATACAGTTTTCGTGGGGCATAGATAATCAAAATCACTTTACTTTTCAGAAATAAAACTTAAAATATAAAATGTTGACTTAACGACACTTTTCTATGGGATGTGCGATATACATTATTTATTTAATTTAAATTTAATTTTTTTTTTTTTACAAATACAGTTGTTATACATTGTATATATATATTTTTAATACATTTTTTAAATATCGTGATTCACCTTTTTTTTTTAGCAATGCTCGTGTAAAAAAGGTGGAGCAGCGAAAAACAATTCAACATATATTTTTAAAATGTGTAGTAAGGATAATGAAAATTATAATATTTAATTTTTTTTATATATGTATATCATACATTATACGTGGAACAGAATTGAAAAAAGAAAAGATATAAAAGAAGAAGAAGAGAGAAAATAAAAAAAGAGTGTAAAAGAAAAAGGATTTCCAAAGTCACAGTCACAATGATTGTAATATGTTATCGATATATTGTTTTAATTAACCTTTTGAATTTTTTATATTTTGTTTCCAATCTTAAGTTAAGGGGTAATTGGTTAAACCATTTGACTCCAAAATATTTATAAAATTGTAGCTATGATAGCTAATATGTTAGCTAACATGTTAGCTATCAACGGTTTCACAAGAGTGCTCCATGTCCGGACATACGAAATTAGTGCCTACTTAAAAATGATTGTGTTTAGTGTTGATTATGCACATAGCCGAATTATTGTTGAACAATGTGGATTACGTCAGCAGCTCTGCCATGTGCGATGTACCGTTAACCGTTGACAAAGGAATTTTAATCGTTTTAGATTGAGAGTTGGACATAAAAATAATTCGCCAAGCGACTCGCAGCAGCTAAAATTACTAACAATGGGAACAGTATAAAAATACAAAATCCACGTTTTTTTAAAAATAAATAATTAATTGCGAAAATAATTTAAACACAAGCGAAGTGATAAAATTTAAGCACTTTATTGTAATAAAATGCTATTTTGATTACATTCCATAGACGATAGACTTCGCTTTTCGGCCCATACAAAAAGGACGCCCGGGAAAAAACACTTTTCTACATCGAAAATTGCACGAAATGAATATATTTTTTTAAATTGCCTTCTAAAGGGTACTTAAAAGCTATGTCGGTATGTTTTTAAAATTTCAATGCGTTTCGTATTAACGTAAACATTCACTGTCAAACGTGTATAATTTAGCGGAAAATATGACTTAAGGAAAAAGTGCTGCTAACTTAATTCTCCTAAAGAATTACAAAATTATAAAAACATATCGACATAGCTTCTTCTTTTGAAAACATACTTTTGTTTTTAAATTACAATTTCGTGAAAGTTTGGTTGTAGAAAAATGTTTTCTCCCGAAACCCTTTTTCGAGCGATTTCTGTAGGTAAATATGAGCGTTGTCCCATTCGCACGTTTCGCATTCGCATGTATCGTAAGTGTGTGTGAGCTTATTGTGAGCGGGATAGAATGACAGACGCGTGTGTTCCGCGCGTGGTGTATAGTCTAGCCTCTTAAAAAGCAAAAAACATTATAAAACTTATGGCTAAAACATTGCATCCACCGGTTCTTAGATCAGTGATACAAAACTATATGTACAATGCATCTGACCAATTAACGCGATGCAACCTACCAGGTATTAAGTATGGTCTTGTAAATTTTCTTCTTGTATATCTTTTTCTTCTTGGATTGTAGAAATGTATTAAAATTTGCACAGCGCCCTTGAGGTGATGTTTCACTAAAACGGCGCTATACAAGTCATCCAAATATTATTATTATTGAGAGGAAACCGGGCGACGTTTTATCCATAGAAACGTATCCCCCAATTTCCTCTTTGATTAATGTATTGAATTGTTTAAAGGTGTGTTGATCAGTAAGGTCCTCATTTTTCTGTGCATTTAAGTAGCTTATTTTTTTTAGTTCAATTTTATAATACTGAAAACATTAAAGTTAAAAATTTTATTCTGGGGATGTTGATAGCAAATTTTAAATTACACACAGATATAATAATAAAATAGTTAAATACGTCAATTGTGAACTTTCTTACCTACCTTATTGAAAAATGGGCTAAGGGTGTTATAATTTTTTTTGTCACAATATGTAAGGGGTGGGGAGAAGGGGGGAGGAAAATGGGACGAATGAGGGGAATACCTGGAAGAGTAGATTGAATGATCTACTTTGAGTCATGTTGTTAAATGAGTTTTCGTTTTACGTCCCTTAAGGTCGAGATAAAAATGTCAATGTGGTAATACTTTAGAGTGGTCATGTTTATGCTAGTTGTGTTGATCGCATTTTTTCATATAAATAAATTTACTACTAGATACTCCTTCTCAATTACCACATTACCATAAAAACCGACAGTTCATGGCCACAAGCAAAAAACCACAAGCTAAAGATCTTATTTATTTACAAACAAACAAATATTTATCTACACCATGAAACTTAAATCGCAGATACGAATATCACCATTGGCTACTAGAAAAGGGCCCATAGCAACAAGCAACAAGGTCTGCTAAATGTTTTGTAACACACGATTCAACAGGAGGCGAAAAAACAGTTATGATATTGAATGTTTATAATAACAGAACGTATGGTTCATAATAGGATCACCGCACGCGAGCCGCGAGAGAATGGACCAGAATATAAATCTATTTATACTCCGCGTAGGTACTCTCTTTCAAGCATTGCATCTTGATTGGATGAAACTAAATGTGAACATTAATATAAAGCACGTGCGTCAACGTGGTAATATTATTTGGACTGCAATATGGCGCCGGGTTCTTGGCAGAAATACAAACATTACAGATAGTATCCTGGATCGGTGTGTGTTTTTTTAATGTAAAAAAGGGTTGTTGAGAGTTATCGAGATTTTGAAGTGTTAGATGAAAGGCTGTTGGAAAAGATACCATTGAAATACAAGCTTTACAACCAGACTTCGTTCGTGTTTTAACACCCTAATTCAAATAAATGAAATATTTCTGAACGAGTCCGAAAACTAAAAACTTTTTTCGAAAGGTGATGAAATACACTTTCAGATTTAATAAATCATTTTTTTAATGCAAACATAAAAAAGTTTTTAAAATGTCGTACCTTACAAATATTAAAAGCAATAATTATTACCCCGAAACACTCATCCTTATTGAAAAAATCTCCCGAGAAAAGATACATGTCGCCAACGGGACTCGAACCCGCACCCCTCTGATTGCCGGTCAGGAGCTCTACCATTAAGCTACGGCGGGTTACCTTACCCGCCAAATGATTCAACATATACCTAGTGTTTCATTCAATAATTACCGCTTATTACATTTTTTCACCTGCAAACAACCAACTTAATTTTTATATGAGAAAGGCATTGTAAGTGCTAACTCTCTCACTAGGTGGCATCGAGACATATTATGTCTGCATTTTTGGTGAAATACTTTAACTCGTCAAATATTGATAATTTTTTTAATTGATAAACTAATGTTTAAGACATTTAACGGGTAGGAGGTAACCCGCCGTAGCTTAATGGTAGAGCTCCTAACCGGCAATCAAAGGGGTGCGGGTTCGAGTCCCGTCGGCGACATGTATCTTTTCTCGGGAGATTTTTTCAATATGGATGAGTGTTTCAGGCTAATAATTAATGCTCATAATAATTGTTACCCTTTGTGCTATGCATAAAAAATCTTGTCTAAAACATTAGTTTTTCAATTAAAAAATAATCTCACCTTACGTTTTCTAACTAAAATTACTGACTAAATAAAAACCACACACATATTTTATTAGACGAAAGTGTTGTAGGTACATAAACGTTATCTTTACCTACTTTTACGTTTGCAGTTTAATTTCAAAATAATTAAGAAAAAAATCCCAAAGTTACATAATTTTCTTTTCAAATTGAGATCGGTAACTTTGCTTTTATGAAGGTGTACATTTTTATTATTTGTGGTTAACTTTTTTATTTGAATATAAAGCTCGGTGTTTTCTCTTTCTATTAAGATCATAATTCTCAACATGATAGTAAGGGAGACGCAACGATTTCTATTCCCGAGTCGTTCCCAAAAGCGAACAAATTAGCCTGAGGGTTTGACACAATTTTTTTACGTCTTGTGGAATCATTTTAAATAATTATTTAAAAAAATATATATATATACTTTGTATCCTGATGAAGAACACTTTGGTTATTAAACATGGACTTCCATGGGACACTCATGTCAGGGACATCTATTCAGTTTCCGGTATCCTTCCAATCACAATCCTTCCTAAACATGAAATCACAAGCACCATCCTACAAATTACCCAACAATCAACTCATACTAACACCAAGCCAATTTACAATCAAGACATCCACAACCACAATACTCGAAATAACAATAAAATCCGCATTCCTCAAACACACACTACAAAATATGGGATAAAATCTCTGAACTATATTGCCTATACACTATATAATTCGCTTCCAGATATGTACAAAAACATCCAGCATAATAAAAAATTGCAAAGCAATGCTTTAAAAGAATATTTTTTAACTACATTTAAAAATGAAAATATGTAATCGTCTTGTCATTTTTTTTTTGTTATATCTTATATACTCAGTTTTTCCCTCTCTCTTTACTTGTTTTCTCTTGTTGTTTGTTCTACTTAACCTGTCTTTATTTTTATTTTTATGCTGTACTGAATGTAAAACTTATATTATGATATCAAAATACCTTTGTAAAATTGTAGCTACTACCTCCTACCTATGAATTGTAAGTTCCTCCTGTCCTAAAATGAGTTTTGTAACTCATAGGGATTGCTCTAGCAAGAAATAAAAACAATGAAAAAAAAAAAAAAAAATGTACAAGTCTTAAAATCGGGGTTTAAAAGATGATATATTTTTTTTATCTTACAATACGATTGAAAATTATGGGGCAAAGAAAATGACTTCTTGACCGATTGTTTATAGTTGAACTAGTGACGTACGTGTAAAATAACATTGCCAGCAGAAAGAACAACTCAGATGTGTGAATTTCACGAGGCCATAAAGATTTTCTGCTTTCCAGTTAACCAACTGCTCTCGTCTGGAGCAAGTGAGACTATGGCATTTTGGTTATGTTGTAAGGCTGAAGGTAGTGGGGAGAGGAAGGAAATGTGAAAGAGGGAGGTGAGGGAAGCACCTGGCTATTCAGATATGGTCACCAAACACGGCTAAAGCCATTTTAAGCAACGTTTCAATTCTGAATGGTGGTCTTACAGCAGGGCGATACTGAGGGCATCTTCCGCTCTGGAACGTGCCGCAAATATAATACATATTATTTTGAATTAATTAATTGTGAAATAACACAAAATAATGAAATATCATTCATTTGCGCACGCCGGTTTCGAACCCGCGACCGTCGGACGGCGAGTCAAGAGTTTTGCGCCTCGACCACGAAGGCCGTCGTAAGTTTGCAATCGGCAAGGAGAGAGTGTGATTGTTTGAGCTTTGTAAGGAAGTGAAAGTGGCGGTCAAAAAAATTGCATTGGCTTCGTGTTTATAATTCCTAGGTTAACAAGAATATTTCCAATTCGCAACATCGTTTATTTGAATCAAGAATCATGAGCTATTGAGTTATCCGTTGAACTATCAATCAAATAGACAACAATACGTATTTGTTCAATTATTCAAAAAGTTAAAAAAAAAAATACATATAGAAAATAGTTAAAGAAACTCAAATACTAGCGAAATCGATAAATATAATTTTCTTGAAAGATACAAAACTAATATCGAGCATCGCAGAGTGTAACCCGGTTTCAGCTATTTCCGAAATGATTCCTGAATTTCCCACGATTCACCTAGCGTTAAGACGGACGGGTTCGGTGCATGACTAAAAGAATGTTTATCCAATGAATGGAACAGGAACTTTTTTAGAACACCCGGCCTCTTGAAAGAATGCCAAAACGTGGGTCATTTATCATCAGCTCCTTACCTTACACTTTGTGAGTGCTATTATTTATTAACGATTTATCTTGGAAAAACTACTTTCCTCGATGTGTTGAGGCGTTCCATTTATTTAGTTTATACTGATTGAACGTAGAACTCCTTCATATGCGGCTAAAGACGGTGCAAAATATTTCGGTTTGAGAGAGGTAACCAATGAATACGTTATTCACGAAATTTCACAGGGGAAATGATGAGAGATTCTTTATGTGATGAAAGCTATAGCTGAAAAGATAAATTTATTTATTTATTAAAAGAATTTTATACATAGTGTAGATATTGTGTTATTTCGTCCGCCATACTAGGGATGTCCCTGTGTTATGGCGGGTGAATTTTGCAGATTATATAATTTAAGGTAATGAAGTACGTTTACTGATATATAGTAATTAATATAATAATTAATTATAATGAGGTTTACTGTTAATGCAGCAATGAATTTATGATAATGAAATTTACATATAATACAGTAATTGATGATAATGATGTTTACAGATATTTTCACAAGGAATTGCCTTCGATATAGTACCTAAAACGAAAGAAGACGGCAGAGAAGACGGAACGCCAAACGAATCGGTCTTGGCACACACTCCTTGCCTCATACACATTCATACATCGCCTAAAAAATAATCTTCTATTATTCTGACTCTTGACACGGCCTGACTCACTTGATCGTGCCATGTCTTCCTCGGGCGTCCCCGACTTCTTCTACCATTCACATTTGCGTCTCATATTCTCCTTACCTCATTTCTTCGTTAATTCGTTCTACGGTTCAGTGGCAAAACTTTGGACTCGTGGACCGGCGTGCGCAAATAAATTTGATTTGATTAATTTGTGTTATTTCACAATTAATTAGTTAAAAATAATATATACTATATTTGCGGCACATTCCAGAGTGGAAGATACTCTCAGTATCGCCCTGATGTAACACCACCATTCAGAATTGAAACGTTGCTTGAAATGGCTTTAGCCTTGTTTAGTGACTAGATCTGAATAGCCAGGTACTTCTCCACCTTCCTCTACCCCATCTCCTTCCCTTCCCCGCTTACCTTCAGCCTCACAATATACCCCAATTGGGGATGCCAAAGATTCACTGGCTCCAGTCGGGAGCAGTTGGGACTTCACTGGGTATTCACTATAAAAATAAAAAAAAACATGCCCAAATCATCTGAGCATCCCTTTCTTAATCTTACTCAATGCGCTTACATTCTTTGCTGATCTTCACATTTTTCACACGATCATACATGGTATTACCATACATACGCCTCAGGGATCTCATTTCTACAACCTTCAGTTTAATCTTCCCTCTGCCAGTTCCATGCATCATTGCCATACATCAGGGTAGGTACCAGCCCTCCATCGCACTTCCAGCATTCCTTCTTACAGAAAGTGTTTTTTTAGCCCCAAATATATCAGGTGAATTTTTTTATTACGTGACCTAAATAAAATAATGTTGGAATTCTAATTAGTTGATAAAAAAATTATGAAAATAGTAGGTAATATATTCCGTTAATATTAATATCGACCTTTCCACTAATTCTGTCAATCTCACCCAGCATCCGATTTGAGATGCACTTAAAAAGGACATTATTATCATTAACACTCCCGTCGGTGTGTATTACACGGATCACTTGAAAGAAACATCACAACAATATTGTGAAGTGGCGGAGTGGTGAAGCGATGGACTGTTTGTACGGGAGCCACGGGAATACGATGGATTGGCTCTGACGATTGACGGGAACATTAACCGAGCACTCGAGGCTTAACAGTGTTTATCGAAGCGAATTAATGGCTCAAATAAAAATAAAACAAGTGCATCTCTGCTTGAGCTTGGCATATTAAGAGCGATTGACCAGCGGCTGGAATTAAAAGTCTAAAATACTTGCAACTGTACAGGGAGGGTTTAATGAGAAAGATCGATTATTCCCCGTATCAATTTCATTAAAAACTTGCTTAAATACATACCTACATTCAAGTAAACAATAAAAATGATCAAAACGGACGATGATAAATTATTACACATCGTGTACTTCTTGTAAGTATTTTATGGTCATAAGTATTTATGATTTTTCAATAATGTCTACACAAAATAAGTGTGTAAAAAATATTTGAAATGTTTTAGTTTATAAGACCTTAAATAAATAGAAAAACTTAGGTATTTTTGTCACAAAACACGTTCTCGGATTTATTTTAAAATGATTTTAATTTAACTAAAATTTAAATTCTGAAAACTGTGTTTACCAGATTATGTATTGATTTAGTTTGTTGTATAATTACATGATTTAAAATTTGTGTTGTTTAATAGAATCTATCATTTGAAAATTGAACAAATCTGCCAACGGTATAACCTTAGTATATTAAAAATTGACTTAGTTTTTCAAAATTTTATAACGGCGTCTACCAGATAAAATAACCATCTTTCAAAATCAATTTAGGTTTTTTTGTTAAAAAGAGTCAATGCGTCTAGAATTTAATATAAAAAGGACTAATTTCCGGTATTCTCTGGAAATACCATCTTAATTGTTGATTGCCTTTGGCTTTCTTTACTATTCTTTATTGACTATTTTTCTCACAAAACTTAAAACCAATTAAAAAGCCGCAATCTGAAAACACAGTTTAAGTAGTAAATACATACGCATTTTAAATGTAATTTATCAATAGTTAAAAATATATTTGCTTGCTTTGTAACCGCCCTTGAGGCGAAATTTCACGACCATTTAAGATGATAGACTTCGCTTTTCGGCCCATACAAAAAGGACGCACGGGAAAAAACACTTTTCTACATCGAAAATTGCACAAAATGAATACATTTTTTTTATACTGCCTTCTAGAGGGTGAAAACTATGTCGGTATGTTTTCGAATTTTCGATGCGTTTCGTATTAACGTAAACATTCACTGTCAAACATGTACGATTTATCAAAAAATATTATTTAAGGAAAAAGTGCTGCTTACTCAACTCTCATAAAGAATTATACAATTATAAAAAGCTACCGACGTAGCTTCTACTTTCTAAAAAATATATATTTTTTTAAATTTCAATTTCGTGAAAGTTTTGGTGTAGGAAAGTGTATTCTCCATAAACCCCTTTTCGAGCGATTTCTGTAGGTAAATTTGAGCGTTGTCTCATTCGCACATTTCGCATTCGCATGTATTTTAAGTGTGCGTGAGCTTATTGTGAGCGGTACAGAATGACAGACGCGGGTGTCTAGCCTCTTAAGTTGTTGTAATTGTATAAATAAGGTATATCGATCAGTGGCCGAGTTGGCATCGGCTCAACGGCTGACAAAGTCCTCCACAACACAAGCAACATTTTTCCGCTTACTGTGATAGTTGTAGGTGTTTATCGAATATTGCCAGGTTATTAGTAGCCCGGGAATGTTTATTTTTCTTTAAAAAAATTAGCTTTTCCACTGAAAAGCGAGCACGAGGTGATTAAATAAGATCCACAAACATTACATTTATTAATAAAAATGAGTCGATTATATCATTAGCAATACATATATCTAACCAAGATAGGATAGGCAATTCTTTAGGTATTAGATTTTCTTTAATATTTTAGAGTGAAACATTTTTATACGCACTTAACTTGTAATTTCTGGGTTCGATTTCCGCCTCAGTGCAAAAATAATAATTACTATTATAGAAATCAGCATATTATATATAATGAAAATGAACATTCAATACTAACGATGATGTCGCTGAACTGGTATGATGTTCTCTCGCCACTCAGCAAATCATAAAATATGAAATAATTCCTCACTCTCAAGTGGCGAGTTGTTCGGTTTATATTCAGACACCTTAAAGGTACCTACATGACGTTTGCGGGATAAGTGCACTCAAGGTAATAAGATAAAATAATGTTCTTTGATGAGAGCTGTACGATATGATCCTACTGAAAGCGTTAAAAATACAATTAATTATTTATCACGGTCCCCATCGGTGTATTAGCACTCTGTTCGGGGAGAAGATTTTATTTTTAAATATGAGGAATTAATTGATCTATGTCCATGCGCAACAATACTTCTTTCCCTCCCACCTCCTCAGCCTCACAACGCACCCCAATTGGGGATGCCATAGAGTCACTGGCATTGGAATTTTTGTGCGGGATTCACATAACTGGTTTTTGTGAGTTTTTTTTTCAAAAATAGAGTTTTTTGACTCCCATTAGGAATAGGGGATTAAAGAAACATCAGTCAGGAACAAAAAACAACCGGGAAGTCTTTTTGAATTTAGAATAAGCAAAACTCCCCAGAATAACATATTGCCCACATAATATACTGGTGATTGTAATTATTGCGAAATTCAAACCAATAAAAATGTGACCGGTCTACTCAATGAAAACTTTTTAAGTGTATGAATATTGAGTACAAACTTTTCCTCACATGATAATTCATCATGTCTCGAAGCGTCGAAAACTGATATTTGGGGTTTTTAACCTTAGGTTAAGTTAGGTTTGGTTAGGTGAGGGGGGGATGGAAGGGTAGGTTAATGTGAGTTATGATGTGATGAATTATCATGTGAGGACGTATCGTGTCTGAATAAATTTACTATGGGAATTCAGAAGCTGAGATCTCATAGTTCGATTAGACATGGAACGATAAAAATATGAGTTGAGAAAATGAAGATACTCGATGTTGGTAGTATGGATTTTTTCTGTACGATTTCCATTTTTTATAGTGAATACCTCACAAGAGTCCCAACTGCTACCGTCTGGAGCCAGTGAGACTATGGCATCCCCAATTGGGGTATGTTATGAGGCTGAAGGTAAGTGGGAAAGGGAAAGAGACGAGGAAGAGAAAGGTGGGGAAGTACCTGGCTATTCAGATCTAGATCTAAACACGGCTAAAGCCATTTCAAGCAACGTTTCAATTCTGAATGGTGGTCTTACACCAGGGCGATACTAAGAGTATCTTTCACTCTATATATGATCGACAGATGAGTTTGTTGCTTCTCCCCAAAAAATGATCCCGTATTTTATTATGGATTAACAAAGTAATATATATTTGTTATGCTTTGAGGAGTTTATTTGTGATTTTTTTGATGTAATGTGTCCACCGGAGGTTGAGGTCAATTATGATTCCCAGATATTTCATTCTGTCTGTTTTTTCTAGATTAAGAATTACCTACCTGCTTTTTTAATACAAAAAATTGCAGAGACCTCTAAGACAAATTTAAAAAAGGCTGACTTATTCACCTGCCTTATTAAGTAGTTAAACTTCTTAAATGAAAAAAGCCCTAATACTAAGGTATAAAAAAAATAATTAAATAGGGAGTTCACACTAAGAAGAGAATAAATACTAAGGTTGATAATACACGGAGAAAAATGTTACTTTAAAATACGATCATATAATTAGTAAAAACGGTTAAAAACGGGACTGAAGTTCTTACGAACAAATTAACAGGGTTTCAATTTTTATTGGCAGAAACATGTAAGAATAATTGGTTGGTATACGTAATTTCGTACGTATATCAACAAATTATTCGTCGTATTTTAGAATAACATTTTTCTCAGGGTACGTTTTATTTGCGGTGGGTGATTACACTTGCTCATAGTTAATATAGTGTCTCTGAACGGTCGAGATAGAACTACAAACATGTAGGACATAATGTGATAAGAAGGTGTTAATTGCCTCTAATTGGTGTATTCATTCACCGCAGGTAGGTACGTGTCATTAGCGGCGTATCGGCCGCGACGGCTGACTGCAATACGAATCATAGCACTGATATAATATATCAGAAACTGAATATGCTGCTATGAATAGTTATTAATATTTACTATTGTTCTATTGCCTATCAGATGTGTAAAATGGGCACCCAAAACCATTTGAAATGCAAAACGGAAATGGGTCAAAACTTTTCCATTTGAAAATGCAAAATTGTTTTTAGAAAAGCATTTCAAATGCAAAGTAGATACTTATTTTAAAAATGCATTGAAAATGCAAAATTGTTTTTAGAAAAGCATTTCAAATGCAAAATGCCTATTTTCTAAATACATTGAAAATACAAAGTTGTTTTCAGAAAAGCATTTCAAAAGCAAAATACCTATTTTCAAAATGCATTGAAAATGCAAAATGTTTTTAGAAAAGCATTTCAAATGCAAAATACCTATTTTCAAAATGCATTGAAAATGCAAAATTGTTTTTAGAAAAGCATTTCAAATGCAAAATGGTTTCTTAGGTCAAACAATAAAAGAGTAAAAAAAAGTCAAATACTTAATAAACTAACATATCATTCTATTAATATTTTATTATTATTTTTATATTATTATTTTATTATCAACCGAAAATAAATTCTAGGATATATTGATTTTGGTAAATATTTACAACTGAATTTGAATAGACTTCGAAACATATTATTAAAATTACACTTCGCTTCAACTTAATTACTTCAAGAAACAACTAATTATGTTTGGATAGATGGTAAAAATTACATTCCATTTTTATTCAACCAAAGTTCCAAATTTTCCATAGGGGTCGAGATCCGAACTACATTATAGCCTTTGAAACATTACGTCTATCTGACAGTATCTTACTCTAAGGTCAGGGTAGGAACGTCCCCTCTTCTACCTACTAATCACGGCAGGTAGGTACCGCAAATCCTGCGGCGACTCTGTGAAGATAAGGTAAAATTATTCCCTTCACCTCTCTCTGGCATTAATAGCACGCGCGGCTAAGTACCGTACCGTTATCATTTCAACCTGCCCGGCTACCAAACGACTGTCTTCAGAATTCAGACAATCGACTGTGTTGGCTGTTTAACCGACGCAGTTTCAAAACACCAACTTCGCAAGAAACATAACTTTTTTCTACCCAGTATGTTACCGGATAACGTTGAAATTGTAGGTTTGTCTAAAAGATACAATTTAACTGGGAACATAATACGAAAAACCAAATAGTAACGAAATTAATATTACACGAGAAAAAATCTATACCTCCGTCGATTTATCTAGATTTGGCATGAATTACAAATTCGGTCCAATATTTCAGACCACCTATGAGTAATTTTATAACCAAACAGATTCCGTCGCCTCGCTTCAAAAGCATAATATCTAGGAAGTCAAATTTCAAAAGCATAATATCAAAGAAAACAAAAACACAAGATAAAAATTTTGCTTCTAATCCAATCGAACGCTTTTTGCCACAAAATGGCACTATTTCCAAAACCACGGAATGCTTTGCTGCTAAATATGGCAAATATTCCCTAGATTCTTTAAAAAGTTTTAAAGTTGACGATTTTATAAATCCTACGAATATGTGACAATAGACAAAAGATAGGTGAATTCATTGGCTATACAGAAGTATACTCAGTGTGTATGTCTCGATATTCAAATTCGGAGGTATGATTTTTTTTTTTATGTGGCCTAAAAAAATTCAAAATGATGACGAAAAAATCTTGAGCAATCCGAGAAAAAAGTTTTAAATTGCTCTGTCGCTCCAGTGGGATCTTTTGATTGCGAAATATTGCATTTTCTTTTTGGTGAACGTTTTTATAACCTAATATTTGGAACCAATAATTTTGGTATTGGGGTAATATTAAACACCCACACGCCCTGTCTATACATTGTTGTTCGATGGTTATCTCGCATTCTGATAGAAATATCATTAAAGCTTGTTTTGAAAAACCAGACAGGTGACAAATTACTACCAAATACCGCCACAAGTATCCAAACCAAAGGATGTCATGAAGTTAGGCAGGCCCTCGACAGTTCGTAGTAGATAGGGGTAGCTACTTGCAGCGGCAAGTGGAACCACTAGAAGTGGCAATTTAGGGGTTGCATCGGCAGGGGGGAATCTGGGGGAGGCAGGGGGTTCGAAATGGAGCAAGCTACCCACTTCCGGAAGGTTTTCGGGCCAATTTCCCAGAGGGGTGAGTGGGGTTAAGGGGTGTTATCACAGCGAGGAGAGAAACAGCAATTTGGAATGCTGACGGATTCATATTATGCATGTAATGGACCAACTTTAACACATACGTGAATGGATGACTCGATGTGAAGGGTAGAATAGTAATAGCCTTGTTTTGGTTGAAAGGAATATAAAAACGAAGTTAACCGTGTTATCTTGGTTGTAAAGTAGAAACATGTTTCAATGTCTCGCAAATAATTCTCGGGTGGTGGATTGTTACGTTTTGAAATTTTAACACATTTTTAATTGGAATTTTCAAGGGAACGTGTCCATTTTCATCGAAACATCATTAACTGCTTGGGCACATAAGCTTGTTTTCACGACAATTTAACGTAGGTAGACATAGGAATAACGTATGCCCCGTACCAGAGTTATTAAAAAATATAATGCAAGACGCCATCAATTATTATCAAAAATACTAATTTCAGTAGTTTGTCTAACTCTGATTCAATGAATTCTAGAACTCGGATTTGCTTTGAATTTAAGTGTCAAGAACTCATTGTCTGAAGGATTCAGACAGGTGATAAATTTGGTACCTACCTATAATGTAATATTACATCAAGAGAAAATTATTTTGTCTTTTTAAAAATTGGAATAATAATATCCCGCGATTTTTGACGGGTCTTCGCTAGTAAAACAAATAAGATTTTTCCATTTTTCAGAAACAAAAAAAATTCAAAAAAGAAGAGTGTAGAAACTATGGATAAAATAACATTAAAAAAAAGTTGCGTCGTAAGATAAATCGAACACGCGAGAAGCCTGGGTAGTACCCAAACGCGATGCCACTTAGCCATCGACCGATCATTTGATTATAACTTTTGCGTATTAAGCAATGTTGCACTTCCTCCCTCTAATGAGCCCAAGTTTTTGATTCTCGCTCAAGGTTCTGTAAGGACTTGCACATTATGTATGTCCTTAGTATCCTGGCAATTAGATTATGAACGTAATGCAAGAAAGCATAACCCTTTCGGCTGGAGTTAATTAAGTAATTATTATTTTATGCATGGGTTGTGCAATACAATACAATCCATATTGACACAGCATACATCAAATATTTAAAAAAATCATAGGAAA
Organism: Limnephilus auricula; assembly: GCA_951813805.1. Lineage (NCBI taxonomy): Eukaryota > Metazoa > Arthropoda > Insecta > Trichoptera > Limnephilidae > Limnephilus > Limnephilus auricula. The sequence continues at coordinate 40,567,996 of OX638389.1, read as the reverse complement.
GGGAGGAAATACATTTACAATACACAACCTATATGTTAATAACACATTATTGTAACATCGTAATTTTCTCTAATGGAGATGTTTGACTTCTGGAATGGTTTGCCTCTCTTCTAGACTCATGTTAAATCCTCTATCCTCAAAAAGTCCCTCCATACGTTGTCCCCAAAAATGACATAGGCACGAGGGAAGTTACTCCTGCCTAGAGTTATCGTAAAAAAAAATATATTGTTATAATGTTTCCAAACAACAAAAAAATAGTGTAGTATGCCCAACTTAAATAGATCAGAACGTAAACCGTTGATTTCCCCAAAATAAATAAATAAATTGCACATTACACTTATTTTCTTACGCCAAATAGGTTCATACACGGAATATTATTAACTTTGAATATATTTACGCATGTACATATAATTGACAAGTGTTTACGTCGTTAAAAAACGATTAATTTTAATGTCGCTAATTCGACGTGGGCTCGCTTAATTTATTGCGCAAGTACCTACAAATAACCAAAGAAAAATATCGGTTTATTTTTATATCTACAGATTCAACATTTTTTCTTAAATTTTTTTATACATATCAATATAATATTTTTTTTCCGACAGCCAATTTTTCACCAAATATCTAATCTTATTCATAGAATTACATTGGTTTATAGTGTCAGGTACTATATTAAATATCTTCGGTATTTTGTAGGTAGTCAAACGCTCTCTGTTCATACTTATTATTAAATTTCGGAACTATTAACCCGTCGCACAGTGGGCTGAAAATCGCCTTTCATAGACATAGAGACATGAATTTTTCTGGCACTTTTTTTGGCTAGAAATGGATTCTGCTGATCATTACTATGCTATAAAATTTCGTATGAAGCAATTGCGTGTACAAATGAAGGAGTTATCATTTTTTAAAGAAAAAATTGTATGGCACTGATATTAAAAATGTAGCGCAACTTGCGCGTTTTTTTTAAATCCTCAATGTTGAAAAAAAAACTTTTTTTATGTTGATTATTCATTTTAACGCAAAATTTTGGTTTATAGTGTCAATAAAATATTGTAAACTAGACAAAGCATACTCATATGTAAAGCATTTAAGCATTAAAATGAATCATTAACATAAAAAAGTTTTTTTCAACTTTGAGGATTTAAAAAAAACGCGCAAGTTGCGCCACAATACGAAGTATGTCAAAAAAATACAAATAAATAGTAGTATATCTGTGTGTAAGGATGTAATGGCCAACATTATGATTCCAGAGATAGCCTCATTTTTAATGTCAGTGCCATACAATTTTTTCTTTAAAAAATTATAACTCCTTCATTTGTACACGCAATTGCTTCATACGAAATTTTATAGCATAGTAATGATCAGCATAATCCATTTCTAGCCAAAAAAAGACCCTTGAAAATTCAAGTCTCTATGTCTATGAAAGGCGATTTTCAGCCCACTGTGCGTCGTCGCGAGTGAATGTAGTGCTGTATTTATATTCTAATTTATCTTTATGCTGCGGGGTAAATATATGCTGAATTATAATTTTGTGCCATAGTATAGCCTTAACAGGTAAAATTTTAGCACTCTGAAACAGCAACGGTGAATTATGTCTGTTGGAAAATATTACGGACGACTAATAATTTTACAATTGCCTTTTGTACAAGTTGGACTTGTTTCAGATATGATATATGTAGTAATATTTCCCCTTATTGTTAATCCATATCTTATAATAGATTGCCAGTGACATATACATTATTTTAAGTGTTTCAATTAATAGGAAAAAATTAATGTGGACATTCCTGCCAGCAATTGATCTGAGTCTTTTACAGGTTTTTTTTAATATGTTGGTCCCATTTAAAAAAGCAATCTTCTGTAACACCAAGATACACATATTCGGTAACTAATTCTAAGCTTTCACATTTACAATTAGTTGGAATATTTTTATGGATGCAATTAAAATTATGAGAAATAATATTATGATTAAATTGAAATTGAATTAAATTCTAGGAATTGAATCTGAGACCTCGAAAGTGTGAGCTCTCGTTTACTGCTGGGCGAATCGACTCTAATGCCTTGTTCGGACCTGACAAGTAGTAAGTCGAGTGGCGAGTAACTCGCTACCTAACTCGCTAAAAAGTGCTGTCAAATAGAGTTCATTAGTAAGCGGCGCGTCGCGACATGACGAGCTGCAACGCAATAAAGTAAATACGCTAAATAAGCTAATTGTAACGCTTATTTTAGAAGAGGTGGAAGAATAAATTAGTGAGATGAAAATAAATAACCTTTGGAAACGAAAATAGAATAGCCGCAAATTAAAGCATTTGAGAGTAGCATTTTCGCTCCAACGGGATGACATATCGCACGTGTCTGCGTCTGCAAATGAACTGCGCATGTCAGTGCGCAGGGACTTGTGGAGGGGCACTCTACTTGCCGAAAAAAAGTCAGCTAAGTACGGGTTCTCGGCCTTTAGGAGCAGATTTCAGGGAACTATGAATTCAGACAAATGCTTTAATCGTACATTAATATATGCGAACAATAGATTAGAAGGAAGACAGTGGCTAAATGGCTGCGAAGTTAACAATTTTATTTTCATCGATATATCTTCAGGTAAAAAAAAAACCACTTCCAATTTAACATTATATGTGGCATTTATTTACATTAGCTCCACACGGGAGAACCTGGTGAAAATAATTCCCCTCAGGGCCTGTATCATCTTTGGGGATGCTGTGTGGAGGTTATTTTTAGGGAAAGGATGCAAATGAAGTTCTGGGAAAGAAAAAAGGTATGAAGGTATGAGGTGTAGGTAGGAAGTGTCCAGGAGTGACGAACGTGCGAATCTATCCCTACCCCTACGGTGCAAAGGAAATACTCCGAGAGAGTCTCCCCAACCAGCCTCTCCCTATCCGGTCTGTAATGCTGGCATAAAAAAATGGCTAGAATTCCCCTTTTTAAACTTAAGAATGTATTTTGCATTCTTTCAAAAGCTTGTACATGAATAATATAATGTGGGTTCCAGACCGCAGAATTGTACTCAAGATGACTTCTAACCTATGCAAAATATAACAGTTAAATACACTTAATATTAAATAAGGAAAATACGCCTCGGTTTCGGGTGTGGAAGTTGTCGCTTTGTTCATTGTAGAACGAGCAAAATTTTTGGCAACAAGCGAACAGCCAATATTGTAGCACGCGCGTTTTTATCATTGCTTTTAGATCAGATGGAGTGTACGTAAAAGAGTGCCAGAGAAAATGATCGATTTAAGTAAATGCTTCTTTACGCACGCTTCACTTGAGAGGTAAACTGGCGAATGCGTTACGGAAATTACAGCGTTACGAGAGGCGTAATATCGATCGTTACGAACGTTACGGAGGCGAACGATAATAAATTAAAATTAATTTTGAGGTTCATTCCTCACAATGTAATCGTAACAACAGTGCTCAAATCCATAGTAATGACGTTTGGAAGGGGTGCTGGCATTTATGCTGACAATAGTTGTGTTAAAATCTAACTAATAACTAGCAATTTTTCTATCGGAATTTTTTAAATTTCCTGCTGCAAATGTGAATAAACGTCGCTCTCTAACTAGAATCCGCATTAAAAAAGTTTTATTTTAAACTTTGTAAGAATTAAATCAACAATCCCATTCTAAGCGTAATTCCCATAATAAAATTAATCAAATTTTCGTTTAGATTGTGCAAACTCAGTGCATTGAAACGACTGATTTGTCACGATGATTGATGACAATCCAAAGGAATCTTCAATATAGATTCTTATACACTGATGAATGGAATGGTTTTATTCGAAGCCAGAAATAAAATTAGATTAGATTACTAAAGAAGTATTTACTTAAGTCGCGTGGTTTAAAGCACACTCGTATTTTTTTCGTTTTATTTTAAACGTCAATCATTTAAAAAAAAAAAAACAAATGTGGCGTAGAAAATGTTTTAAATTTATAATATCTTACACAAATAACTCATCACATTTTTTAGTTTTGAATATTTGATCGCTTAGAAAGATTTTAGATACTTAACACTATTTTAAATACTGCGAATTAGCATTTGAAATGATCGAGCATTTTTTTGACAAGTCTTTTTTGATAGTCTCTTTCTGGACTTATAGTCTCCTTATAAGTCCAAAAAAAAATTAAGTATCAGGTCCATTAAAAATGCTTCAAAATTCAAAATCTCTTGCAAACCCATTTTCGTTTACGGTACTGTTATTGTATAATGTGACAAATTGGGTTCTGTAGAAAACGATCATAAAACATTTACATATTTCGCAAAATAAAATAAAATACACTTTTTGGCGATTCTTGGATAAATCAAACCAGGCGGCTGTTGTTAAGCAGGAATTTAAACCTTATTACCATCTACATAGGGAGTGTTCTTGTTAGCGGTCCGATTACAAATTTTACACGACAAGTTTCATCGCCATGAAAGTAGAGTGTCTAAGGCGATCTGCTCACTGAGGCAACTGAAAACTGTCAACTGGCAACTGTCTTTGTATGACAATATGATGGCCCGCACACTACACAATCACTCAAAAACCCGTTGTCAATGGTAACGCAAGCGGTGACTCGCGACTCGCACTGCTGATTGCCGTGGCCGTTGCTAGTTGCCAGCTGATTGTTCTTCGTCTATGGTTAAATAAGCTTTTTGACCAATCAAGACATAGAAACCAGCAGGTTTTAGTTTGTTTTTATTTGCCTCGTCAGCGGAACGCCTAACAAAAATACGAAACTTTAAAATAGATTGTTCCGAATTTGGAGAACTTTAGAATTCACGAGTACCAACGCTGATAAATCTAAAATAAACGATGTTTCACTCAACTATCACAAATTTTAAGTAAGTAGGTACTGCACATACTATCCAATAACTAGTTTGCATAGTACTTGCATGAAAATACAATGTAAGCACTAATGTCAGATTCTATACTAAATCAGGATGATGAAAATTGCATTGCGCCAAAAAGCTCTGTGAGAGGAACCCCGCTACAGAAACAACAGTGCCAAGTAAGCTTAAAGTTCAGGGGGAGGGAACTGAGGAGTGAGAGAGATAAGTCGGCGAAGCGTCGCGTACACTTGTTAGGAAGAAAGGTAATTATTTGAGAGTGTACCTGAGCTCTGACGAGGGTGTAGCCAGTTACGAGGAGCTAAGGTTAATTTTACGAATACCGTTCCCGGAACGTTTTAAATCGATTCCGAAAAAGAGGGATTACGGAAGAAGGTTTTTTGTAAATTACTTTTTGCCATTTCCTGGCAATTTGAAGTGTTTCCGTAAGCTGTGGGTGAATTATTACTAATAGTATAACGGGTAGGTAAATATTAGGACCTTACATATGAAATTGGCGTTTTGCCGTACTGGCAACTTTGATCTCAAATATCTTCTTTTTGGTTAGGAATTCCAAATTCAAATTTATACACCTATTAACTATGTTTTTCCTTAATTGTTTTTTTTTTCTTTGCGTCACTTACTTTACAAGTAACTTTTTTGGAGTCAATTTTCGCTTGGGGCATGGTTTGGCTGGTTCGGCAGGGTTCTGCCATTGCGATGAGCGCTTCCGATTATCGTACAGGATCCACTTTTCATCACAGGTAATGATTCGATTTAAAATCCCTTCATTATTGTGCCGGTTGAGTAATGCAACGCAGCAGTCAACGCTCGTTTGTTGATTTGCTTCACTCAATTCGTGAGGTACCCACCTTTCAAGCTTTTTCACCTTCGCAATTTGCTTCAAGTGGATTAAAACAGTTTTATCACTAACACCGCAGCCTGCAGCTAACTCGGACGTGGTTTGCGATGGATCCGATTCCACAACAGCCTTCAATTCTTCATTATCAACATTGGTCTCCGGCCGTCCACGGGGCTTGTTCTGCAGGTCGAAATTTCCAGATCGAAAACGTTGGAACCAAAAACGCACTGTGTTTTCTTTTGCGACACCGTCGCCATACACATCATTAATCCTTCGAGCCGTTTCTGCAGCACTGGTGCCACGGTGGAACTCGTACTCGAAAATAACGCGATATTTCAAGTTTTGCATTTTGTAAACTAAGTGACGCAAAGAAAAAAAAACAATTAAGGGAAAAACAAATGAATTATAATTTTCGAAACAAATACAAGAGTAAATAGCTGTATAAATTTGAATTTGGAATTCCTAACCAAAGAGAAGATATTTGAGATCAAAGTTGCCAGTACGGCAAAACTAGGATAATTTGTAGAGCGCCGTTTTTGTGAGAAATCACCTCAAGGGCGCTGTACATCTTATTATGACTTCTTAGGCTCTACCTAGAACTATTATTTACAAATGGACACAGAGAACATACTTACCTGGCAGGTCACTTCCGATAAACACACTTTAATTAGAAAGTTTATGCTTGGAGGGGATACGACTTTGCACGCAGAGGACGCTATATTAAAACACTGGACATTGCATAACTTTACATTTGCTACACCATCATTTTTCATATTACATTTATAAGAAGATTACTGCCAAAAATGGAGTTAATAAATTGAAGTTATTTCGAAAGACTTGTGAATTTAGGACTCATTAGGACTGGAGGATTTGAATGAAATTAGATGTACAAATAATTCACCATTAAGAATTTGTTAACATTTTTATGCAATTAGTTATTTACTATGTCGCGGGCTGAGAAGGTGAAAGTGAAGGTTTTTGTTTTTGGCTTTATGGGTACGACGTAAGGACCTAATATTATATTCTTTTGCAAAATATAATAAGGCGAGGCTTATTATTGAAAGATCTTTTGTTACGCCATTAAAAATTCTGTATCTTTACAGACACATTTGAATGGTGATGAAGATGCTATAGGACAAGCGTTTTTGTCATTCTCTAGATATATAAATATCCCCCCGGTGGTTGAATCCAGAGGTCGTGGGTTGAAATCGCATTTATTTGATTAATGTGTGTTATTTCACAATTTATTAATAAAAAATAATATATAAAATACCAGTGAAAGACCTAAATTCAGAATCGAAAATTCGCGTGAAATGGCTTTAGCCGCGTTTGAATCTTCCCCATCTCCTTTCCCTCTCACTGCTTTTAGGTACACAACATACAGACATGTCGTAGTATCATTGGTTCCAGACGGTTGGGAGCAATTGGGACTATTGACTCGCGAATAATAAAAAAGCATTGTTCCTGACTTTATTATTTTATTTTACAATAATTGCGTAATGGAATTATAAAAAACGATAATTTTAATAGTAAAAACGGGACTGAAGTTTTTATGAACAAATTAACAGTGTTTCAATGTTCATTGGCGGGAAAATGTAAGAATAATTTGTTGGTATACGTACGAAATTATGTATACCAACAAATTATTCTTACATGTTCCCGCCAATAAACATTGAAACTCTGTTCGTAAAAAATTCAGTCCCGTTTTTAACCATTTTTACTACTAAAATGATCTTTTTTTTTTAAATATTTTTCTCCGTGCGGGCCGTTTAACAGAATTTGAACATCAAATTTAAAAGTTAAAATGTAAATCATTGGAAGATGATCCGAGGAAATTAAATAGTCAATCATCACCTTTTTTGTGTGGTTGTCACAAAAGTTACACACTTTTGAAACCAATCGCATCGGAAACAGAAGCAATAACGACGGAATGACATCAGAGAGGATGCACCATAGATACCAAGTTCTATCAGAATTGATAGCGAAACGTGTGGTGCATGGCAAATTATCCAACTTCCTATGAGTAATAAAAGAATTACCAACATGCGAATAGAGTGGCTGGATCGGAAAACAACTTATTTACCGTTGGAAATCAAAATAATCTGATGACGCATTATTTGCGTTCTTATTATCATTATCTTCACGTGTAATCAAAAACACAACACGGTAGGAAAGATAAAGCGGGTTTCGTGATCAGGGACTTAGCGTTCTATAAATTTGTACTTTAAAGGATAAACCACGGGAGGCCACTTTGGACTTTTGTTCAGGAAAGCGATTTTTGTGTTAATGAACTAAATGTTTAAAGGTCCAACTTCTTTACTTAAGGTGAAGACATGCGGAAAGATGCAAAATCGTATAAAATCTTGTGTATTGGTTTTGAAAATTTGATCGCTTAGAAATAATATAGATGCTTCAATTAAATACTGTGAGTCGAACACATCTTGGCCTTTGAAGTGATCTAGTATTTTTGTGATAAGCTTTTTAATAAGCTTAGAAAAAAATTATGCTTCTGACCTATAAAAAATGGTTAAAAGTGAAAAATCTCCTACTTACAAATCTTTTTTCTGGTGTTGTTTTATTGAATAATGTAGCTAATTAAGTTTCTTATAGAGTGATCGGAAAACATTTTAATATTTGTATCTGAACTTCACAAAATAAAATAAAACGTGCATTTTGGCGACGTTTCTTTTCAGTGAATAAAAATAGGCGGTACCCAACGAATTTGTAAGTGCGAATTTCATCCTTATGCCATGTACAGAAGGATTTTAGCCCGTCGCTCAGTCAACGCCTAGAGCCCGGGGCCAACGGACATGCCTTAGTCTACGCGGCGCTTCGATCTTTAAAAATATACTTGCGGAATAACAAAACACGGTTGTTTGCTAGAGATTAGGGTTTTTATTGGTAAACGCCCGAAAATCGTTCGCTCCGCCCGATTCCGAATGAGTCAAGGACTAGTGGATCATCTTAATGCAATAATTAAGATCTGTGAACGGTATATTTCATAATTGCATTCATTCTTGGCCATAGTTAAGACAAATATGTCTATTTTTATATATAATTTGATCTAACCTTTAAAGTTAACTGGACTCCAGTGATTTTGTAATTAGATAGCTCAGTTAATATACTGTTTATGGATTTCATTGTTTCATCCAAAAATGTAATGAAATACATAAAAATTTTCTGCATATTTAACACAAAACCGCCAAAAAGTGGACTTCCGTGGTTTATCATTTAAGGTACAGAAATTAGTTATTAAAACCAACAAAAAAACTTCATTTTATCTTGTTAGCAATCAAGCTATAGTAATGTTCTGCGTGCACGCATTGTCAAATCGATGACAAAATAATGTAAAAACAACGTTTAAAGAATACTATTTTCTGGCAAAATTATCTCTTGACAGTTTCCTTCGACTAACTTCTGTTCTTTCTTGTAAAATTATTCACAAATAAATAAAAATTACTATTTTTGCACATGAAATTGTGAACTCTAGACTCCCAAACGATTTTTATGCACATTACCTAATATTCGTAGCTATTAAGGCAGACTGAATGCTGTAGAAATGAGATCCCTGAGGCGTATGTGTGGTAAAACCATGTATGATCGTGTGAGGAATGTGGAGATCCGAAAAGAATGCAAGGCCGATGTGAGCGTCATAAGTAAGATTAAAAAAGGGACGCTTAGATGGTTTGGACATATAGAGCGAATGAAAGAAGAAAGGAGTGTCAAGAGAATATATGATGCGAATGTGAATGGTAGAAGAAGTCGAGGACGCCCGAGGAAGACGTGGCACGATCAAGTGAATCAGATACTTGAGTCGAGCCATGTCAGAATAATAGAAGAGCATGTATGATAAGGTGTATGAATGTGAATGAGGCGAGGAGTGTATGCCAAGACCGAGTTGTTTGGCGGTCCGTCCTCTCTGCCTACCCCTGCGGGGAAACGGCGTGATGGTTAGTTAGTTAGTTATTACACATTAAGAATAAGTACATTTTTGAATCTTACAAACGTACCTAATCCCCAATTCCTCTCTGGATTTTGACACTGGTGCAAAGATTTTTTAAATATAATACAGATATAGATATAGCATTTATATTAATAGTATAATAAAACAAATTTAAAACTTTTTCCACTTTTTATTTATTGACCGTAACCGGTTTCAGCTGGTCAAAGCCATCTTCAGACTGGTAAAAAATATTATTCTTATAATGGACCTAATAGAAACAAAGTACATATTTTACTTGGAACATATGATAAGAAAATTACAATGGATTCAAGAGTGGAGATTTTGCAAATGATTCTAATTTCTTATTCATTACAAAGATAGGGTATACTTTTTTTGTTAGGCGGGTTATTTCTAATGATTCTAGTCTATGAAGTTTATGACCTTTATTACAAGTGTGGAGAACTTTAATGTGTTTGTCTTTATCAAACGAGTGTTGGTTTTCTAATAGGTGTGACGCTCCATTCGACAATTCACCTGTATCATTCACCCAATTTGTGAAATGTTCTTTTATACGGGTTTTGAATGATCTTCCCGTTTGGCCTATATAATATGACGGGCAATTAGAGCAATTCACTTGGTAAACGCCAGATTTTTCCAGTTTTTTTCTCTTATCTTTATTGTTAATTAAAATTCTCCCTAGAGAATTTACATTATAAAATGCTGTTATACATTTATCATTATTGGTTAATCTAGATATTTCGCCAATATAAGGAATTTTAACCCGTTGTTTTGTGATTTAATTTTTATTTACGAGGCCTTGTGACATGATTGGTAATGTAAGTTTTTTTATCATTTTTTTTTAATAAACTATCAATAGTTTCGCTCGTGTATCCATTGTTCTTTGCTATTGTTTTTATAATATTTAATTCATTTGTATAATTAATATAATTCAATCTTATCTTACTAATATTATAAACGCGAAAGTTTGTATGGATGTATGTATGTTTGTTACTCTTTAAACCGAAATTTAATTAATGGATTTTAATGAAACTTTACAATAATATAGCTCACACATCAGAATAACGTATGGCTTTAATTTATAAAGCTAGCTATTTATTTTCAATATATTGAAAATAATAATTTTTTATTTAATAGAAAACGTCAAAACTTGAGAATGGCATTTTGCAAAACAATGATTGTTAAATGAAAATTCTATTTTGGAAAATATTTAAATTAGTGAATTTTTTTGAAGTACTCGCCTAATACTTTGAATCGAATCAAGAATTCTACATACTTTAAATAAATAGGTTAAGAATTTTGGTGTAAACGTAGATGGGACCTAGGAAAAGAAAATAGATTACTCGAAGTACTAATCTTCCGCAGACGAAGTCCCGGGCAGAAGCTTATAGAATATATATTTATAAATTCATTCGTTCAGGCGTGTTTTGTCCAAATCGATATTCATTTGTCCAATTCTACATTCGTTTGTCCAATCGGGCGTTCGTTTTGTGCAATCGGGGATTCATTTGTCCAAATTGATATTCATTTGTCCAAATTGATATTCATTAGTAGGTACTTGTGGCAGACACAACATTAGGTAAAAAATCGAGATGCGAATTCCTCTGCTGACGCAACTCAAGGGATATAATTGTCGATTTCTGAGAGCAGTTAGATATACATAAATTTGTAGTTGCAGAATTAATGGGAAGAATACTGAAGGCATGTAATATTTAAAAATTGTTAGAAAATGAGGTCAATTTAAAAAAATATTTTTAAGGATTTCTACCCCTTCCCCCCCCTCCTTTAGGCGGGGGTTGTAAATCAGTGTGTGGCCCGCGGGTGATACAACGAACATCCAAATGCCCCCGACACCGAAAATCCCCACCCCTGGTCTATGGGATCGAGCGTTTTTAAAAACTTATTTAAAGTAGAACAGAGACCTAAATTCGGTTGGTCACTAATGCAAATTGGCGACATTCATTTAATCAAAGCCGGTATAGAACACATTTCTGGGACTGTCTATGCCAATATATTATTTAATAAATCCACCCCACTAACCACTTGAGTCAAAGCCAAATGGTGCACCGTAACGCCGTAGAGGCTGTTATCTAAGATCTAGGTTACGTAGGCCCATTAAAATTTCCCTATAAAGGTCAAAGGTCGTAGAATACTAATTTCCTAAACATAAAAGCAAAGAAAAGTGGAAAAGGGTCATCCAAACTCCCCTTAATCCCTTCAAGAGGGGCTAAGGGCGTACCAATAAAACTGAGATATTGGGGCGAGGGATGAATCGGGAAGGCTCAAAGTGGGAACAATTCAATCTGTTCCGAGATCAAAGGGTAATTCAGGAATTCCCGGAAAATAAGCAATAAATGTAAAGAGTGACATATACTTGGTATATATATATATATTTATATATATATATATATGAGTATATAACATTTTAAAACTTTCTTAAACAGAAAATCAGTTGGGCTGTCAGGGGAATCGAAAGGTTTTATGCAATTTGGTGACATCAGTTTTTTTTAAATCTACGTAGATCGCATTTCTTAGGCTAGCTTTACACTTGTAAGTTTTTTCGAAAATTTACGACTTCTGGCCAATGGGCATATTGCATTTTGTCCAAACTTACAAAAAATTTACAAGTGTAAAGCTAGCCTTAGAAATATCAGATCGGTGGAGATGTTACCGGGAATGTATGAAATCTAGGAATTGTATACAACTCCTAGGAAATGTGTACAATTTCGAAGCTATTTAGGAAATGTATAAAATATTGCTTTAAAAATTATTACAATGTATACAATGGGAAATGTATACATTTCCTAGGAATTGTATATAATTCCAATATCGTATCAGGAAATTTATAAAAAGAATGCTTTCTGTAATAAAACACGTTGTTTTATTTGTTATATTCTTATAAAGTTAAACTTTCATTTGGTAGATAATCAGTCTGTTGTTTAAGTAATTATGAATGTCACAAAATTAAAGTAAAAGTCTTTATATTCTTATACTATGTTAAATGTAAGCAAGACAGTCCATATGACTATTTATTTTTGCAGGGTAAGCTGGAATGGCACTTGGAAGTACACAATAGTTTATTTTTATAGTACAGACATCTTGCTGTAATACAGTTTTTCTTGCAAAGGCACTTTTTAAATCCTTGGCCGGTTCCAGTGGATTGTAGGTTAGCAACTTACCGTAGTGCAATCTCCGTACTCGGTACATCCTCTGCATCAAGAAGATGAAGATAGCTATTTGTTTATACTCTAAACTTTGGAGGAATCGAACACCTTACCTACATAAATCTTGATCAAGAAAATATAATTTGTAATGATGTTTTGTATTTATTACCATCTCACGACGTCCTCCGTGGTCGAGGGGCAAGAATCTCGACTAGCAATTTAATCATTAAAAATAATATAAGGCATATTTTCAAAACGTTCCAGAGTGGTTTCTTTCGCTTTCCCAGAATATCGTCCTGGTGTAAGGCCACCATTCAGAATTAAAACGTTAATTGAAATGGCTTTAGCTGTTTTTGATGACGAGATCTCAGTAGGCAGAAACTTCCCACCTCCCAACTCTTTCCCCTCTCCACAACCTTCAGCCTCACAGGGGAAGTTATAGTCTCACTAGCTCCAGGCGGTTGGACGCAGTTGTGACTCTTGTGTGATATCCACATTAAAAAAAGCTCAAATAAACATTTGATTATAGCAAATAACATTTTTCATATGCAGAAGCAAGTATATATGATAAAGTATTTAAAAGAATAAAACAATGTTAATATCTGATCACGATGTAACCATACTTATATCCTTATTTCTAACTAGCGAAGACGAAGTAGCGGGCAGAACCGCTACTTCGTCTGCGTAGTAATAGTACTTCAAGTGATGTATTTTCTTTTCATAGGACCCATCTACGTTTATACCAAATTCTTAACCTATTTATTTAAAATATCTATAATTCTTGATTTGATTCAAAGTATTAGGCGAGTACTTCAAATAAATTCATTAATTTAAATATCTTCTAAAATAGAATTTTGATTTAACAAATATTGTTTTTCAAAATGTCATTCTCAAAGTTTGACATTTTATTAAACAATAATCATTATTTTCAATTTATTGAAAATAAATAGCTAGCTTAATAACTTATAGCCTATCTGTTATTCTGATGTATTAGCTACATTATTGTAAAGTTTCATTAAAATCCATTCAGTAAATTTTGCGTGAAAGAGTAACAAACACACATACATCCATACAAACTTTCAAGTTTATAATATTAGTAAGAAAGATAACAGAAATGTAAACTAAATCGAAGAAATATAAACTATTTCATAAAATTGTACCATAAATTGTAAATATATAATTCCTTTTCAAATCCATCCATAAGCAAATGCTATTTATTTAGGAAATGAAATTAAAAGAATTTGGCATTCTCAGACTATAAAAATATTACCTTTTGTTATTTCGGCTACTGGCATTATACCTAGCTCTCTTATTAAAAATTTAGGCATATTAGAATTGTCAAAGAATTTGTATATAAAAATGCAAAAATCAGTCATTTTAAATACATGTAGAATTACGAAAGATTTTTTAAATATTTATATTGAGGGATCAGTAGGATTTATCGGTCAAATTAGGAATTCCACAGAGCCGAACCCTCTGATATGAAAATATCTGGAGACGGTGAATTATATTCCCATTTAATAGTTTGGTAGATTAACGTGTTGTTCTTGTATTGTTTTGTATTAATTATACTTATATAATACACTTGCATAACGTGGATTTACTAGATGATCATTTATATGGAAAAGTGTATGAAAGGGTTTAGTTTTTCCTATGGGAAAAACTAAACCCGTTCCTGTAAATCTGGTGAAAATATATTAAAAGAGCAGTATAAATTTTAAGATACAAAATTGCAAAATATACCAAATAAATAAATACGAATATTTATTCGATTCAATGTTTCGTTCGATATATTTTAAATAGTAGGCCCTCACTGTATTATATTTACACTGTAGTAAATATTATTATTTGCGCATAACCGAATTAACTTCTATTCAGCCGACAAAATTGCTGTCAACACGTGGGCAAAGGCTGCAGTGCAGATGTTGGTTTTTTGGCAAACTTTCAATGTCATGCAGGGCGCCATAAAGCTGCGATTCTCAGTGAACCTAAAGAAGTTCAAAGTATCTACAGCTTTTATTGGCGAACACATCAGTGGCGTGCAGTCCATAAAGGCTGAGAAATGCAACCAATTAAAAAAAAAAAAATTAAACCGATAAATATTTTATCAAAATGTTTTTTATTTACAATAAAATATATAAATTAGTTTTAATTAATTTTAATTTTAATTACACTCTACCGGTTTCGGAAGAACCCTTCCTTCGTCAGGAGAATATTAAAAATAACCTATGATACAAAATATTGATAGATATATACCAAACATATAGGTGCTGGAGTGGGAGGTCAAAGGGGGAGGGGGGTAGTTGCGGGAAATCCAGCAATAACAGAGCGGTTTATTGGAAACATCTAGAATGGGACTAAACGATAAATTAATTTGGTTATTTGATTTTTTAATTTCAAGTGCTTCCAGGTTATCTAATTTTTTGCTTTTATTATTACAGTGAAGAATTTTAACCCCTGTGTCCTTATTAAAAGTATGATTGGTGGAAATAAGATGATTGGCAAACTCCGAAAAATTATTATTATTTAAACATCTTAAATGTTCCGTGATTCTAATATTTACATTTCTGGTTGTCTTTCCTATGTAGTGTAGTGGCTTAATTTATGATCTCTATCTTTAGTGTTTTTTAATAATTTACCTAAGTTGTTGTCAGTATAGAACGCGGGTTTAATACAAGGAGGCAATTTTTTTGTACTAAGTGAAGAAAAATTAGATATATATATATAAAATTCTACGCCATTGAAAGGGATTTGTGATTTTATTATTAGTTTCAGGTTTACCAAATAAAAATTTATTAGTTGAAATGAGTTTAAGTTTCTTATTTGGGATTTTATCAATTAAGTGTGAGGAATAGAGTGAGGATATTCCTCACACTTAATTGATAAAATCCTAAATAAGAAACATGTTTTTTATTTCTTTATTCAGTTGGCCACAGTAATCAAAGGAAGAAGGTAAATCGTCACATTGGTTGGATAGGGTTCTAATTTCACCTTTCAATGGTAAAAACTTTGACTCTTACTTGTACTTACGAAGTTAGAATCCTCTTCAACCAAGGTGACGAAATACACGACGTGACGTGACGGTGACGAAATACACGAATTTCAGCGTTAAATAAATATTAAATGCAAAATAAATAATATTCGATCATTGACGACATACACTGTCTGGTGACCCGACATCCCGATCCCCCGACAGTTGGCCTGCCGACAGTTTTCCCCGGACATTTGATCCCTCACAGTTTGTTATTCGGCGGTGTGTCTTCACTGCCTACTCCTTCGGGGATACCACATCATTTTACCAATTGGGATTTACATTCAAGACGCCTTCATATATAAGAATGACGACTTTTCTTATACCGCAGAATAACCTCTATGCATTGTTATTTTACCATTGAGGACGAACACCATAATAAAACCTTGAGGTGATGAACTGTTCTAGGGATCCACTGACCGGGGATCAAATGTCAGGGGAATCAACTGTCATGCAATCATATAGGTGATACCTTTATTCACGGAGCAATGCACGCCACTGGCAGGTATCAATTTCCAAGCACGCGACAGTTGTATATTATTCAGTTGATTTCTATTTATTTATTTAATAAAACTTCATTTCAGTACCTACTAGAACATCCAGGAAATTGTGTAATAAGTAATAAGCCTTCAGCTATAAACGTTTGAAAACGAAAAAAAACAAGGTTGATGTAAAAATGAATCCGTAAAATTCGTTTTTATTTAAATCTTTAAATATGTAGGTAGATACATACAAAAATATGTCTATTCAAATATAGGCGATTTTCGCTGCCGCTATGGGTTGCGGTAACCGACTGGCTATGCGGCATTCGCACTGTTCAATGAAAAAAACATCTTATTATTGAAATGGATAGCGATAGCGTCTGTTTCGCAGAACAAGCGAAAAGATACCGCTCAGAGCTAGATACCGCTCAGAGCTAACCAGGCGGTGAAAACTGAAAAAAATACGCGGCGGAAACCCGCTTGATGTTTTTCGCTACCCACAGCGGCAGCGAATATTGCTCATATCTGAAAGGTCTTTATGCATTTTTTGTTACCTTTACTTGAGCTTTTTCATACGACATTTATGTGCCTCTGTCGATAAATGTTTCGCGCTTTCACAGGAATTATCTACCGGAGCCAAAGTCATTTGTGCATTCCATGACACCATGCAGATTGTCTACGAACACAATAGAATACCTTTGCCCATTCCCAATCTTAATCCCTTCTTCCATCTGTACCTACCGCCGGACTTCATTATTACAGACACAGACGTCATTTCTGTATAGACTGTATGACGGTGATGTACGTTCGTGATGTTCTGGAAGCGAATGCCTGTATCTCTCCAGTGGCGTAGCAACAGTTCAGGCGGCTGCCTAGGGGTTCGAGAATTTAAGGGAACTGAGCCGGGAACAGATTTATGATATTTTGTGACATCAGTGAAAAATTCTGTTACTCCATTTTTCTTGATTGGTGATTTTTAATTTAAACAGGGTGTTGTTAAGGGACGTACTTGACTTAGGTACTTTAATCAGTGATTCCTGACACTATATGAAGTAAAAAATGTAAATGAAATTTTGGTCTTCGGGAACTGTGATTTTATTCAAAACCAAACGAAAAAATTCTTTAACATGTCATCAGTGGTCCAACTGCCCAACTCCGAGCCTAACTGTCCAATACCTACTGAATTGTTAATCTTTTAAATTTAAATTTAAAAAAAAAAAATGCTCCGAGAACCAAAATTTCGTTTACATTTTTTACTCCAAATAATGTCATTTATTACTAGTTAAACACCCTGTAGAACTTTCAATGTCTCACTGTTTCAACGACTCACGATTGTAAAATCATTTTTGCATAGTCATATTAAGATGAAGAAATATTACTCTATCAACCCCGATTAATGTATTAAGAAATATTATATTATCAGAATTTGTATCTGGAGTAAAGTTTAGCGTTTGTTTATTTTTGAAAAAATTGATTTTGTAACACATTTGTTGGTAAAATGTTATTTATTGAAGGTAAGTTCACAGATCACATATAGTATAAATAGTCACAATGTATCAAATCACAATAATAATTAACTGAGCAAGGGATCGGAGGGAACCTTGCTGATTAGTCTTTGGGAACAACAAAACTGACTCGTGCCGTTATGGTAACGGGCGGCAGCGACTGTGTTCTGCTTAGAGGGTCGTACCATAGGACGAAGCGCAACTAAGGCAGCAGTCGGGGTCTGGTTGGTGCTTTGCTTATGGAAGTAGAATACTCCTTAGAGGGTCGTGCCAAAGGACGAGGCGCAACTAAGAGAGTGTACTAGCCAAGGGCGAGCTGCAGACAAACTGGTTGAATTAGGGCGCGCAGCTCTTTATATAGGCCATTTCTTGTGGCGGGGCGTGGTTTATGGGGCGACTCGAGAGTAGGAAATGCGCAGAAGGCGTCTGCGCAGCCTGGTTAGCCTAGGTTTGGGTGAGCAGGATGGCGCTGTACTGGCAAGCGTAAAAACGGTGTGCTACAATTTCAATTTTATATGTAGGTTTATACTGTTTCACTTAAACTATAAAGCTGCCCATCTCGACTCTGGACTGCCCTAGTGAGTTTCGTGACTTATGTTTTTATATTCTTTAGAGTTTTAGAGATATATTTTCAATATATTTTAAATTCAATAAATCTATTTATATGTATAAAGGAGTGTCCGTGGTGAGTAGGCGACCAGGCGGCGTTTGTTTTATTTTTATACAAATCTAAAGCTCTATTATGAGATTTATGAATTTTGGCACATAATAATATTTGGATTATTTCTATAGCGCCGTTTTGTGGAAAATCACTTCAAGGCGCTGTACAAATTTATAATATATTTCTACAATGCTATAACTTATTACTAAATACAGACTAGACAAACAGATCGCATTCCACGATTCGTCGAACACTAATACAAAACTAATAAAAACTGATAAAATGCATTCAAGCAGTGAGTAAATATATAAAAAATAGAGAACAGGATAAAAAAAAACAATATGTAAAGCTCGGGCAACGCTGGGGACTGCAGCTAGATAAATATTATTGTGAAATGGATTACTCTCATAAGAGATTACCAAAGGCGTTAAGATAATTTACACTGAAAAAAAATTACAGTTCTCTGCTAATTTTAATAAACCATAGTGGAAGATATTTTCAATATCGCCCTGGTGTAAGACCAACATTCAGAAATTTTTTGGTGACCAGATTTTAATAGTCGGATACTTGATTACCTTCCTTCTTCCCCCCTCACAAAATACTCCAACCGAGGATGCATTAATTACACTGGCTCAGGGAAATGAGGTAAAATAATTCTAAAAAGACTGTGTCCGGTCAACAGGTTTGCCCATGGGTAGATTACGGTAGCATTAATGTACGCCACTGCACATTGCATATAGACTATCCCTATTCAGGTTGAATGACAAAAGAAAATAACAAAGGACCGTTCCAGAATAGGAACGTGTTCCATTAGGGCTCATTGTGTGACCTGATCCCGACAACTTGTGTTTATTATGTTGTTGTGTTATGTTGTCATTGTATTGTGTTATGTTGGAATCAACATAAACATTCCCCAACATCCCAAATTTCCTTAAAAGGTTATTATTTAAATTTAAAAAAAAACGAGTGTGCTTTAGACCACACGACTAAAGTAAAACTTCTTTAGCTCCATCCATACATCCGCATCCACATCCGCATCATCTTCACTAACTTATATCTCCCTCTCAATTTCCGTTCACCTCGCCCGATCACCACTTTTCGTAACGCATTCGCTAGCTTACATAATCTTCCCCTCGTCTCCCCCATCCCCCCCTACACTGTCTTCAGTCTCAAAACATACCACAAATGGGAATTCCATGCCTCACTGGCTCCAAAAAGTTGGGTTGGGTTAGATTTGGTATCTCGTGTGGTAATCACATAAAAAATAAAATATGAAAGTCGTCAATGTTCCGTCTAATCATTCTTGTATTTATTTTTTCTTCCTCCGTTCCTCCCTATCTTATTTCGGAACTTTTCAATACCCGCACTAATCAATCCCTTCGAGGTCCCATGGCTTTACACGGTACGGCCAGGCATAGGTTTGTTTTGTGAATTTTATATATTTTTTATTATGTTGGCAGCATCGTGCATGTCATGCCCAATATGAATCGTGCTTCGGTAATACAATTTTATTACTCATTCTCGTTCGGTACATTGTACTAGAAAAAAATATTTTATGACTTAGAAATCTTAACTGTACTTATTGAAAAATTGTACTGGTACAATACATGTGAGGATGACGTATAATTTAATCAATTTCGGGCAGGTATTATATGTGCATATCCATGTAAGCGATAGCTATCGGTCACTATCTGTAACGTAAGCTGATATTTAATTTTGTCTTATTGGTTTGAATATTATATAATATAGGTAAGTCGGGTCATGGCAAATAGTCAACAATAATATCAGTATTTGATAGGTTATTAATAATATGACAGTGTTGTCTGCACAATATATCATTTGGTTTAGTCTTTGTATGAGTATGGCATTTACATAGATGAAAATATTAACGGTCCCAGGACTGTACCTTGAGGTACGCCGAAATTATTATAATTTTTTTTTTTTTTTTTGCGTTATAAACAGTATATACATTTATATATGACAGTGAATAAGTATGTTTATGTCATAGACCAATAAAATAACGACATTTAGATACAGGACCATAATAAAAAAATGCAACAATATACATAATACAAACAATTCTGATTAAGTGCATCTTCAATTTACAAAGTGTTTTATGATATACATATTTCTAAGGTTTACACTAAAATTTTAATGGATATCAATAATATCTTTGAGGAAAAGATTTCATTAAAATACAAACTAAGTACTAAAAGTAAAAGAGAAAATGTGAGGAATTGATAAAAAAAGGAAACCAATGAAATTAAGTTCATTTTTTTATGAATGTTGTGAATTTAGCAAGATTCGTGTTAAACACATCGATGTTTGGGCATAATCTATTAAATGTGCTACAGCTTCTTCTTATAAATACATTTTCAAGGTAATTCGTTTTGCACTTAGGAATATAAAATGTATCCACAGATCGAGTAACTCTTTTTGGACATCTAAAATGAATATTTTGTAGTAAGTATGGGCTGTCAATATAGTATGAATTATCTTATAGAACATTAATAGGTCTCTGGTGTCTCGGCGTTGATCAAGAGATTTAAGGTTTACGGGGACATAGTTTACATAATTTCGTACGCGAAAAGAGACATATTTGATAAACTTTTTCTGAACTCTTTCTAGATTTGCTTTATACGTAGCTTTCCAGATTTGCTTTATACGTAATTATATATGAGACGATGAATGAAGTGTGCCGAGACAGTTGTTTGTGGCGGTCTTTGTTTTGAAGGATCAGATCACAGACGTAAAAGCTTGATTTAGGTTAATTGATACCCATTGATACGTTGTGGTATGTTTGTATTCAAATTAAAAGCTCAAAAGAGTTTTAAAAATATATATATTCCCTTTCTATATAAAAATCTTCCTTCCTGAAATATTTATGTTACTAATAGACTGACTAACATTTTATATTACCCTATAGCATTTTTAAGAATACAAAAAAAACAAAACCATTTCTTGTGTCATCATTCTTCACGGGTCTTTTGTTCGAACAAGGTTTTTATGTGATTCCTCGTATTTTTCAGATTTTTTTTGTTGAAAGAAACGTCTCGCTTTTTATAAACCGCCGCGCAGCTCGTTCCAACACCCTTAGTATCAGACTAGACACTTGGTAAACGGGTATATTTTCAAGATTTCTATTTACAAAACCAACCCCTTACGGACTGTCACTTTTCCCTGGGAGTCTATTTTTTGCTTGTTTACTGAAATCCTTGGTTGGGTTAAGTCTGTGGTCCCATTTGGGTCGGTTCTTGTTTCTGCATTTTTCTAGCACAGTTTTTATAAAATCTCCCCAGGATGGAATAAAATATACACAGGCTTGTAAAAATATACGAGATTGTTTATTTTCGTTTTAACCGACTTCATTTTAGGTTTAACGACTATTCAAACGATAATATTTTACTTTCATTAATTAAAAATTAAAGGATGAGGGTGGTTTGTAAATATTTGACCGGTCATTGGCTGAGTTACCATAGCGTCTGGTTCTCACTCAGAAATAATAAAATTCCGCTTGATGTGACGGCAGTAGGAGATTTTTAAATAAATACGGAAACGTGGCGACCCGTATTGGAATCCACATGTGCTGAAACATGCGCAAATAATTTTGATAAAATTCTCTGCAATTATATAACAACATCAACTGATATTAAAACTGTAAAAATTAAAGCAAAATTCAAAAAAATAAAACCATGGATCTCACATGGCTTAGTTGTGTCTATTAGAAAAAAAGAAGAGTTATATCGCTTGACAAAGAAATTTCCCTTGGATAAAAAAATATTCACGTATTATAAAAAGTTTAGGAACAAATTAACATCTTTAATAAAAATAACTAAGGAAAACTTTTACAAAAATGAAATTAACCTGGCTAAACAAAATGTAAAACATATTTGGAAAACAATAAATCAAATAAATAGTAGAAAAAACAAAAAAACTCCAATTAATAAAATTTATATCGGAAAAAACTCTATTAACGCCATAAGGGAGCCAATAAAATGTGCTAATGCTTTTAATAAATATTTCGCTAACGTCGGACAAAATTTAGCTACACGGATTGAGGAAAATTATAAAATAGATAATTTCGAGAAGGACTGTCTTAGACAAAATAATCTGTCAATTTTTCAACCAGTAACAATAAACGATATAAAAAATGTTATAAATGATTTAAAAGGTGGATCTGCACCAGGATTTGATGGAGTCACAGTGGAAATATTGAAAAGATACAATAATTTACTAAGCATTCCAATTACACATATTATAAATATTAGTTTGAATAGTGGAATATTCCCTTCCATTTATAAAAAATCTATCATAACACCCGTTTTTAAATCAGGCAACTCTGAAGAAATATCAAATTATCGACCCATATCTCTTGTTTCAAACATAGCAAAAATTTTTGAAAAAATCGTAAAAAAGCAACTCATGCATTATATTGAAAATAATAAAATACTAAGTCCTAACCAATTTGGTTTTAGAAAGAAACTAGGCACTCACGATGCCATTGCTGAACTAACCTCAACAATATATAATGCATTGGATAAAAAAAACAAATGTCTTGGTATTTTCATTGATTTACGAAAGGCTTTTGATAGTATCTCCCATTCAAAATTAATTAACAAATTAAATGATATTGGTATTATTGGTAAGGTAAGGTATTGGCTACAAAGCTATCTAACTCAAAGAAGTCAAAAAGTAAAATTAAATGATTCACTAAGTGTAGATGAAACTCTAGAATTTGGAATCCCACAAGGGACTGTTATTGGACCAATTTTATTTATAATTTACGTTAACCAAATGTTTAAGTTACCACTTAATGGTAAACTTATATCTTTTGCTGACGACACTGCAATAATTATCGAAAAAAAGACGTGGAACGATATTACCAATGCAGCCAATCAAGACATGAAGGTTATAAAAAAATGGTTCGATAACAATTTATTATCACTTAACACAGAAAAAACATATTATTTCCCATTCTCTCTACAAGAAGAAGTGCCAAATAACTTAATTAACATAACAATTCATTCCAAAAATTGTGTAAATGACGGTACATGTAATTCGGACTGCGCTAAGCTAAATCATAAATCAAATGTAAAATATCTTGGAATCTTAATAGATCAAAACGTTAAATGGAAATATCATATCAATCTCACCGTAGAAAGAGTAAGAAAACTTATCTACGTTTTCTATAACATACGAAACATCTTAAACCAGAAAACTATCAAAATCGTCTATTATGCATTAATTCAGTCCTTATTACAGTACGGCATTATTGGTTGGGGAGGGGCCTTTAAGGCTTCCTTACAGCCCATAATTACAATACAAAGAATAATTATTAAAATCATCCTGAGAAAACCATACGACTTCCCTACTTTAGAGATATTTCGGGAATTTAATGTACCATCTATCACAGAATTGTATAAAAGAAACGCCTTATATCAAATTTATAAAGAATATTTTATTAAAAAAATTCACCCCTCAGATAACATAAGCAATAGATTCAAAACTAAAGGCTTAATAACCATCCCTATGCTTAGAACCACCACGGCTCAGCATCACTACCTGTATTTAGGTGTGAAATGGTACAATTTATTGTTGTCCAAAAACAAAATTAGTATAACCGAAACTTTGAAATATGAACAATACAAAAAACAAATTAAGTCCCTGAAATTGGATAATGATATATTGTAACCTTAATTTACACTTAGTTTACGCTTAGTTTAATCTGCACTATTCAATGTAAAAAATATATATATGTATTATTGTCTTTCAATAAAAATTTCTTTCTAAATTGTAAACCTATGTAATAATGTTTGTATTTATCTTATAAGTTTTTGATTATTGATTACAAATTAGAACGTTATTTTTTGCTGTAAATACTCCTCCCATAAACACGAGCTCTTTGAGCTCAACTTATGGAGTAGTAGAATAATTATGTATAATTGTATAACTTGTCAATATATAACCACCTGTATGTAAAATCTTTTTCTTATTAATAAATAAAAAATAAAAATAAAAAAATATTGTCAGGATATTCGTAAACGGGCAATGTTTGTCTGTTAAAAAAATATATTCACCCAATTATTTTTGTACGGTAATTTTTGGTTAGCTCGTACCTAAACTAATCCGTAAAAACTAACTTACTAATAACTAACTAAAAACTGTAAACTAATCCGTAATTGGTGAGATATATTGGTGCTTAGAGCTTGAAATTTGTTATTTGCTTTAACAATTATATAATTTATATACTAGTAAGCCGAGATAAACCACAAAGTTAATTTAACTTTTTCCAATCTGTTACAACGTCTATTAAAAACATCGGTAATATAAGTGAATCAATCCAACATGACCATATAAAATATGAGGCTTTGATAAAATAATAATACAGAAATTAAATACGGATTGGGTACTTTTATTTGATTCGCGTTTCAAATTTCTAATAAAAAACATAAACGTACGTGACTTTTAAGTGAGCCAGAGAGGAAAGATTGAAAAAAAAGACATAATTGATGTGTTATAAATAATAATGTAATAATAGGCTTTTTTTAAATCACCTCAAGTCTGCCGTACAAATATTATTACCTGTCCAGAAACAAGGAACTTACCGCTCTGCAACATAAATAACAATGGTTCCGTTCCTCTGCACTGGAGATTATTGGAAACCGACCGCACTGTGGCCCCAATGTTCGTCATACTGTATCAATACGATTTACCAATTTGTGCCGCCGTTTGTTGTGCGTTGTACCATGGTGTAATAATATTATGTGTGGCCCAGTGAAAGTTGCCAATGGCTAATGGCTACCATTGCGATTCACAATATTACATTGTTTAATTATTTAATCATGGTGGTTGTTTCGAAAAGATAGCAGAAATCGATATACGTATCTCGTACTTAATTAAGTTTGGGTTTATTCCAAATACCGTAATAAAGTTGGCATATTCTGTAATTAAACTAATCCCCTAGAGTTTTTAGAAGCCACTCCTGTCAGATACAATATACCATCAGGATAGAGATGATTGCTTTGCGGTTTGCGGTTCTATATCCCTTATGCGCAAGAGCCTTTAATTTGAATGCATGAATAATTTGCATTGTTGTTCACTTATAGTTTTTGTTCAAAACTGGCATCGAATTTAAAGCTGATGATACCTATTTAAATTATTGGAAAATCTTAAAAATTTATTTATTGATAGAATTATAATATGCAGGAATGTAATAATAGGATATTTTCACCGTTTTTTTTTTGTTCTGAAGATAAATTACGATAGTGCGGGTATTTTTGTTTTATTTTTATGTTAACCATTTTCGATTTACCGCCATAACGTCATGTTGGTTTTTATTCAGGATTTCGGCGGCGTTGACGTCACGCCGGGCAACGTCAATCCGCCTTACCATCCAGCGGCGTTTTCTATGTAATAAAGACATTGTAGCCAGTTGGAACCGTTTCGGAATGTGCAGTTTTTCAAACCAATAAATGCGAATGATAATATTTTTATTTTTAATACCTACAATGTAATCAGAATCATAAAATCAAACTTAAACCCACTTACTTATAATTGCGGTATTCGTCGACTCATCTTTGGTTTTGTAAAGTTGGCCTTAAACCTGATTTAAATCCGTTTTAACTATACACACGCAGTGATAATAAGTCAAGTATTTCACTGTTACGACGTAATACGACGCGTATTAGTAATGGTAGGTTCAGACTGGACGACGTACGTACGCATCGCTACTCAAACAATGCTTAGCAACCCATACATTTTCTATGAAAATGGCCACAGACATCGCACGTCGCGATGCGTGTGGCCAATGTGATTCTAAAACATAAATTTTCATTGAAAATCTATGGTTGCTAAGCAGTCCAGATATTGTTAGGCGTAGCGATGGGCACGTACGTCGACCCAGTCTGAATCTACCATTATACTACGATTATGAGTAAGGAGGTAAATCTTGAGTAGCAACATTTTTAAAGGAATATTGGGGTAACAGTTCTAAAGTGAACCAACTCCATTAAAGTTTTATAGTGATTTATTTTTGGGGTATTATGCAGTGCTACCTTATTCTTTAAACAATGTTTCGGACAGCTTAGAGTGTCTATCATCAGGGCAGATGTGTAATCGATATAGTGGTAAATTAAAATAATGAGACCAAAATATTTTTCTTTTCATACAAATATTCTAACAGCACATTTTTTATAGTAAATACCATATACGGATTGTCCAGTTGGTTAGTCTGGCATCTCCAAATAATAAGTTTTGAGAAAATGAAGAAAGCTATATTCAAGTACTCGCCATAAATCAAATACTATATACACGTGTCTGTGTTTTACATATTTAAATATAATATAAAATAACACTGGGAGGCGAAACATTCCGGTACATTAGTATGACATTTTGAAATATCCTACCCAGAAAACTTCACTTTTTTTAATTCACTACAAGTTTTCAGCAATATAATTGATTTTGTGGGGTTTTTGAGTAATCTTAGTATTGAACTAAACAGTGGGTACACTTTTACATATTCAACTCAAATGTCGGTCTAATCAACTAGAACATCGAATAATTATAAATTATTATCAAATATCAACTAGCTTCTTATCGCGACTTCGTCTGAGCAGGATTAGAACTTCGATTAGCCAATTTTCTTTTCGTAGATCTCATCTATATTTATACCAAAATTCTTTACCTATTTATTTGAAATATCTAAAATTCTTGATTCGATTCAAGGGTAAGTACTTCAAATAAATTCACTAATTTAAATATTTTCTAAAATAGAATTTTGGTTTTACAATCATTGTTTTTCAAAATGTCATTCTCAAATTTTGACATTTTCTAATAAACAATAATTATTATTTTCAATATATTGAAAATAAATAGCTAGCTTTATAAATTATAGTCTATATGTTATTCTGATGTATGAGCTATATTATTGTAAACATTAAAATCCATTCAGTACATTTTGCGTGAAAGAGTAACAAACATACATACATCCATACAAACTTTCACGTTTATAATATTAGTAAGATAAGATACACAATTTAATGACTTTGTAGGCCGACCGCAATTGGTTCACTGCCAATAAAATATTATATCTTACTCCCGTCATTCATTATTATTCGTGAGAATCATAAGAAGACAACATCGTTAAGTTATTTTTGGCAAAATGCTTTTCTTCGAATACCACTACGTCGATTACCGATTGTCTCTTGCTTTCCGTTGCATAATTTCAAGGCAAACATCTGCGCGTTAGACAAATAATTAATTCAGAAACTGTTCACTTGCAAAAACTATCGAGAGTGCAATATAACAAAACTAACTGTTGTGACAATATAACAAAAAAATTAAAAAGTCGCGTCAGGGATTTGGAGCAGTACACTTTTTTATTATTTTATGTTCAACTCCGACTCAGTTTAGACATTAAAATATACACAACATCATAATCTTTCATAAAACTACGCGGTCTTTTGCCACATTTCACGATCAGCACTGCTGTTACCACGGTACAAATTGTAAAAAATTCAAATATACATTTTGAGACATAAAATTCGACACCAAAGCCAAAATACAACGTAAAATCACAAATAAATTTAAGGATTGTGTACTTTTTTTATAATAATACAAGTACAGTGAGCAATACGCAAAGAGAAAATCAGGTCCATGCACCACTCATAAAGGCACCTTGCACATTCCGTATTTTATCATTTGTCCAAAGAAGCGGGCCACAATGGAGTGCTGGTACCTTCCCTGATGTACAGCAGTGAGGTACGGAACACGGAACAGAGAAAGGATGGACGCAGACTGAAATGAGATCCCTGACACATATGTAAACCATATGTGATCACGTGAGAAATGCAAAAAAAGGCAAGGAATGCAAAGGCTGATAAGTGTAATGAAAAAAATTAAGAAAGAGCGCTTGGATGATTTGGGCATGTAGAGCGAATTAACAAAGTGTAAGAAAAATATATTAGGCAAAATGTGAATGGTAGAAGAAGCCGGGGACGCCCGAGAAAGACATAGACAAAGAATCAGATACTTGAGTCGGGCGATGTCAAAAGTCAGAATAATAGTAGAGTTGAATGTAAATGAAGCACTGAGTGTGTCCCAGAAACGAGTTGTTTGGCGGTTCGTCCTATCTGCCTACCCCTGCAGAACGGCGTTATGGTTAGTTAGTTAATTTTTACAAGTACAATCGACTTGTCAATTTCAGCCAGAGGCCATAATAATAAGGAAGGTTCTTAGAAATAAAAACCTACGCCACAATATTTCGTAGTTTTTAAGTATGAAATTTCGACAAAATCGCGACTTATGATCAAGATTGGATCTGTTAAAATGTATGTAGAAACCTTATATTTTTATTACACGGATATTTTGTCGTGTATTTACTTGGATGAAAATAATAGCGAAGGCCCTGAAGTGCAGCATTATAAAGTATTAACCTATTGAACAAGCATTCCTGAAACTTATAATCTACGTCAGTCTAAAGTTGGTTCAGCAACGTCATCAGTCACGGTCACTGGTTTGTGTTTGAAGATCATAATACACCATTCATCCGATTGCGATAAAATTTTGGTGAGTTGTTGTGCGCACGTCCGCGAAGGTTTCTCTATATAATGGTGAGCTCTGGTGTTATGAAACAGGTGGCGAGCGAGTTGTTTGAAAAATGTGTGTATTTCATACAGTTTAGCGGCAAAGAGGGGAATCCGGGAGGGAGAAGGGGAACGAAAGACTGGGAGGGGGGTCGAGGAGACGAAAGGACGCGGAAGTGGAAAGCATGGGAAAGGAAACGCAGGGAGACGTGACGGGGGGGGGGGGGGGCGAGTGAGGGTCAGATGGAGGGATTGCAAAAGAGACATATTAGCGTTAGGGGATAGCAGGCGGAAAATTTGCAAAATCCACGCTTCTCACACTGCCAGCTGTGGTTTTAAATCAAGTTTTTCACTGTTCCGACCTCACGTGTTACACTTATTATATTATTTACACCGCGTTAATAGGTAAGACAGAACCGATAATCAAAATAAAAATTTTAAAATTAAGCGGGGGTCTCCCGCAGATGAGAAGTGCTGACCATTTGAGGGGAACTGTAGGCAAGAAGAGGAAAAAAATTTCAACCTTTTTACTTTGAGCTTTTTTAAAACTCATATTTTTATTAGAAAAACTCTCTTTTTAACTTTTGAAGGTTATTCCCATCGATGCAATATATCATTGAAGAAGAAGATAACAATAATAATCTAATTTTTTTTAATATGAAAATAAACAAGACACAGAAAAATAATAAAAGATAACGGTCGCAACTGGGACTCGAACCCAGAACCTTACGTCTTACCGGGACATACATCTCTACCAATTGGGCTACTGCGATCTTATATGAGACTGTCGTAATTGTCAACTTCATATTTCAAATTTCAGAATTAACAATATTATCTTCGACTAATGTTTTTTCCATATTATCATATATTTCCATATAAAAGTCAACAGGTGTTCCATAAAAATAAAATCGGATATATTTATCCGAGAAACTATCTAGGTAACAAATACATTCTTTGAATACTTGTTTCCAATAATAAAGGTAGCTGCCAATAATATGGAAAAAAACATTAGTCGAAGATAATATTGTTAATTCTGAAATTTTAAATATGAAGTTGACAATTACGACAGTCTCATATAAGATCGCAGTAGCCCAATTGGTAGAGGTGTATGTCCCGGTAAGACGTAAGGTTCTGGGTTCGAGTCCCAGTAGCGACCGTTATCTTTTATTATTTTTCTGTGTCTTGTTTATTTTCATATTTAAAAAAAAAATATTGTTATTGTTATCTTCTTCTTCAATGATTTTTTAAAACTGTTATAATATTAGCATTTTCATCATAAAGCAGTAGCTTTATTACGCGTACAATTTCTGTAATAACGGTATTGTTTAAAAGTAAGTGAAAAAAGTACAGTAAAATAACTGTTTTTACCTAAATTTAACAAGTTGGACCTTTCAACCCGTTAAATTCACAGCAGTGAACTTAACTGTTACCGGGCCCCGGCCTAACCCGTAATTAGAATTAGTTCTTCGGCAAACTATATCGCTGTGTTTACACCAGGTACTGCTGTGTTCTCCAGTTAGTTATACGTCACGCTATTGTATTTTCGAGTTAGTTGCGCTCCAGTGATTGCGCCATTTAGAGGTGTTTTGGATGGAGTTATTTGTAAATTTACGGTAAAAAGCGTACAACATTAATCTTTTCATTCATTGTTGTATTGCATTTTGTTCGTTATCCAGATTCATTTCTAAATACGTAGATACCTAATTATATTTCTTCTTTGAAAAACATGAATAAAACAGAGTTATTTGTATAATTTATGATAAAAAAAGTCATCAAATGATTAATAAATTTTTTAAATTATAATTTTAGTATTATTATTTATTGCGTTAGTTTATAATACACTAGCGAGTACCCGGCACGCATTGCAGAGCCACTCAAAGAAAGAAAGCGTTTGTGATTTAATTAAATTTATCGAAGAGCTTTTGGATACATAACATTTTTTTGTTTTTCCGTCTGATGCGTACACGAATGAATCAGAAGGTTTTCCGACGCGGAAGCAGGTCACATACAGTTCTGTGTGAGAAGCAGATATATCCCAAATGTATTTCCCTGCTATCCCCTACCGCTACTATGTATCATATGCAATCCCTCCCTCTACCCCTCCCTCGTCCCCCATCCCCCTGCATGTCCTTTCTCACGCGTCTCCGTTCATGTTCAGTGGGTATAAAGGGACGTACTTACTTTATTTACTAAATATACCTGACATTACTTGGAGTAAAAAATTACAAAAACATTTTTAAAAATCAGTAGGTGTTGGTCAGTTAGGGTCAGGGTGAGGGGTTGGGCGGTTACCCGTGATGACGTGGGGAAGATTTTTTATTTGTTGGGTTTTGAAGGAAAACATTTCGAAACAACAAAAAACATGCCATAAAGTCACCGGCTAAGAGTAAGAATTGTTACTCTAAGGTCATTGGAGACCAAAATTTTATTAACATTTTTTACTACAAACTGACAGGAATCACTGGTTGAAGTAAGTTTAGTTCGCCCTTAACATCTTGTATATAGATTTAACAACATTATGGTTACATTTCATTGTTTAATGTTACATATTTACAGTGTAACATTTAGTTTATATGTTTTTATACGCTTGTCTATCTGGTATATTTGATAGTTTGCGTTTGTTGAAATATGTTTTTTTTTGTCAAAAATGTAGTGAGTGTTTTTCATATTTTTCATTTGCGTATATTTAATAAGCGAATTATAAATTAAATATTTGTCAGTTATTCTATGGTTTTTGATTATTACCTTTAAAATGGTTTTCCGTGCGATTTCCGTATGACCGATAAGAAATGAATGAACAAATTCATTCATTCATAAGAATTAAGGGGGGGATATCAAAACTCGGCTTCACTGCAGTTAGGTATTTTTGGTACTTGTACAGCCCGCTAGCGAACCACAATTTTTGCCGTCTATGGGGCAGACTCGGGTAAGATTGATACCAAATTGGTTAACCATTTAGCATTTTGATAAAGTACGAAATAAAAAATACACTTGCTCTATAAAATTTAAATTTGTTTACTAGATAATGGATACAGCTAGACAGACAAAAAATCATATTAGCAATGGAATGGATAGATAGAAACATCTTTTACGCCCTGAACCTTTTTTGACGTCTCCGTTTTTTACTCAATGAGACTTTGAATCTAATGGTGTTTGACGTAGATTGTATGGTTTATAAAATGGTAATAACTGTATTTATAATATTACCGGAAAATAATGGGTGTGAATAAAGGGAGATCATAAAATAAAGTTGGGACAAATATTTTTAAGTACGTGCAATAGAAATGACAAAAGGTGGTTTTGTTTTTGAAAGTTTATTTCGACAAATTTTTTCGTACTCAAGAAAGAATATATTTCAAAATATTAGCTCAGATAAACAAAAAGTAGAATGACGCACATAAACGAAAAAGCACAAAATTTAATACAAATTGATATAAAATCAACTAAACGTAAACTTGGTATGCAAATATTCAGCATAATATCCTACAAAAATTGCCAAGACTTGTGGATTTTAGAATGATATTAATTTTATCTTTAGTACTTGTGTTAAACAGTGTTAGTCGTACGGAATTTTTAAACCTCGCAACAATAATAGGAGAATCTTTTTTTTATCTTTATATATAACTTCGCACAGGAGGCCCGGAGAAAAATTGTCTTTAAGAGACCCATATTGTATGAAGGAGGAAACACAGAGGCCGGCAAATCGTTTCACAGCTGAGCTGTTGAACTCAAGAACGAGTGGTAGAAGCGACCCGTTCTCATGTGAGAAATTTCGACCGTGTATATATGTTGGGCGCGCGTTTGGCGTGTTTCCCGGCTTTGCACCGGTGCTGAAGGGATCAATGACGCTAGTTCCTCTCTGAAGCATCTTCCATGTCTGAAATAACGGTAGAACAAGGATTCCATCGCGGTAGACGACCCTAAATAATTCTTGAAGCACGTGTGCTCCTGAGGCTATTCCTTCTTATTGGCAGCTCGTGTACAAATTACCCAAAATTTATTTGACTCTCTCGACTCATCGCCTTGCCCCGCTGTGGGAGAGATGGATTCATACGTCCGCCACTCCTTTTTTTATATGAATACCTTACAAAAGTCCCACCTGCTCCCGTCTGGAGTCAGTGAGACTATGGCATCCCCAATTGGGGTATGTTGTGTGGCTGAAGGTGAATGGGGATGAGAAGGAAAAATTGTAATTATTTCTACAAATCTCATGACGTCAGAGCTCACCACTAT
The DNA here is from genome assembly GCA_951813805.1 of Limnephilus auricula. Classification (NCBI taxonomy): domain Eukaryota; kingdom Metazoa; phylum Arthropoda; class Insecta; order Trichoptera; family Limnephilidae; genus Limnephilus; species Limnephilus auricula. The sequence goes on along the minus strand of OX638389.1, from coordinate 40,534,702 downwards.
ATGTATATAGAATCCTTCGCGGGCGTGTGCACAACAAATCACCTATTGTTTCAGCGCAATCGAATGAATGGTATAGGAAATTTTTTATAACGCCAGAGCTCAGCACTACATATAGAAACCATTACAGGTATGTGCACAACAAATCACCAAAGTTTCTTTGCAATTGGAGTAATGCTTTAGGTACCGTATAAGGAATTACGAAGGTGTGCATTTAACAACTTACAAAGTTTCATCACAATCGGATAAACAGTACAGGAAATAAATTCATAACGCTAGAGCTCACTTGCACTATAATATATATAGAAACTTTCAAGGGCATGTACACGTACACGAAAAATCCGCCAAAGTTTCATCGCACTCAGATGAATGCTTTAGGTACCGAATAAGGGACAAACAAAGAAACATTAATTTTTTATGTATTTTTTTTACAAATTTCATGACGCCAGAGTTCACTATTATTTATAGAAACATTGGCGGGTGTGCACATAACAACTCACCAGAGTTTCATCACAATCGGATAAATGGTATAGGAAATAATTTCATAACGCTAGATAGGAAATAATTTCATACACGACAAATCGCTATCGGATAAATGCTTTAGGTTCCGCACGAGGAACAAACAAAGAAACATTCATTTTTATACGATAAAATAATTAATTATTTAATTTCTACTTTGCTTGTATAACACCCATTTCCTCATTCATTGCTTGACGGAACTGCAATGCGAGCGCGCGACCTCTCCCCTCAAATGTCCACTCATTACTGAATAAATTTCCAAAATGTTACCGTAAAACCTGCGCCTTAATTTTTTTTTTTTTTTAATGTTTCTTTATTCTTTGAATAGTAAATATATAACAGTTGAGGAATTTATGGCCGCCATACTAGGCACATGCCCGTGTTATGGTGGCCGATAATGAAGAAATCATTTTAATATTTATCTTTGACACTTTTCCAGCTGTCAAATACTTTATGACACACTTTATAGCTCAATCACGGGATAATGGATTGCCTTGAGTACCTACCCATTAGTTAAGATGTTGCTTAATTGTATCATTTACGAGGCGGAAAGCGATAATTAAAGGTGAAGAAAAGCAATTTAAAAAAATGAAAATGATTTACTTAGTAAGAAACAATATTACCAATCGGAACGATAAGAAATAAACTCTCTATTTTTTAATCTTACATGTTTGCCTACGATAAAAAAACACCGAAGATTGATTATTTTTTTAATTAATGAAGATAATATTAGCGAATGTCAATCGAAAATCCGAAACAGAAAAAGATACGGATACATCTGGGACTCGAACCCAGGACCTCTGGCAATCCGGGCCAAAAGAAAAATGAAAATAATGTTGGTGGTTTTCAGTCGAAGTATGATACAGTTAAACATGACCGAATCGGATAGGGATACGTTGGCGCAGTGGATAGCGCGTTGGCCCGGATTGCCAGAGGTCCTGGGTTCGAGTCCCAGATGTATCCGTATCTTTTTCTGCTTTTTCTGTTTCGGATTTTCGATTGACATTCGCTAATATTATCTTCATTAATTAAAATATTATAATTTGAGGTTTAACTCTTTAAGTTAAAAAGTAAAAAAAAAATAAAAATGAAAGATTATTTTTTTTATAACTAAGTAACTAACTAACTAACCATCACGCCGTTTCCCCGCAGGGGTAGGCAGAGAGGAGAGACCGCCAAACACCTCGATCTTGGCACACACTCTTTGCCTCATTCACATTCATACATCGTCTCATACATACTCTTCTATTTTTCTGACTCTTGACATGGCCCGACTCAAGTATCTGATTCACTTGATCGTGCCATGTCTTCCTCGGACGTCCCCTACTTCTTATACCATTCACACTTGTATCATATATTCTCCTTACTCTCCTTTCTTCGTTCATTCGCTCTACATGCCCAAACGATCGATGGGTTCCTTTCTTAATTTTACTCATTACGCTTACATCAGCCTTGCATTCTTTTCGAATCTCCACATTTCTCACACGATTTTTTAAAATTATTTATTGTTTTACATTATTATAATTTTTTGTCATACATTTGTATTTTGTGAATATATAATCAGTGGCGGTTTTCTCTAAAGTGCGGTTGTGCGGTGAACCCCCATTAAAAATATGATAAAAATAAAACAATCTTGTTGTATAGTAATATAAGCGCATCACAGATAGCTCGACATTAAAATTCCGTCTTTAAAACTCGCGCCACCGAAAAATACGGTACCTATCTATTCCCATTTTGTGCGCGTTGCGATCCGCACACATTTGTTCATACGAAAAATCATAGCCGATACGAATCGCTGTGACGGTAGAATGGAAAAAACTACGCAGCTTGGTGCGCTGCTCACGAGTCAAGATGTCACGTGACCTCCGAACTTTGACGAGTCTCGCCGAAACGAAGCCCGAGATTGTCGCAGGATGACCGGCTGACGGTCGACTTTTGCACCGACGGATGCAAGTTATATGTTATATATTATGGTATTTAACTTCGTAGTCATTTTTGTACATTTTTTATTTTTTGTTGTTTCTGCATTTCTCCAACCGATTACTAATGGCATTTGTAAATCTACTATTTAAGTGGACCGATTTTGACTTCTGTTTTCGTATTTTTTTATATATAAGTCGTTATATCTCTTAGTTACGAGTACATTTACTAAAGTTTCGGCAAACAACGTCGCTAGTTATGCAATTTTGTGTTGAGCTTTCCTAGTATTGTTTCGGCTTTCAAATTGAAAGTGGTTGCGTTTATCGGTTGTCGCGAATATTCTGTCCTAATTTTTTCACACAATAACGGAATACAGTGTTATATACAAAAAATAACGCTAATGCTTATGAAAAAAGTTTGGAAATTAAATATTATTATTTTTGTATACGTGTATAATTAATTTTTAGTGTAAGTGAAAAAAGCTAATTTTATTTCGTGGCCACCTTTATTTGTGTTTCTTGTTTTTTACGTTTTAAAATATCAATTATATTATATTCTACATTCTACGCAATTATTCTTATTGAAAAAAAACAATAATAATTAGCACCGTACATTGAGTGTTGTAAAAACCATTAAACAATTTAAGTCCTCTAAAACCATTTTGGTTGATAATAATTGTGTCGAGGAGTATCAAGTTATTTAAAAATAATAGTATCTACCTAATATAATATAATAATATCTAATAGTACCCCCCCACTAACTTTATTAAATTTGTGTGACAAGAGTAAATTTTGATTAGACAATATATCATTCTTCTCTTGAATTTCTGAACCCCCCGTTAAAAAGACCACGAACCGCCACTGTATATAATAATAATGTTAAAATATTTATGAATTTTTTATTATTTATTCTGATACATTTGTATTACATGGATTGTATGACATGTATAAAACATATTAAAGATGTATAAACTACATATTTATCAATTTTATAATATTTTTACAGTGATCGTAACATTTTTGACAGAGCGTTTTTGTCTGAAAACTTGTTCGTGTGGAACACAAACCGTACAGGGAACGTTTACGGTTAATCCTGTCAAGATGGTAGCAGTGTTTGATATTACCATTTTATTGCGCCATAGCGTTGCGACTGTTGCGAGCTGTCAAGTACGAGTAATCAACATTACGCAAAGAGTACAGGAATTCACAGAACTACTGGAGAAACATGCACTTTTCGTTAAAACAAACGACAAACAAAACAAAAAATATTTGATTTAGGAGGAGACTAGGCTGTCCGGTATTGAACCGATCAAGTTCGATTCTTTTGGTGGCAATCACGAACACACAAGCGTACATGGGTATACGCATTTTTCTGAAATTCTAAGAAATTAAGAGACTAAGACACGAAATATATGTCAACCCAGTTAATTTCGATTACTAGGTAGGAATAGGAAGGTTCAAAACACAGACATTCCAAAAAAGAGTTTTAAAGGAAATTTAAAAAAAGATTGTAATTTTTGTAATCAAAATTGTAATCTTCGATCAATCTTTTGTCGAAGATTGTAGTGAAAAACTTTGTTTTTACTGATTGGTTTTTAAAATTATATATCTTACTAATATTATAAACGTGAAAGTTTGTATGGATGTATGTATGTTTGTTCCTCTTTAAATCGAAATTTAATGAATGGATTTTAATGAAACTTTACAATAATATAGCTCATACATCAGAATAACATATAGGCTATAATTTATGAAGCTAGCTATTTATTTTCAATATATTGAAAATAGTGATTATAGTTTAATGGAAAACGTCAAAATTTGAGAATGACATTTTACAATGATTGTTAAATCAAAATTCTATTTTAGAAAATATTGAAATTAGTGAATTTATTTGAAGTACTCGCCTAATACTTATTATATTTTAAATAAATAGGTTAAGAATTTTGGTACAAACGTAGATGGGACCTAGGAAAAGAAAATAGATTACTCGAAGTACTAATCTTACGCAGACGAAGTCGCGGACAGAAGCTTGTACTTAATATTTTAAATCGCGGTCCTTTAATCCGGAAATATTATTATTGTAATTGCACGGCTTGGTTCAGAGATTTCGGTGTGCTTGATTTTTTCTTTGTTGGCAATCTAATTTAAGTTACATGCAAATATTTGAATTTTTGGCGATAGAACCAGGGTCTTTCATCTTTTAGGATCTAAGAAACACAAAAGAGCCGAGGTGTGGAGTCAAACGTATAAATTTAAAATCTATAGTGTGGAAGAATTGGGAAAGCAATTAACGGCGCGTGTCCCGGCTTTGCACCAGTGCCGAAGGAATCAATGACGCTAGTTGTTCTGAACACCTTCCATTAAAATGCAGTTAAAACTAACGCAGCAATCCGTCTGCCGAGATATGGGATTCTATCAAATGTTATTGTCTGATGTAGAGTATAAAATTTATTCAGGATTCAAATTCAACAATTGTGCGAATACTGTATGACGATCGTCCAGTTGATTAGACAGACATTTCCAAATTCTAAGTTTTGATATAATGAGGAAAACAAGATACGAATGCTCTCCATGAATCAGATATTTATTTATTTATTTAATTTCTACGGTAAAATAAACCATAAACAGTAGTTACATGACACAATTAGAACCATAAGAAAATATTAGCTATCATTTTAGATAAAGAATAACAAATTAACTGTGGCATTTGATTGTGAAATGACATCAGAGATATGAGCAATAGATAGGTACAAATATATTTATATATTGTACCTATATATCATTTACCTACACGAGTCTGTATTTTTTATATATTAAATATGCTATAAAATAACACCGGGAATACATCTCCGGTCCGGTGCATTAGATTGACATTTTGAAATTTCCCACTAGTAACCCAGAAAACACATTTTTTCAATTCACTTCAAGTTGTTCTGCATTATAATATACATATTTATATATATATTTTACATTAGCTCCACACAGGAGGCCCTGAGTAAAATAATTCCCTAGGGGCCTATGTCATCTTTGGGGATGCTGTGTGGAGGGTGTTTTTAAGGAAAGGAAGTTCTGGGAAGGAAAAAGGTATAAGGGTTGGGTAGGAATCTGAGGTTCAGCGTGTCCAGATCATCCGCCGCCAAGACCTAGACAAACCTCACCTTATAAACCCGGGCACCCCTGGTGTTGTTTTCGACAAATCTGAGCGTTGTAACAGATAAAGCGTGCAATTTTACATATAACTGCATACTTTACTGAAATTTTGATTATTCGGACATGTCTGAATAATAAACTGGATGATCGATGAGTGCTTTATAAACAGGGTCAGGCAAAATTTATTATTTTTATTTAACCCGTTTAATCACAGGAGACCATATTTGTCCCAACTCACATAGGTCTCATAGAAATCGTTGTTTTTCCCTTACTATCATAGTGAGAAATGTGATATAAACGGTATTGGAAAGAGAATACAACAAACTATATATTCAAATCTAAAAGAAAACCACAAAAAAATTAAAATTTACCCCTTTCTGAAACCAAAGTTTCCGAAAGCAATTTGAAAAAATATTATGGAACTTTGTGAATTTTTTAAGAATTTTTTTTACATGAAACGAAAAAAAGTGAGGTGACAGTAAGGTTTATAATTCATTTATCTAATGAAATAAGTATGTGTTTTATTTTTTTTCATTATCAATAATTTTAGTTAGAAAAAAAAGTAAAGTGAGCCATTTAATAGCCTATTTCATCACCTTTCGAAAACAGTTTTTAGTTTTCGAATACGTTAACAAATGTTCCATTTATTTGGATTTTATTGCAAAGCGGGAATATTTTTAGCCTCTGACAAAATACGCCAATTTTTTTAGGGGTTAATATAATTTTTTACAATACTTTTTTATAAACAATATGTCCTACCCCGTTATAAGAACTCATTGTACATTGTTATGTGATTAAATTATAGCAAATACCCGTGTTAAAATAATACGAGAAAAATTATAAAACATATCTAGAATTTTTTTTTTTTTTTTACATTAAGTCAACACAGGAGGCCCTGAGGAAAATAATTTCCCTCAGGGCCTATGTCATCTTTGAGGATGCTGTGTGGAGGGTATTTTTTAAGGAAAGGAAGGAGAGGAAGTTTTGGGAAGGAAAAAGGTTTGAGGGTTGGGTAGGAATCTGGGGTTCAGTGTCTAGATCATCCGCCGCCAAGACCTAGATAAACCTTACCCCATGAACCCGGGCACCCCTGCTAAGTCACCAAACGTAGCGAACCACTTGAGGTGACCTATGGCAGAGGTGTTGGTTATCCAATAAATGGTTCCCGGGGCGGCGGTACCCGTTCCCGCCTCCCAAATTAACACAATGCGAGCTTTAATATTTGTTTGGCTGTAAAATTACATCAATATTCTTCCTTCCCGTATCCATAATCCATGTCTTAACGTTTCTTTTGAAGTCGATTATGTTTTTTTATGTATTTTATTGCAAGAGGAAGGATATTAAACAATTTTATAGAGAGATATTGCATATTTCTTTATTTATTTCATTTATTTACATTTGATACATTTAAAGCCAAAATAACAAATAATATTACATAATAAGAGAATATATTTAAAATGAATACAAGTGTTATAACGTTGTTTTAGGTCGATATTAGTTCCTAGCTAGGCAGATTGCCTGTTCTAAGGAACCAAAGTGTGTAAAGTGCCAAATGCAATTTAAATTATTTTTTTTTTTTTTAATTAATACCTATGTACTAAGTTTTTACTAAATGTGCCATTCATAGGTAACCATGTATCGTTTTAAGTCACATTATATAATAGTTTTTCAGACTCCTCCCTACCCAAGCCAATAAATTTATCCAAAAGTTGTTTTAGTTGTGGGTTGGTGTAACGTGTGTTGTAATGTGGATCTTGTGAATCGGCTCGAGTAAAGTTTCTTCTGGTTTTTAAATGTGTAAATTATAACATGTATTATTATGGTATCTGCGAGCCCTGTACAAAACGTCCAAAATTTGCAACAATTGTGCCAAAAAAGTCGAATATTTGCTCGTTGACCATTGGTTTTACTCCAGAAAGAGACCCATCCACCGCCCACACCGATGCATCGTGTAATATGCAGTCTACACCGCGGGCCATGAATGGGTGACCCAACCATTGGACGATAACACTAAGTAGATATCTGTTTCGGCTTCGCACTGGAAGAGGTCCCGAAATAGAGGCGGCAACGTCACCAACCAGTCGAGAAGCTTTAAATTCCAACTAACTCAGTTTGCACGGGACAAACAAACCAGGTGACCACAAATGAACAGAACAAAAATATGGTCTGAAATGAACAGAACAAAGGTAGTCTGCGAATTCACGGTAATTTGGTCCAACTTAAAAGGTAGGATAGTTTTTTATCTCAATTATTGACCTCAATATTTATTATTGCGAATTAAATGTTTGTTAAGGGACAATGATTTGAAATTATTTGTAAGTTCCATAAGTTTCTGACAGATGGCGGTGTGAGTTAATTTTTTGACACAACACTTGGTTACCTAAATTAGGTTACCATCTAAGAGTATGGATATTAGAGAGACGGCATGTGAAGTGTGCCCGCGCGCTCCAAGTGTGCCTTTTTGAGAATTCTACCCACACGGCTGACATTGGCTGTCACCATGTAAAATGGCTGCTGTCGTAAAAATGTCGGAACGTATTAAACGGCCAAAAACCAGCAGCCAATGTAAGCCGTTTGGGTAAAATTCTCGAAAAGGCACACTTGGAGCGCGCGGGCACACTTCACATGCCGTCTCTCTAATATCCATACTCTTAGGTTACCATCCAGTAGATGTCGTTTTGTGTTTCGTTGGCCGTCAGCTAATTATTTATGAAAAAATAATGCTGTCCTATCTATTATAAAAAAAAGTGTTAAAAAGCATTTTGATAGGCTTATTTTTGATTTACAAACGACCATGTTCAAACATGAGTTTGTCGTGATTTTTTTTTCTCCATCCAGGTGGCGTCGAGACATATCATGTCTACATTTTTTGGTGAAGTACTTTAAGTCAAGTTTAGACGTGACAAATAAAGTTGGTTGTTTACAGGTGAAAAAATGTAATAAGCGGTAGTTGTTGAATGAAACACTAGTATATATTGAATCGTTTGGTGGGTAAGAGGTAAGCCGCCGTAGCTCAATGGATTAGAGCACCTGACCGGACATCAGAAGGACACGGCTTCGAGTCCCGTCGGCGGCATGTATCTTTTCTCGGAAGATTTTTTCAATGTGGATGAGTGTTTCAGGCTGATAATCATTTATTATTTATTTATTTATTTATTTAATACATGTTACATAATTGTGACATTTACATAAAGTTGATATATTAAATCACCATACTAGGCGGCTGCCTGTATCATGGTGACCAATATAGTATAGTTACATTGTATGAAATATGAAGTCTAGTGTAAACATGGAATTAGTATAAATCATATAGTTGTTATCCTTTGTACTATGCATAAAAATCTTGTCTTAAACATTAGTTTATCAATTAAAAATAATCAGTGTTTTAGTAATAATCACACATTCAAAAAAATATATACTAACTGTTGCAAAAGCACACTACACGAAAGGTTTTTCAATTTTTTAAATAAATAAATAATTTTTTTTAGCATTCTCATGGCAAAACTTTGATTGGAACCTTTTCGCTAACGTCTTGGCAACGAAAGTCGTCATATTGATGCGAAAAAATAAAATTTGATAAAGTTGGTCTAAAACCAAAAGGACATATGTGAAGATAGAGCTTCTTGTCTACTGTCTTTTCCGAGGTAGCGATAAAGAAGCCAATATCATTAGCTAAAACCATTTTAAATTTAAACTTACCCGAAAAGGGCAAACTTTAAAAAAAAAAAAAGGAGCAAGCAAATTTTCCACAAAAAGCTTCGCGACTTAGAGAGCGATCTGAAATTTCAGGAAGAGTTACAGTGACCCTTTCCAATCGGAGCCAGTTAACTTTTGGCATATTCGACCTGGCGCAGAACGCGCTACCTGGAACGCACGCGAGGATGAATCATCAAGACTATTATGAGTTCATTTTTCTCTCCTTTTTGCCTTTTAGTAATGAAATGGCAGCGGGAACTGGGTTGGCCTCATACCAGAAGCCGGAAACCTTTTTTGACCCCTCAGGACTCCATATATTCTGTCAAAAGGTTAGAAAATTTCCGCTTTTCAATATAATCCAAATAGATGGAATAATTCTGAATGTATGTGAAAAGTAAAAACTGTTTTTGAAAGGTGATTAAATACATTGTCAAATCTTATTATTAAAGTGAAACTTATAATTTCTAAAATTTTTAATGAAAAACTAAAATGGATCACCTTACGGTTTTTCTAACTTAAATTATTAATAATGAAAAAAAAAAACAGACGCAAAATTAATTAAAAGAATGTATTATAAACGTTATTATCACTCCACGTTTTCTCATTTCATAAAAAAATAATAAACAAAAAAAAAATCTTTTTTCCGGCAGATCCGTCGATCCATCGACGGATCTGCCCTGATGATGGACACTGCAACGCTGTCCGAAACGTCGGCTAAAGAAGAAGGTAGCACAACACGACATAACACCCCAAAAACAAACAACTAAAATGCTTTTGGCCGTGAAAATCTAAAAACGTATCCAAAAAAAAATTCATAAATTTTTCTCAGCTTGCGATCGGAAACATTGGTTTTATAGTGGTTCATTGAAATTTTTCTGTGTTAAACTTCTAGATTCGATTATAAAGCGTGGTGTTTTTTCTTTCTAACAACTTTAACCCTCCCTTGCCTGCGATGTGTATCTACTACACATTGCTTCTTGCACCTTTAATATCTCCGTAAATTTGGAAAATTCTGGGTTCAGATTTCACAAATTTCAAAATACCCATGGGGGTTTAACCATAAATAAATCAATTTGCTCACTTTCAAATTGACATTTTAAATCGTATAAATATCGTCGTCTAATTGTGAAATACCTCAGTTTGAAAATGGCCTTGTAAGCCGAAACAGTTGTCGCAACAATAAAAGCTATAACATTTGCAGAACTTAATATTAAACATTATAATTTTTTTTAAATTAAATGGTGTTCTAAGAATTAAACACAAAAACAATTAAGAATGGTTAGATCGTATTTTTCAATATTAAAGTAAGGGAGACAACAATTTCTATGACATCTACATATATGAGGTTCTCAAAAGCGAACAAATGAGATAAATTAATTAAATGTCAGAAGAATGATTTTTGCTAAAAAATACTAGGAATACTCAATTCCAAAAGGAAGGTACCCCAGATTTAACTGAAAAGCAGCTATATAGAGTCTGCAATGGAAAGAGATGCCTCGATGTGCCTTATCAGTGAGTTCCTCACCCAAGTAGTACAAGGAGAAGATATTTAATAAATAAATAAATTAATAATAATAAATAAATCTGGCTACAAAATGAACATTGGCTCGCGTACCACTGTTCTTGTGCCCGCCATAGTCCAGGGCAGACAAGACAGACACAACTGTGCCACGTTATTGCGACAAGGCGTAGGAGGGATGAAGAAGTGTGAATGAATAACATTACAAAAGGGGAGAGACATCAGGGCTGTAATAACAAGGGGGAGGGTGGGTAACATACCATATTTCATTCCGCCTAGCGAAATAATAATTAGTGAAAAAACGGCTGCGTAAAACAGTACCAGAGAATTTACGAACTTAACGTAAATTTCTATTAAGCATGGTTCTGCCATCATAATATATTGTGTTTCTGAGAGATTACAAATAATTTCCAATTTAGGAGGCGGGTATGGGTACCACCACCCCGGGAATCATTTATTGGATGAATAACACTTCTACCGTGGTTCGTAGCGAGGGTGCCCGCGGTTCATCGGGTGAATGTGCGTTCAGTTCTTGGCGGCAGGACTCTCTCGGTACATCGCTTTGCATATAAATGGGAGGAATAGATTCATATGTCCATAACTCCTGGACACACTTACCCCCAGATTCCTACCCACCCCTTGTATAGGTATATTTTCCTTCCCAGAACTTCCTTTCCATCCTATCCTAAAAAGACCCTCCACATAGCTTCCCCAAAGATGACATAGTCCCTGAGGGGAAAATTTTTACTCAGAGCCTCATGTGCGAAGCTAATGTAAAAAATAACTTCTTGATGACAGTCCCGCCAATTAGTGTGAAAGTACGAAGAGCTTTTTTCGCTGTTGGACTATTGTGCACAAATGAGTGACAGGACTCTCCATAGTCTTTCCATATTTTTTATGCTCTTATTTCTAAAAATATTTACTTTGTTACCTTTTCAATAATTTTAATTTTAATATTCTTAACAAATAAAAGAACTGGATCAGGTCAAGGGGAAGAGATTTTATGAAAAAAACAAAGAGGCCAATAAAAAAATTACTTATATTACGTACGAACCAAAAACACACTAAAATCTACTCTTTATTTAGTTATAGAATTAGAGGATCAAATTACCATAGAACAATGTAAAACAATAATATTGTGATTTGTATATAGACCCTAGAACAGTTATAATAAAAACCTGTTATTCATACCTACTTGGTGAGGTAGTTATGAATAACAAAAAATAATTTTTAACGGTATTTTAAAGTACATCTTAATATATAATAATGATTATTTTTTAATTGATAAACTAATGTTTAAGACAATTTTTTTTTTTTGAATAGCACAAAGGTTAACAAATATTATAAGCAATAATTATTAGCCTGAAACACTCATCCATATTGAAAAAATCTCCAGAGAAAAGATACATGTCGCCGACGGGACTCGAACCCACACCCCCCTGATTGCCGGTCAGGAGCTCTACCATTAAGCTACGGCGGGTTACCTCCTACCCGCCATATGATTCAATATATACCTAGTGTTTCATTCAACAATTACCGCTTATTACATTTTTTCACCTGCAAACAATTAAATTTATTTTTATATGAGAAAGGCATGTAAGTGCTAACTCTCTCACTAGATGGCGTCGAGACATATTATGTCTTCATTTTTGGTGAAATACTTTAACTGGTAAAATATTGATTAGTTTTTAATTGATAAACTAATGTTTAAGACAAGATTTTTTTTTAAATATTTATATATAATAATGAATGCATCTTTTTCCCTTACGCGCAACCTAAACCACTCTTCCGATTGCGATGAAACTTTGGCGATTTGTCGTACACAATACATACCCGAGATGGTTTCTGTACATAGTGCTAAGCTCTAGCGTTATGAAACTTTGTTGAGTTGTTGTGCGCATGCCCGCAAAGGTTTCTATATATCGTCGTTGCATATTTAATATGATCAATGAGACGATTTAAAATGAGTTTAATATAGAATATGTTCCTTTTATTTCTCCATCTTCTACAATATGTGCCATGTAAAAATATCAAATATTTTAGGCGATAGAAATTAAACCATGTGAGGACAATCAAAATGGTAAGTAGATACATAATAAAAAATAAAATAAAGTCATAACCTCTGCATAATTAACACTAACCACTGCACTGAACCATGTACACTGCAACTCAATTTTATTTGTAACTTTGAGCAAAATGCAACCGAACCATATTTACTTTGAACATCTTTTTAAATATTTTCATCCATATATCAACTATATTACTAACATATGTTTTAAACATCTTATCTTACAAATAAATCATTTTGAAACATACACAATTACTACCCTTATTCTAAACTCTAGTTTTTTAATATTTTTTGAGAAACAAGTAACTAATCTAGTTAACAATATTTTGCATGCAATTTATATGAGTCATAGCATTAATAATTATATTAATCGTCAATATAAATATATATTCATACTTTCCTTAATAGATTCCTTTGGTTCTAACATAATTACCTTAAAAATGCGTTATTTCATACGATACTGCTCAATACTCTCACCATGTAGACAAGTAACACCTCTTTTATACACTCTTATATTCACTAACAACAACAACATTTACAGTTATATTTTCATTGTAGGTTTACTTGCAACACTTCATATATTTATCGCTATACTAAAACTTGCTAAAAAAATACTGCAAATGCTCAAGCTTGGTTTTTATCATATCATTATAACTGTTGATTTTAACATGAATATTTAACATGATTTATACTAATTCCATGTTTATACTAGACTTCATATTTCATACAATGTAACTATACTATATTGGTCACCATGATACAGGCAGCCGCCTAGTATGGTGATTTAATATATCAACTTTATGTAAATGTCACAATTATGTAACATGTATTAAATAAATAAATAAATAAAATGTGAGAAAAACTGTGCCTAGAATATGATGCATGTGAGAAAAACGCGTTAAAATTTAATATTCTGGTATAAAATAAATAATGTTAGCCATAAATATATTCTTATAACGAATGAAATATATTTTTCCTAATTTGTCCATAAATAGATTTGTTATTTTCCATTTCTTTATTTTTTTATCGATTTTCTCAGAACTCAGTCTTACGTAATTCATATTCTATATGCAACGAAGATATACTGTTGAGCTCTGGCGTTATGAAACTTGTATTAAAAAATTTCAATAGGTTAGAAAAATGAATGTAGTTTAGCGACAGGGAGGGAAGGATGGAGGGGATGGGAATCCGGGAGAAGGGGGCGGGAACGCGGGAGGGAATGGGAGGTGGAAGGGGAACGGGTCGAATGGGAAAGGACACGCAGGGAGAAACAATTTCTTTATTTAAGTGGCATTTGTTCAATAATTATTTTTTATTATTATCATTTTACAGAGTGAGTGGGCGACTTGTCTTTTCTCCGAAGAAGCTGAAAGCTTTTTACTCTTAATATGAATGGGGCAGGGGCAACGGGCACTCTAAAAATCAACTAACAAAAGCAAAGACAAATAAAAATACTAAGAAAAACAGAAACCCTTTCATAAGGTTTCATAAGAATCATAACTCAAGTGACGTACCAGGTTTTAGAAATATTGGCTTACAGAGCTCCGGCCCAAATAGGTCCCTTTCTCTTTCATCATGATTTTAAATAATGGTTGTAAAATAGATTTTAAATCTCCCAGGTAAACATGGTCCTGTGTATTTTGTGCCTGTACAGACTATAAATAAAACAATGTAGGTACCTAAGAGTATGGATATTAGAGAGACGGCATGTGAAGTGTGCCCGTGCGTTCCAAGTGTGCCTTTTTGAGAATTTTACCCAAACGGCTTACATTGGCTGCTGGTTTTTGGCCGTTTAATACGTTCCGACATTTTTACGACAGCAGCCATTTTACATGGTGACAGGCAATGTCAGCCGTGTGGGTAGAATTCCCTAAAAGGCACACTTGGAGCGCGCGGGCACACTTCACACGCCGTCTCTCTAATATCCATACTCTTAGGTAGGTACCGATTGTACATTTTACGCAGCATCACATTCATGTCAGATGCATTTTACAGAAAAAATTATATAGAAAGCTAACAAATTTTTGGATTTATTGTCCTTTATAGCATTTTAAATTTCCATGAACGATATACCTACTTTTGTTTCAGTGATCAATGAACCGGTGGATGCAATTTTTTAGCCATTAGTTGCCATAATGGTTTGTCTAGTCAAGGCAAATTGAGCTATAAAAATCACAGGTGGGCCTTTAATTAATAATTTTCCTCAACTTAAAGGATTATCAGTCATCCTGGGTAGAGAGGGGGGGGGGGGGGTAATTATCGATCCTGGGGGGGGGGGGAGTGGCTAGAGACTTTCAGCATATAAATTGTTTAGTTTTTGCCATTTTATTGGATTCCGCCCTCCTGTCCTGTAATTTCCGTTGCACACAAAGTTGTATGTAATAGTTGTAATTAATTATTATTATTTTTTTACATTAGGTCCACACAAGAGGCCCCGAGGAAAATAATTTCTCTCAGGGCCTATGTCATCTTTGGGGATGCTGTGTGGAGGGTATTTTTTAAGGAAAGGAAGGAGAGGAAGTTCTGGGGAAAAAGAAGGTATGAGGATTGGGCAGGAATCTGGGGTTCACTGTATCTAGATCAACAGTCGCCAAGACCTAGACAAACCTTACCCCCATGAACCCGGGCACCCCTGCTAAGTCACCAAACGTAGCGAACTACTTGGGGTGACCTATGGCAGAGGTATTGGTTATCCCAAAAATAGTTCCCGGAGCGGCGGTACCCATTTCCGCCTTTCAAATTGATTATATTTACTGATTATTTCAATCAAACCGATTGTAAAAGGATTTACCAAAATTTGCAAGCTGGCGGGAATTTTTAATCTTGCTCTCGCGGGTCTGGCGTTGGGCAGCCTTGGTCTAGTCTGTAGTTAGAAAAAAGATTGTAGAAATATATTATAAATTTGTATAGCGCCCTATAGGTGATTTTTCACCAAAACGGCGATACACAAATGATTCAATTATTATTATTATTGGACCAACTACTTGTGCTGAGATGGAGCCGCCATGGAATTTGAACTCCCGTCACATTATTTGTAACTACAAGTCGGTTTGGGCAGATGCAGGTAGGTATGACGAAGACGATTTTGATAAACATGATGATATTTAAAAATTCACTGCCCGGAGCCAGTGGAACTACATGGCACTCCACATTACGGGGTAAGTTGAAGAAATTATGCAGGAGGGAGATGGGAAGGGTTGGAAAATAAGGCTGTTCAGATCTGGTCACAAAAAACGGCTGATTCGATTGATCATGGTGGTTCTCCATAAAAGCGATACTGAGAGTATCAAACACTATTGATACGACGCACAGTGGGTTATTTAACGATTCTAGAGGGAAACAATTATTTCAAGGTTTAAAATAAAAGTTTATACATTTTTTATGAAACACATGTCTTTTAGCATTGTATATGATACCTTAGGTGCATGGTTCATGCATATTAAACGATGGATTTATGAAACAGATGATAATATTACAAAATAGAATTCTAACATGTGAAACAAATATACATCCATCCTTTTAATATGTACCTATGTACTCTAATCTACGAGAGTTAAAGAGATAGAAAAATAGACATATTTTATGGAAGTCAGGGGAATGTTGAAGGAGTTAAATATATTTTCATTTAAACACATTTATAATTAACATAAATTACAACTTTTGAGAACAATTTAAAACCTTCAGCAAGGGCACAAATTCGTGTCGCAAATATACTAAATTTCAATAACAAATAAATTCAATTAATGTACACACAGAAGATTGAATTCTTAGCATAACTTAGATGTGAAAAATGTGTAAAGCTATGATAAATTCACTCTTTGTACCACTTTGGTAGGTAGGTAGGTACCTACCTACATGATGTGGAATATTTCTGATAATTACTTCGAGAATAAAATTAAAAATAATAATATGTTTTAAACCAGTTTTCAGGTAGGGTACCCAACTAATTTAACGTATTATATTGCAATACTACAAAAATATGATATTATGACTATATTTTGACAACCGCGTACCTACATCACGTAAGATTGACATTTTATAGAAAACAAAACATACAGTCATTATTGTGAGGCAGAGATAAACTATTTATGAACGGAAAACTATAAAACGGAAAACACTTTTTTTTCTTCAGTAAACATAAATACTAATCTTGCCGCCATTATGTCTGCGTACAGATTTAAAAAAAAAGTAACGAACGCTGCAGGTTAGGTACCTGGCAATTTATTATTCCATTATCAACGTGGCCGCCCACTCGAAAATGACAACTAACATCTAAAGGTGTTTGTATTTATTATTCAAAGCACACTTGTGACATCGAGCGAATTTTCCGTCACAAAAACGTGGTCGCTTACGACGTTTTGTAAAACGAAACCAACAACACTGCAAGGCAAAATGATACAAGACGGTGAGTTCGGGCGCTTGACAGGTCAAAATTAACCTTAAATTTGACACT
Organism: Limnephilus auricula; assembly: GCA_951813805.1. Classification (NCBI taxonomy): domain Eukaryota; kingdom Metazoa; phylum Arthropoda; class Insecta; order Trichoptera; family Limnephilidae; genus Limnephilus; species Limnephilus auricula. Next base: position 40,517,381 of record OX638389.1, on the reverse strand, counting down.
TTTCAATCATTTTAATAACAACAATAAATTTCGATTTATTGTGTCTAGCTTTGTGATTGTATTTTAAAAATTGTTTCTAAATTACCTTCTATGCAGACGACGTGATCCCTGATCTGTTGAGCCACTATTCCATCAGGTACCATTTCAATTAGGTCGTAAATGGCGTATATCGAGGGATGTACGCTCTCGAAGCGCTGTATCTCCTGTCGAATCGACAAGGAATTATTGAAGAACGGCTGCAAATGCGGGCGGGAATTCATCTTGCAAGTCTACCGGGCAATGCTAAAAAACACAAACAACCAACAAACACAAAAAAACACAAGATTACCGAAGCACCACCACAGTAAATAATGACAATGTTTTTTGACACATTTTCAAACGAATGCAACAAATGATTGTATTCAACCGTGAAACTTGGCGGATTTATCTGTACACTCGCACTAAATACTAGATTCCGCGTAACGGGATGTCACTATACACAAATCGAAGCTGCACTCAAATCTAAGTCAGCTAGAACTTTTGAAAACGTAAACACAAATTTGGCCGAGCTCCCACCGCGGCGGCAGCCATTTCTAAACTGGTGACAGGAGGAACGACACTAGCGACAGGCGACGGAATTTATAACTACTGTTTCTACGTCTGCGCCGTCGATTCAGCGACTCTATCTCAATAAATTACTAAACTCGCTTACAAGGTGCAGAAAAACTTCGAACTTATTTCGATAGATGATAGGTAGAGGATTTATTATTTTTTATTGTAATGTCTCTGGGTAAATTTTTTGTAGATACGTGACTACGGGGGTTTCTCACCATCCCCCCAATAGCTTATCTACACTATTAACGAATATTTTGGAATTACAATTTACGGTTTATTTATTTATTAAGTTGGAGTTTATAATTCGGTACTCGAACCTATTATTCGGTACTCGAATAGTGGCTATATATTGGATAAGTTGGCCGAGGTTTCTAACCACTGCAAAGATTTTATTTTTAGGGGGTTTCTCACCATTCTCCCAATAGCTTATCTACCCTAATAACGAATATTATAAAATATAAAAATAAAATACTTGCAGTGGTTAGAAAATTCAGCCAACTTATCCAATATATAGCCACTATTCATAGGTTCGAGTACCGAATTATAAACTCCAACTTAATAAATAAATAAACCGTAAATCGTAAATCGAAAATATTCGTTATTAGTGTACATAAGCTATTGGATCATGGTGAGAAACCCCCTTAATAATATTCGTTATTAGTGTAGATAAGCTATTGGTAGGATGGTGAGAAACATGTAATACTCTTCTATTGAAAATTCTATGCCCGGGGGAGGGGGGGGGGGGGGGATCCAATGAATTTGCCACGGGCCTCAGATGGTATAGTTACGCCACTGGTATGGTGAATCTGTATTTTAATTTTTTGTAAGACAAATTGATGTAATAAACGAACTTCATGCTCGACCATCTTAAAATACTGTGAGGGTTTCTCACCATTTTTGTAATAAGCTATTAGAAGGACTATGTACCATGATAAAGTACTTTTTCGTTTCCACCATCCTTCAAGTGCGCTAATGTATGCAGATATTGCAGATACGATGCGTCTAAACTATTGGATGCTTCGAGCCGCCAATAGAGACTAAGGGGGTTTCTCACCATTTTTGTAATAAGCTGTTAGAAGGACTATGTACCATGATAAAGTACTTTTTCGTTTCCACCATCCTTCAAGAACGCTTATGTATGCAGATAAGATGCGTCTAAACTATTGGATGCTTCGAGCCGCCAATAAGCGACTAATGGGTAGATGATAGCTAAGTTTTCTACCAAAATGGGACAAAACCACGCTAAATTTTCTAGCAATTTGGATAAAAGCTAAGTTTTCTACCATCTCCATACGATTTGACAGCAGCTGTTCAGTGTTGCCAACGTAAGCGATTTTTCGAAATTTAGGCTACTCAGGGCGAGAATCGGCGACGAAAAAATCAAATAAATCGGCCGAATCGTAAATAATTAAGAAAAACAATACAATATTTCACGCAAATGATATCTAATACTACTGACGACGGCGAAAGTCTTGTTGATGCCTTATTATTGCTAGCAGAAGACGAATCGGAATCATCTTAATCTTTGTTTATTTAATTTTGGTTTTAAAATGCTATTACTTTACTTTCTTTTAAGATACACTAAACATGCCTATTTATAAATATGTTATGAATAAATTGATAAAAATTACATTTTATTTTATTGATATTTTGGCGTTTGGACTAGTATAATAAAATAAAAAAATTAAATACTACTGCAACTGAAATTCGGCTACTTTATGTATGAGAAACGGCGATATTCGGCCAAGCGCTGTTGGCAACACTAGCTGTTTGGTCACTTGTCAGTTTAGTGAAGTGAATTTTAAAATTATTGAAGCAATTGAAAGTGTTGGTTTATTTATGCAATTGAAGTTGCATAAGTACACGAGAGTGCATGAATGACGAAAGGGCTGCAGGGATGAGGAGTCCGGGAGTACTAAGAGGTCGCGAAACTTTATTGGAGGTGTTGATTGAATTCTTTACACGAAAAATGCCGTTCATCTAATTGAGGACCAATTTAAAAACAAAATCTCTCAAAGGATCACTTGGTATGCTAATTAATACATATTTATCACGAAATCGTTGCACTTACAATATATTTTAACAAAAATAATAACAATATAAGTTTCTAACCTAAAATATCGACATTTTTCAACATCGACACAGATTACCAAAATATAATAAATTTCATTGTTTTCAGGAATAATGCCGTACCAACAATCGTCCAATTATTATTGAGTGCGTTACTGCGCAACTGCAAGATTTATAAAGGGTGCTCGGAGGCTATTGGAAACCTCCATCCTACATATATTTGCCTCCCTCAGGACCTGGCTCGCTTAAAAAACTGTTTTTATGATTTGGCAAGTCATTGGGTTTATCGACTGCACGAATGTCACCAAGTAAGTACCTCTATATCATACTTAAGTAGTACTATAGTAAATATTAGTAATAAATAAAGACTATTAATGAATTTGTAATAGACAAGGAAGGATCTATCCTTACTATTTACCACCAATCCCATTTCCCCAAATCAAAATGTCAAGTACTGAAATTACTTTTTCTTGTTTCAGATGGAGAAAATGCCGAAGTATACAGCAATGGAAACGGCATCTTCTCCATGATGTGAAAGTAATATGCGATGCCAATTTAATTATAAGAGACAATGTTGTTCAGATCCAGTCACCAAAAAACTATTTTTAATAATTTATTAATAGAGGCTGGCCATTTCAACAAAAGTATTCTGCAGGGTGATGGTGACTATCGAAGAAGACTTGTTTGTTCACACCTCTGGCACGGACAAATGCCCCAGCAGAAAACCTGTATAAAGAATAACAAATACCCAGCAGAGTTGTTTTGCTGTTCTAAAGAGTAGATTGTATGTATTGTATGCGTATGAAAAACACTTATTTAGCTTTATGGAAAGTATAATAAAAACTCCAAGAATATTTTTGTATTTCTTATATATTTTTTTATAACATGCCAGAGAAAGAACATTTCTCTTTTTAAGGAAAAACTTTGGTAGATTTTATTCTTTTTTCATAAATATATAAACACATAATCTAGTAAGATGATGCAATTTACAAAATCATCATTTTACAAAGTAAGTTATTTCAAAAATAGTATTAGCCGGAGCACAGCGAGCAGCTCGCACCACCTTCCAGAGGTTCAAGGTAATATGCTCCGTTACACACCTTACTAAATGCATATTCTAGATTATAAAGTAGCTATACATTATTTTCTTTTGTCGTTATGTCAGCAGTAGCTCTGGGTGTAGATGGGTGACTGCAGTCCAAGTAAGTCTTCCTCGCACGCACAGCACCTCTATTCGATTGCATTCGGATTATCTGGAAATAATAATAAAAAGAGATGTAATACTAATAGATTATACATACACTTATTTCAGTGCACAAATTCTGGGACTAACTACCATGTTTATGTATTTCTCATTGCTCTGAATACTAATGGTGGGAAATAATTATACCGAGTCTTCAATTTTTCACTAAACAAATACAAGCATTGTTACTGAGGCAGTTCAGTTATATGTAATGTTTACTGTTCCTGTCTAAAAGGCCCTAAAAAGGGTGTTAAGATGAAACCCGGTGGTGGAGAAATTTGAAAAATAGATTTAAATTGTTGCTGTCACTGTTGCTCTTACTCCACCGGATATTGAGCGAAAGGGACAATGCACCTCGGGCTACTAATACCTAACTAAAATCGAGGTTTTGTATTCCCCACTTTTCTGCTCCAAAAGTGGACTGATTTTCAATTTATTTTTACCAACTACATAAGAAAAAACTATAATATGTCTGTACGTTTTGCTGTTTTTAAAAACATTGTCTTGTTTGTATACTAAACGTCTTTTGACTGCGTTTAAACCAGTCCATTTTTTTGATTTTTGGAAGGTCATAACTTCTATAAAAAGTAACTTATCAAAAAAAATACAAAAAGTACCGACACGCTAGTAGTTTATGTAACAACAATATTTTCTCTAGGGTTAAAATCCAGAGAGATAAATAGGGAATACGTTTGTGTGGAAAAATCACCGCCGGGTATCCCCTTAATAAATAAATTAGTAACAACATAAAATAGGTAATATATAATATTGTGGGGTAATTACTACAACTTGAAGAGATGAGATCCCTGAGGCGTATGTGCGGTAAAACCATTTATGATCGTGTGAGAAATATAGATATCTGCAAAGAATGCAAGGCTGATGTAAGCGTAATGAGTAAGATCAAGGAAGGGACCCTCAGATGGTTTGGGCATGTAGAGCGAATGAAAAAAGAAAGGAGTATTAGGAGAATTTATGACGCAAATATGAATGGAAGAAGAAGTTGTGAAATCAATAAGTTATTTTAATATGTTTTTTGTGAATATCTTCAAAAAAGAGTATCGTTTAATTCTATAATTAGATAACTTTAGTTACCACAAGTGTTTTGTTTCAATTATGGAACTAGAATTAGCTAGTTGTAGCAATAGAATTTGTGGAATGGCTTAAGTTGCTTTTTGTGTGGGAAGTCATTCAATTTTATAAATAAATATGTACATAAAAAAATCATAAGTCATTTTCTTATTTCTAAAATATAAGTATTACGGTTCCCAATACACGAATCTATGATTTAATCACGCTTCTCATAATAAACAGCAATATAATTTAATCACGCTTATCGGAAAAATAACTAACCTAGTTGTAGTTATTACCCCACATTATGTAGTAAGATTGATTTTTAAATATGCGATGTAAATGGTTTACCTAGTCAGGCGTCGTTATCCGAGCTGTTCGTAATACCTTGAGCACTCAGGGAGATTGTATCTTTAATAATCGCCTCTGTGTCGTCCAAGGGAACAGCATTGCTAACTCCCATGCCAGTCTGGTGTAGGTGTCTCCTGATGAGGGCGGTCTTTTGCCTCACCTTCAGTCCCTCATATTTCACTTTCAATATCTTGGGCGACCTGAAGGCTGCAATAAAAACGCTATAAAGATTCAACAGCTCTAAAATCACCTAACAAAAATACCAAGAATTCACAAGAATCAGAGAGAAAGAAAAGCATTATTTTGTGAACAAGCCGCCACACTTTTAGGCACAGATTATGAAAATTATACTTTATTTCAACAATTAATACAAGAAACAACTATTTACGTACACAAAATAGGTTATTAGCTTCTTAGTTTGGGTAAATTAAGTAATTCATGTGTATTTAGATTGAAACAAAACTTCGCAAATGTCAAATACATACAAAAAAAATGGCAACCAAGCAAAACATTATGTGACTTTGAACATTCTCAAACTTGATTTTGTGGGTTATTATTATAATACCTGATGCAGAAGAATTGAATTTATCTTCAACAGACTTCCAGGCTGCCTTTCTTGTTCTTCCAAATCACCGCGCGTCATTTTACTGGTGAACAATTAATACTCATCAGGATTTCGCACTTGTATTTGAATATTGGGCATCAATCTCACTTATTCATCCTAAAACATGACAAATCTATAAGTTTAACAAAAATCTTTAGTTATATCACATAATAATCAACAAAACATAACAAAAATCTACAGAACTCACCTTACAAAATAAACTGACCGCTGCCAAGGATGTTGGTTTGACGTTTGTGATTTGTTTGAAAGCCTGACAGGCGTGATATTAGCAGCGAAAAAGCTCTGTTTCCAGACGTATCAACATGAAGGCTACCAGTAGCTACTTGAGAACATATTTTCTGTGGTGGAAGGCTCGCGGACTTATTACCAGGATCTTCCTTCAAATAAAGTTATGTTACCGGTAGTTGTGATCATCCCATTAAGAGTTTTGGTGAAAAACCCCCTAAGGGGGTTTCTCACCATCCTCCGTTTTTAATTCGGTACTCGAACCTACGAATAGTGGCTGTATATTGGATAAGTTGGCGGAGTTTTCTAACCACTGCGAGTATTTTATTTTTATTTTTAATAATATTCGTTATTAGGGTAGATAAGCTAACGGGAGGATGGTGAGAAACCCCCTAATAAGTAGATGATAGCTAAGTTTTCTACCAAAATAGCTAAGTTATCTACCAAAATAGCTAAGTTTTCTACCAAAATGGTAGAAAACTTAGCTATCATAATGTCAGAAAAGTTTTCTACCAACACGGTAGAAAAATTTGCTTATAACGAAACAATGTGATCGGAAACCCCCTTATAATGTCATTGCAATTTGACACTTTGTTGTTGCTGTGTTGAAAGTTTAGTGGTGAATTATGGATTTGATTGACGATTTCCAAATAATTGAAGAGGCTGAAGCTGCAGAAGAGCGCGAAAGGGCGGCAGGAATGAGGAGGCCGCGAGTTCTTCGTGCTCGTATAAATTATAAGAATATTTTGGACGATGTAGATTTCAAGTCAAGATTTCGGCTTCCGAAAAACGCAGTTAATATAATCCACGACCTCATCAAACAATATTAAACAAACGTTGTTGACTTGCTGGGACTGTGTTGACCATGTGTTGACGTTTGGGATTCCATAGGAACAACGGCATTTTAGACAGGCGTTGAGTAAGAGCTCATTCTTATTTCCGTTTTAAAAACGGAGGCGGGTCCCGTTTTTAAAAATGGATCCCCACTGCCCTATTCACATTTCCGGTTTTAAAACGGATCCTACTCTACGAGAGAAAATAATTGTCAATTCAACCAAAACATTTTAGATAGATTATTTTGTAGGTACTTATGTAGGTTCATATTTAGGTACTTTGGTAGATTATTAGGTAGATACTTAGGTAGGTTCTCAGGTAGGTATTTTGGTAGGTTCTAAGGTAGATAGGTACCTAAGTAGAAAGGTACTTAGATAGGTACTTATGTAGACACTTAGGTAGATAATTTTGTAGGTACTTAGGTAGGTACTTATGTAGATTTATATTTAGGTACTTAGGTAGATACTTAGGTATCTACCTAAGTACCTAAGTCAGCAGAATAAGCAGATGGTCATCAGACCAACGAATTGTATGAAGCCTCGGCCCAGTTTAAAAAATTATTAAACTGATTTCAGTGATGACAATGACGACTGATTCGATATGGCTGTCGGTTTCCCATTTCTGAGGAACATGTCCCCTGCTCAAATTTCCATAGTGGACAAGGATCCTCTGCCCGTTGGTTTTGCACTGAGTGGAGAGCTGTGGATACTGACCAACCGGACGCCAGAGGATTCTCCAGCGTTGTGACTCCAGCGTATTGATGAACTGTATCTGCCTCTTCTGGAAAACACTTTGTCAGAGACTGTGAGTTTCTCCAAGTTGAAGTTCTCAGCTTGGTGTGCGGGGATCGTTCAAAGGTGACAAAGGTGTAAATGGCGCTCAATACCTATTTGAGACAATGTTGAATGAATCAGGAGTTCAAACAACGGGGCTTAATGTTCGCGTATCCTTTGATTTGTCCTAATCCTAGATGTAACGAAGGAACACAAGAAAATGATTATGTTTTAAAATTGCTGCTTTTTGTGAAGGAAGTTTTCTACCCACCAATTATGATTTTTATGTAAAAAATATTGTTTTCATCGAATTTTCGTTTTCATCCAAGTTGTGAAGAGCGATTGACCAGCAGCTGAGAATAAAAGTTTTAAAATGCCTGCAACCGTACAGGTAGGTTCCAATTAGAAAGATCGATTATTCCCCGTATCAATTTTTTTTTATTAAAAATTTAATATCCACAATTTAATAAATATATACCTACATTCAAGTGAGCAATGAAAAAGCTTAAAACGTACGATGATAAATTATTAAATATACTGTAGGTACTTAGTATAATATCATGAGTATTTATGATTTTTCAATAATGTCTCAACAAAATAAGTGTGTAAAAATTTTTGAAATATTTTAGTTTGTAAGACTTTATAAATAGAAAAACTTCGGTATTTTTGTCACAAAACACATTCTCGGATTTATTTTTTAATGATTTGAATTTAACTAAAATTAAAATGTTTAAAACTGTGTTTACTAGATTATGTACTGATTTATTTTGTTGTATGATTATATGATTTGAAATTTGTGTTGTTTAATAGAATCTATCGTTTGAAAATTGAACAAATCTGCCAACGATCAGCGGTATAACCTATATTAAAAATACACTTAGTTTTTCTAAATTTTAAAACTGCGTGTACCAGATAAAATAACAATCTTCGAAAATCAATTTATGTTTTTTCGTAAAAAAAACCAGTCAATACGTCAAGAATTTCATTTAAAAAGGACTAATTTCCGAAATTCTCTGGTAATAAATACCCCCTAAAGTTTTCAACCTGTCATCTCCCTTCTTTCCGTTGCCGCTAGATGTCACTGTTATGACCCAGCGGCTGATAGTTTTCCTATCCTCCAACAGGATGATGGCAATATTGTAGGTACAAGGCAATAATGTACATTTTTAGTGTGGCTGACAATTGCATGGCGCTTATTTGCGAAACAAATTCTCAAAAATCATCACACAATGAACAAGGTTACACATTTTGATGCATCATATTATTGAATGCCCGGGTTCGTGGGGTGAGGCGTGTCATTTTGGCGGCGGATGCGTCTAACCACTGTTTGCGTGGCAAGCCGGATGGGGAGATACTGGATGGGGGATACCATTTGACCTCTCCAACTCTCCAACAGGATTCTCTCGACCTATCGCCTCGCGCCGCATCAGGAGGGATGAATTCATAAACCCGTCGCTCCTGGACCCACTGACCCCCAGGTTCCCACCTAAGTACCAGTGGCGGTCGGTGACTTTCTGTATAACCACTGGAGCGACAGAGAAAATTAAAATATTTTTTTTCGGATTGCTAAAGGAATTTTTTCCGCCCACATTAAAAAAATCATACCTCCGAATTTGAATATGGAGCCATACAAAATACAAACTGATTATAGTTCTATGTAGCCAATGAATTCCCTTATATTTTGTCTATTACAACATATTTATAGGATTTATAAAAAAAATATAATTAAATTTTTAACCTTAAAACATTTTAAAGAATCTAAAGAATATTTATTTTGTTTTATTATGAATGTACAATCTATGATATAGTCGTTTTAAAAAAAAAAATAATGTGTCATTTTGGCAACAAAGCAATCCGAGGTTGTGGAAATAGTGCCATAATGTGGCAAAAAGCGCTCGAGTGGATAAATGATCCTGAAGCATATACCAAATATAAAAATTTATAGACTAGCCCACGAACCCTAATAATGAATGGCTACATACTAGTAATATATATTTTTTAAACTAATTCAGCATCAAAAAGAAATTTAAAAGATTAATTTTAGTTCTTGTGCCTGAATTTAGGTACTTAAAGTATTTCCATATTGTACTAATTAAATTTAATTAATAATTATCATTTACCTTCATCGCCAATAACGTACTCTTTTAATTATTATTTCAAAAACTTGAATTGGCGTTTTGCCTCTAATATTATCCCAAATCACAGCTAATTAAACTTTATTATTTTATGGAAAAAAACGCTTTTCACAAGTTCTTTAAAATGGCTCCCGTATACTTGTATATGCAAAATGAATATGAATAAATAGCTTTGTCCATAAACAAACTCAAATCTTTCGAGAAAGGCTAACAAATGCAATATTGGATTGAATCACCGATACAATATTGTATTTGTTAGCCTTTCTTGACAGATTTCAGTTTGTTTATGGGACTATTTATTTATATTCAATTTGCATATACGAGTATACGGGCGCAAACGAAAAATGTATCTTAATAATATTTTAACGGGCCGCTCTGCCAATTTCTACCGATTTCTGACACGTTTTCCTTAAACGTTTGAAGTTTTTAAGCTCTCAAAAAAATGTTATTCTTTAAGATAGTATCTATACATTCCCCACGCCGAAACGGTAATTATTTGAAATTCCCTCGATAGAAATAAATCGCAAAGTATGCTCCAAAAATTATTATTAACACGTTTGTTTCTGTTATTTTACAAGTTACAAGAAACATTATGAAAAAAATCATAATGTTTCTTTAAATGCTACTTGACACATCCCCCACGAGATTTTTGCTCTTTTTCAAACGAGTCGTTTTTTTAAAATATTCTCACGATTTTCGCATGAATTTTATGGTTTTTAATGTTAGCGCGCTCGCTCTCACGTTCGTATTGTCGTATCTCTCCATCTTATTTTTGAGCGGCGTAGCGCGCCCCTAAGGATGCATCATTCTACCAAAATGACACCTTTCATGCTGCCTAAAATGCACATTTTATTTTTTATCATTTTTATTTTATTTTATTATTTAGAACACATACATGACCATACTTACCTGGTACGTAAGTCACTGTTTATTTAGAGAAATTTAGATACAGTGTGCACGCAGAGTTAATAATTGCGAACACGTTTTATTTGAAAAGCGATTATTTAATCCTGGTGTATATTATAATAATAATATATCATATAAATAATTTCTTTAAAATTTACTGTGATAAAACTATACTAACAGACAGACCAATTGGTCATAATAGACCTAATATAGTTTTACATGACAAAATTAAAAAAATAACTTATATCATTGATGTAGCTATTCCAAATTCCTGTAATATTCAAAAATCTGTTTCTGAAAAAATAAGAAAGTATACAGATTTAGGAAATGAAATTAAAAGAATTTGGCATTCTCAGACTATAAAAATATTACCTTTTGTTATTTCGGCTACTGGCATTATACCTAGCTCTCTTATTAAAAATTTAGGCATATTAGATTTGTCAAAGAATTTGTATATAAAAATGCAAAAATCAGTCATTTTAAATACATGTAGAATTACGAAAGATTTTTAAAATATTTATATTGAGGGATCAGTAGGATTTATCGGTCAAATTAGGAATTCCACAGAGCCGAACCCTCTGATATGAAAATATCTGGAGACGGTGAATTATATTCCCATTTAATAGTTTGGTAGATTAACGTGTTGTTCTTGTATTGTTTTGTATTAATTATACTTATGTAATACACTTGCATAACGTGGATTTACTAGATGATCATTTATATGAAAAAGTGTTATAAATCTGGTGAAAAAAAAAAAATTCTTTAATGAAGGTGTCTGGGAAAAGCAAAATGTTATGATGGACGATACTATAGTATAAGTATTTATATGTGATTCGCCTCTCGACGTATTGATGTGTAAGGCTTAGCATAATGTTAATTTGAGGTATGAGAGGCTAACAAGGTAGGTTTTCAAATTGGACCTAAGATCGCCATTGATGGCTCGTCAGGAGACGGCGGACGGTCAAATATCCTCCATGCACGACTATCAGCAAAGACAATATTACAATAAAAATATATAAATTTATTTTAGACCACTTTAATTAAACTCTACCGGCTTCGGAAGAACCCTTCCTTCGTCAGGAGAATATTAAAACTAACCTATGATACAAAATATTGACAGATATAAAAAAAAGAGGTTTTTAAGTGGGAGGTTAACAAGGGGTAAATGGGGGAATTCCAGCAATAACAGACCGGTCTATTGGAAATATATCTAGAATGGGACTAAACGATAAATTAATTTGATTATTCAATATACTGGCGTTATAATTTAGGGATTTTTATATTTTCAAGTTTAATTTTAGTTCTTGTACCTGAATTTAGGTACTTAAAGTATTTCCATATTGTACTAATTAAATTTAATTAATAATTATCATTTACCTTCATCGCCAATAACGTACTCTTTTAATTATTATTTCAAAAACTTGATGTGGCGTTTTGCCTCTAATATTACCCCAAATCACAGCTAATTAAACTTTATTATTTTATGGAAAAAAACGCTTTTCACAAGTTCCTTAAAATGATGAATTAATTGTTGGCTCCCGTATACTTGTATATGCAAAATAAATATGAATAAATAGTTTTGTCCATAAACAAACTCAAATCTTTCAAGAAAGGCTAACAAATGCAATATTGGATTGAATCACCGATACAATATTGTATTTGTTAGCCTTTCTTGACAGATTTCAGTTTGTTTATGGGACTATTTATTTATATTCAATTTGCATATACGAGTATACGGGCGCAAACGAAAACTGTATCTTAATAATATTTTAACGGGCCGCTCTGCCAATTTCTACCGATTTCTGACACGTTTTCCTTAAACTTTTGAAGTTTTTAAGCTCTCAAAAAAATGTTATTCTTTAAGATAGTATCTATACATTCCCCACGCCGAAACGGTAATTATTTGAAATTCCCTCGATAGAAATAAATCGCAAAGTATGCTCCAAAAATTATTATTAACACTTTGTTTCTGTTATTTTACAAGTTACAAGAAACATTATGAAAAAAATCATAATGTTTCTTTAAATGCTACTTCACACACCCCCCACGAGATTTTTGCTCTTTTTCAAACGAGTCGTTTTTTTAAAATATTCTCACGATTTTCGCATGAATTTTATGGTTTTTAATGTTAGCGCGCTCGCTCTCACGTTCGTATTGTCGTATCTCTCTATCTTCTTTTTGAGCGGCGTAGCGCGCCCCTAAGGATGCATCATTCTACCAAAATGACACCTTTCATGCTGCCTAAAATGCACATTTTATTACTCCGGGCCGATTGCCGGAGGACCTGGGTTAGAGTCCCAGATGTATCCGTATCTTTTTCTGATTTTTCTGTTTCAGATTCTCGATTGACTTTCGCTAATATTATCTTCATTAATTAAAATATTATAATTTGAGGTTTAACTCTTTAAGTTAAAAAGTTAAAAAAAAAAATAAAAAAAAATTATTAGTTGAAATGAGCTTAAGTTTATTATTTAGGATTTTATCAATTAAGTGTGATAAATAACCATTATTAAGAGCAATTAGTTTAATTTTAGATAGTTAAATTGTGAAATTAACAGATGATAGAGGTATTTTTACTAGCCGGTGCACCATTGAATGATAGGCAGACTACACACACGAGGCGGTGGCACTGCCAATTTCGTAAAATCGAAAATCGCCCACAAACACAACATTACACTTACACTGTCGTCAATTCAGTCAACTTCAATCACAATCTACACAAAACATTCAGGCCCATTGAGAATAATACCACCGTCTGCAAGATAAGCTTGATCCAAATGATCTTGATGCTCTCCTCGATGGCCACACGCCTACTATCCGCGCGGGCAATTTTAACTTAAAACATTCGGATTGGAATAGTAGAACCACTTAAACCAATGGGCACATCCGGAAATCTCCATCGCGGGCACAATTGGACCCACACATTTCCCGAACACCGGGGTTAGACCTGATGTTCTGGACATTGCACTCTTCCACAAATTACCCTGGGTCTACAGTATCGAAACCATAAATGACCTAGACTCAGACCATAATCCAGTATTGCTCAATCTTAATCAACTGTCCACCCCAATGCCAACCCGTAAATCTATAAAAACTGATTGGACCTATTTCACTCATAGAGTTGGGAAAAAACAATCATCCCTCAAAATATTTCGGATGGCCCGAACGGAAGGCGGTTGACAACTTTGCCGAGATAATCATATCTTCCATAACCGATGTCTCTAAAACTCTTCCTGAACGTTCCCCCCTTAATCTCAAAAGAGACCTCCCAATCGACATCCAGGAATTGACCTCTACAAAAAATAATCTTCGCCGTCACTGGCACAAAAACCGAAATTCTTCAGTCAAAAAACAATCAACAGAATTCAATAACTTATTAGAAAGAAACTTTCCGAGGTATCACACTCCACCTGGAACAAAAAAAAATCAAGAAATAAATCCACAGGACCGCTCCTAGTGGAAGTTATGCAAATCTCTCCAAACTACCCCATCCCAAAACCACCCCATTCATACCGAAAACGGCCTCATATTCGACGATCAAGAAAAATCGGAGGCGTTTGCCGATAGTCTTGAAATTCAATTTAGCCCCAACTCCAAGCACGCTGACCCAGACCATATAGCAAATGTCAACCGTCAAATAGACAAAATATTCGATTCCCTTCCCGGTACAAATGTACATTTCCCCACCCCATCTGAAGTCCGAAGGGCCATAAAAAACCGGAGTAACTTAAAAGCTCCCGGTCCAGATGGCATTACAAACTTTGCCCTTAAAGCCCTCCCCCCTAAAAGCATTCTTGCCATTGTGAACCTCATAAATTCTGCACTCAGACTGCGTTACTTCCCCAAGAGTTGGAAACACGGGCACGTCATTCTTATTCCAAAACCTGGAAAGGACTCCAAATTCTGTGAGAATCATCGTCCAATCAGCCTTCTTTCAAATATTGGTAAATGTGCCAAAAATAAGATATTTTACGTGGAACCTGAAAGACTAGCAAAAATAAATTATCTGGTTCAAATTCAGAAAGGTGGCAATTGTGGCAACCCTGACTATATTAAACTAGACGGTATATTTTTTAATCTTATCTAATGCTTTTATCATAAAGAAATTTTAAAGATTAATTTTCATAAATAACGATATCTCACAGTCGTTGAACCACCGTAAGACACGGTAAGTTAATATTCTTCATATTATATAATATTTTAAATTTTTAATAATGTACAATCATATTTCCAACCACTAAACCTCCTGTAATTTATGTATGTAACATAATTTCGTTTCCCTGGACCCCTAGAACCACTGTTTATCCGTTTATCACAATTATCGATACAATTTTATATTACCCACACTGAGGCAGTGCCTTCATTTCTTGTCTATACCATTTGTTATTATATTGTGTTATGTATAAAGAAACGTGAATATATAATTTTTAAAAAAAATCTTAACGATCGGTGGATCGATAACTTTCGGTAACTTCCCATCGTTCCCTCGTACAACTGAAGATCGCTAACGTACAAACAACAGTTAAGATGATAGACTTCGCTTTTCGGCCCATACAAAAAGGACGCCCGGGAAAAAACACTTTTCTACATCGAAAATTGCACGAAATAAATATATTTTTTTTACACTGCCTTCTAGAAAGTAAAAGCTATGTCGGTAGCTTTTTGAATTTTCGATGCGTTTCGTATTAACGTAAACATTCACTGTCAAACATATATAATTTATCAAAAAATATTATTTAAGGAAAAAGTGCTGCTAACTCAACTCTCATAAAGAATTACAAAATTGTGAAAACATACCGACGTAGCTTCTTCTTTTTAGAAAATATATATTTTTTTAAATTTCAATTTCGTGAAAATTTCGGTGTAGAAAAGTGTATTCTCCATAAACCTGTTTTCAAGCGATTTCTGTAGGTAAATTTGAGAGTTTACGGCAGTCGTCTCATTCGCACATTTGACGGGTCGTGGCAAGGAGTGCATGGTCGGGGGGGTGGAGCCATCGTTTTCAATACTAGTGATGGTAAGACCATTTTACATAATAATAGTGATGGGATTGATTTTTCTTTTTATTCATGAGTTCTATTTAATTTCATAATAATGTATTTTAGATAATACATTTTTTACAATAGGTAGTAAATATAATATTTTTTTCATAAAACTGTTTACAATATTACTCAAATCAACACAAGCAATATCTTTCGCTTAGTGTGATGGTAGTAGGAGATTTTTAAATGTTGTTTGGTTATTCGTAACTCGAAAATGTTTGTCTTTCTTTAAAAAAAAAACTACATAAATAATGCTTAGTTAAACACAAAGAATAATGTGAAATATTTTAAAAACAAGCTTCCTCTGATAACCTAATAACATGTTCGGCGGAAACTTTTCTTTAAATGATGGGCAACAAATTTGCAATCTTTTTAACGATTTTTTTCAAACTTTTTTTGTCCTTCCTCAAACTAAAAACATTCCCACAAAAAATGTAGATGTAGTCAGTTATAATATTTTATAAGATCTTTGAAATCTGAAATTTTTTGTTGTGTACGGTCATTTTACATCACAAAATATAAAATATATCGCATACAACAGGGATTATGTTTTCATTACTGTCGTTTTTTTTAAAAATAATATTAACTCCTTACAGGGTTTCTCACCATCCCCCTAATAGCTTATCCATCCTTTAACCACTCGAGTGCTTTTTGCCCGATTATGGCAGTCTTTCCAAAACCTCGGATTGCTTTGTTGGCAAAATGTGTCAAATTTTCAATTTATTTTATTTTATTAAAACGACTATATAATATAATGTACATTCAAAATATAACAAAATAAATATTCTCTAGATTCTTTAAAATGTTTTAAGGTTAAAGATTTAATTATATGTTTTTATAAATCCTACAAATATGTGATAATAAACAAAAGATAGGGGAATTCATTGGCTACATAGAAGGCAATTCAAACACCAGTAACCTTTATGTGATATATTTAAATACCTGTTATTAACTATATATATACCTTTTATAAGATTACTTTTTCAATAACTTTGATACACAAACAACAGTCATATTCATGCAAGTTATCTTATTTTATTCTTTTTTATTTCTTGTTCTAGTTTTTATTAATACAAAATATGTATGCAAGACCATAACTTGCAATGCAAACAGCAATTAGCTATTTTGTTTTAATCCTTTGTTTTTAAGTAGATAAAACTTTTATTATTTTTAATTTAATTTAATTTAATTTTATTTTATTTTATATTATTTTAGTTTTTTTATTTTTTTATTATTTAAATAATTTTGCTAAACAAACAACGGTTATCTTCATATTTTAATCGGTTATTTGTTTAATTTTATTCTTTCTCTTCTCTTTTTGTTTTCTTCTTCTTATTTTATCCGACACATTTATATAGGACTTTTTATTATTATTATTATATTATTTAAGTATCTGTGTTCCATATATCATCCTAATTTGACTGCCCTAAAACGGGATTCTTCCTAGTTGGGTAGCCAAAACATTCAATAAATAATGTATAATATATGTATAAAAAAGTAAATAAATAAAAAAAATAAAATAAAAAAATCAGTTTGTATGTCTCCATATTCAAATTCAGTGGTATGATTTTTTTATGTGGGCGGAAAAATTTCCTTTAGCAATCCGATAAAAAATATTTTAATTGCTCTGTTCCTCCAGTGCATGGGTCGGCAACCTGCGGCCCGCGGGCCGCATGCGGCCCGCGAGACATCTTGGTGCGGCCCGCGAGATTCTCGCCGCAACGCACATGACGGACGATATTATACACAATCGAGTGAAAGGAAGCGAGAAAGGGAGCGAAGGGATAGTGAAGTTGGAGCGAAGGGGGAGCGGGGGGAAAGAGAAGGAAGGCAAGAACGCCACACGCACCTCGCATCATTCCGTTGTCGACCGCCAGTAACACTACTCGTTCGCTCGCGCTGCGCTAACTACCTACACACGTCGGCGTGATTAATCAAAGCCACTTTCCAACCCTCTCCTTTCCCATCTCCTTCCCGGTGACCCGACAGTTGATCCACCAACACTTGATCACCGGACACTTAACCTCTTGACATTTGATCCCCGATAGGCTCCCGACAGTTGGTCCCGCTGAAATTTAGTCCTTCCGACATTTGGCCCCTCCGAATTTAGTCCCTCTTATAATTGCCCCCCCCCCCCCTAAAACTAAAATATTTGTACATAAATATTGTATGTATACCTACTGCAAGTGCGGCCCGCACTGATCCCCATGAAAAATATTTGGCCCTTTTACAACAAAAGGTTGCCGACCCATGCTCCAGTGGATAAGGGATTTTATTAAAGATAAAATACTTGCAATAGTTAGAAAACTCGGCCCACTTATCCAACATATATAGCCAATATTCATAGGTTCGAGTACCGAACAATAAACTTCGACTTAATAAATAAATATACCGTCAATCGTAAATCGAAAACAAACTTTATAGTATGGATAAGCTATTAGGAGGATGGTGAGAAACCCCCTCAGACAATTAGCGCAAATGAGGGGGTCGCAAATCTGGTAGTTAATTTTTTTATAATAAGTTTTATAAACTGATCGCCTGTTTTAAAATCCTAGTGTTCGACCTTGGCGCACTTGTGCTCGAGCTACCATTTTGAAAAACTAACGGAATGTAAACCAAGTAAAACCAGTTTATAAAACATATTAAAAAATTGGAACTACCGGAATAATTACCATCGCGGATCGCTAATTGCACTGGTCTACAAATACCAATGTCGGTGATTTATTACGATTACCCGCCGACCAAATGTGCAAATCATCACCAATCACCACCTTAGCTACCACAATGAAGTTATGATTTTTTTACATTAGCTCCACACAGGAGGCCCTGAGGAAAATAATTTCCCTCAGGGCCTATGTCATCTTTGGGGGTGCTGTACAGAGGGTATTTTGAAGAAAGGAAGGAGAGCAAGTTCTGGGAAGGCAAAGGGTATGAGGGGTGGGTAGGAATCTGGGGGTCGGTTTCTCTAGGAATAACAAACGTGGAAATCCCAATGCGGTGCAAGGCGAGGTTCTGGGAGAGACCGGCGGAGAGATCAAAGGTTTCCCTCAACCAGTCTCTCCTGATATGGCCTGTTACGTAATTGGTGGGCAGACGCATCCGCCGCCAAGACCCGGACAAACCTAACCACATGCACCCGGGCACCCCGGCTAAGTCACCAAACATAGAGGGTGACTTAAACTTAAAGGGGTGACCTATCGCAGAGGTGTTGGTTATCCAATAAATGGTTCCCGGGGCGGCGGCACCTATACCCGCCGACCAAAATGAATAACATAATATACTAATAACATTTATAGTTTTGAATAACGCAGGAAATTATGATAAACAATACCTACATGAATTATCACTTATCTATTTATTGCCGAACATTCACTAATTGATTATATTATCCTATCAATGTGATTGAGGTATCACAAGTCAGGCGAGATCTAAATACTACGAATAACAAAATAATAATTATACACACTTCCGAATTCTGAATAGTAGGTACCTACCTAGATGATTTGCTGCTAGGCGCTCGAAACGAGAATAATATGATATTCGGGGACCGGGGACACTGTATCACGTGTTAGTCGAGTGTGCGAGCGTGCGCGGTATTCAGTATTGTTGTGTGCAGTTGTATGTGTAAGCATCATCTGAGTGGGACAGAGTTAGGAACAATAAATACCTAAACTTTCGGCGTATGGCGTAAAGTCTATCCTCTTAACGTCGAATATATTAAGAGCACTTAGTGTTGCACTTGAGAGCACTTAGAAGTGTTCTATTGTGTGTGGGTGCTGTAATGGTCAAACATGGAATATCTGTGGAAAAGACCTACTGTAGATACCACAATAAAAAATGCGCCATTTTCTCTACCTCTACCTATGGAAATGAGTTTACAAAATTATTATAATTACGCAATGAATAGCCCTGACAAAAGTACAAAAATTGGGAATTTCACCATTTTTTGGAAAAATATTTACATTTCCACCACTGTAACTCGTTACCTATTAGACCTAAATTATTGAAAAAAAAAATTTGAAATTATATCTTGTTTAAGTTTGTTATGGACAATTTGGTTGTAAGATCAACCATTGCACAATAATTTTGAAAAAACCAAATTTTGGGACCTTCAATCCAAGATGGCGGCTCGAGCTCGACCACCCCAAGGTCGAAAACTGTTTTTTCTCGTTAGAGCCCCAATTTAAACAACATATATCAAAATCGCTACTACTTGAACTTTTGCAAGGTAGAGGCCATTTTTTATCCCCCACTGACTGGACTACCCTTTTGCATGGCCTTTTCAACTTATCTGTCATCCTTTGAAAACGAAACCTTCTATTTTTAGATGGCGTCCAAGGCACCAGCCATCGGCTGGTGCCTTGGACTATACATTGGAATATAAATTGGAATATAAATTGGAATATAAATTTTTCTTTTTTAAATTGTTAATTTCCTCATTGACAGTCAAATGATTTCATTTTATGTTCCTAATAGAGTCACACGAAATAAAATATCTTTTACTGCAACAATAATGTCAATACCGATTCGTTTATGGAATCTCTTAAACCAGGCAAATACAGCAGTAGTATCAGAAATTACAATAGCACCGAAAGAACTTACAAAAAAGCATTTGACACATTTGTTGAAAACAGATATTATTTTACATTTTGTTTCCAAAATTGTCAATTTTAATTAATTTAAACATAAGTGTAATTTTTTTGCAATCTATTTTTATGTAAAAAAAGTTTTATTCTGTCAGGCTGTAAATAAATAAATAATAATGTGTCTAGATGGCGTCCAAGGCACCAGCCATCGGCATTGACCTGGGAACCACCAACTCGTGCGTGGCAGTCTATCAGAACGGTAAAGTGGAGATCATCGCCAATGACCTGGGCAGTCGCACCACACCCTCATGCGTGGCATTTACTGACACGGAGCGACTCGTGGGAGAAGCCGCCATACATCAGATGGCAATGAACGACAAAAACACTATTTATGGTGAGATTTTATTAACGTTTAATTCTTCTTCTTATTTCGTATGGTGGGGGTCAGAGGGGGACATCTAGGTGCGCGAGCTAGTCCAGGGCCTCAGGCGTCGCCCTGTGAACCTCATCAATCCCGCCGGGGAATGAATGGAGCGGGCATTCGTTGACCACATGTACGGTGGTCTGCACCGCACCGCATTCACACATCGCCGACTCTTTAAGGCCCCATCTATGCATCACATGCGCACAACGGCTATGGAAGCACCTTATCACATTGATGGCGGACCAGAGTTTGCGAGGCAATGAGAACCCAGGCTGCCTCTAAGTGGGGTCTTGTACGAGATGGGCATTTTCCACGTTGGCCGATTGCCACTCAAGTTTCCACCTGTCTTCTGGGGTGAGGGGTTATCGGAGAAGTCTTTCTCCTTCCGTCCAGAAGGGTTTTCGGGACTTCAAGCGGCATGCTGGGTGAGAGACGATATCATCGTGCAGAGGAATTGCGCTTTTTTGCAGCGCTTTCTTGTATTCCCTCAGTGTTGCAATCTCTCGCCTGATGCTTGGCGGAGTTATGTTTGCAAGTACGGGGAGCCAAGGGAGAGGAGTAGATTTTAAGGTTCCGCTGATGGTTCGCATTGTGGCATTAAGCTGAACGTCGACCATGGAAGTGTGGGCGTTTGTGGCCCATACTGGAGCACAGTATTCAGCTGCTGAGAAAACCAGGGCAATGGATGCCGTTCTGAGCGTATTGGCGTCGCATCCCCAACTAGTTCCAGCCAGCTTACTGACTATGTTTAGTCTTGTCCTGGTTTTTTTGCCAGCTGTCAGTTCAGGCTCCTGTCCAAAGTAACTCCAAGGTGGCGGGATAGGGGTCATGGTAAATATTTTTTCCATCAAACTGAACACTGAGTTTGGCGTTTGCCTGTGAGTTGTTAAGATGGAAAGCTGTCACAACTGTTTGCCTCCCATTTGGCTTTAGTCACCAATTGAGGAAATATTCTTCCATAGCCTTAAGGTCGGAATTCGGGATCTCTTCTGCTGCTTTAAGGGTTTTGGCTTGGGCTGCGACGGTGGTGTCATCTGCGTAAGCAAATTTTCTGCCTTCAGTGTGAGGAAGACCTCTCATGTAGATATTAAAAAAAGCAATGGGGCCAGAACTGAGCCTTGGGTAAGGCCATTATTTAGGGTTTTTTTTTTGCTTTTTAGTTCCCCTAGAAAAACCCTGAAAGTACGGCCAGTTAGCAGTTGCTCAATAAGTCGTACTGTATTGCAGTCCTCTATCTCTATGGTGTAGTAGAGCTTGACAACGTTTAATTCTTATGCTGCGTATGCATTTGCGAACATGAGCGCGAGCCGTGCTACGAATTATGTGAAAGGAACGAATCGACCCTTACACCGCTTGCGGTTGCTCCTATCATTTCCCATACATAATTCGTGATTCGGATCACGGGTTTGGTTCGCGTGCTTATATGTATACGCAGGCTAATGCACAAGTTAAACCTAAGGGTGCGATACAGACGCAAACCAAACCAGCGAGCCGAACTACGAGTTACGGGAAAAGAACTATGGGAATTGTGGGAAAAGAAAAGAAGAAACCGCTGTTACGGTTGCTTCGTTCCTTTCTCATAATTCGTGGCTCAGCTCGCGCTCATAAGATTTAAACGTTAAAGGAAGGAGTGAACCTCAGTACAAATGGATATTGTAACGTCAATTATGTGACAGCCTTCAGAGAATTCATATTAGACAATATTTTGTTATTTTCTTCCCATATATAATTTCACTACACCCGAAATCCATTACTGAACTTACATAAATCTTAATTTTACAAAGAGGAGAACCTTTGGAACCTTTTTTTAATTTTGCAATAAAAGAACGAACATTTCCGGGTTACAAAAGAGGCATCTATATTTAAGAAAATTCTTAACTACCATCATTACAAGCAATGGCTTGTACAGTGATGGGGCCAATGCACTCATGATCAGTGGCGGCTCGTGACTTTTGGTGAGCTAGAGTGCTAATTTTAACAAAAATGGCATTATAGATATCAAAATTTTTTTTTTCGATTTTTTTTTGTATGAAGATTTTTAGGAGATTTCAGTTTTGCCGTGCGCCGCACCGATTTCCTGAAAGTCTTCATACAAAAAAAAAATTTTTTTTTCGGCGACAACGACATCAACAATGCCATTTTTGTTAATATTAGCACTCTAGCTCAACAAAAGTCACGAGCCGCCACTGCTCATGATGCCTGGTTGGGAACCAGACGCATTTGTAAATGAACGGTAATAGAACGAAGATCCTTTTTTTGTATTTATTTTTCAGTCCATTTCACGGTTTACCGTGTTAACCACATTTTTCAATAAGCAAATTTATTTCATTGTGCAATGTTTTTTTTCCAGATGTTAAACGGCTGATTGGACGGAAATTCGAAGAAGATAATGTCCAGGCAGATATTCACCATTGGCCTTTTGAGGTCGTGAATGATAACTCAACACCAAAGATTAAAGTTACGCACAAAGGAAGCGAGAAGATTTTCTTCCCCGAAGAAATAAGCGCCATGGTTCTAACGAAGATGAAGGAGACCGCAGAGGCATACCTCGGAATGACTGTCAGGGATGCTGTCATCACCGTGCCTGCCTACTTCAACGAATCCCAAAGATTGGCCACCATTGATGCTGGAACTATTGCAGGGCTTAATGTTCTTGGCATTATTAACGAGCCTACCGCTGCTGCCATTGCTTATGGACTGGGGAAAGAGAAATTAGGAAAGCGTAATATTCTTGTATATGATCTCGGAGCTGGATCTTTTGACGCAACCATTCTCACTATTGATGCCGGTATAATCAAAGTCCTTTCTAGCAGTGGAGATACTCATTTGGGAGGTGAAGACTTCAAAAATCAATTGGTTAAACATTGCGTGGAAGAATTTAAAAAAGAACACATTAAAGACCTCACAACAAACAAAAAATCCCTAAGACGAATGAGAGCCGCATGTGAGCGAGCGAAAATAATTCTTTCTTCAATCACTCAGACGAGCATCGAGATTGACTGCTTGTATGAAGGAATTGACTACCAAACATCAATCACCAGAGACAAATTAGAAAAGTTAAACGCTGAACTCTTCCAATCCACCATTCAGCATATAAACCAATGTCTGCGTGACGTCAATATGGAGAAAGCTGAAGTTGATGAAGTTGTGATCGTTGGGGGTTCTACCCGCATTCCAAAGATTCAGAATCTTTTACGAGAGTTTTTTGATGGCAAGGAACTGAGCAGGTCTATAAACTCTGACGAAGCAATAGCCTATGGAGCCGCAGTACACGCCGCCATCCTCACCGGGGACGATTCAGCACATGTCATACTATATGATGTTACCCCGCTTTCCTTGGGAATAGTGGTCAAAGGAGGTATTATGTCTACAATCATAAAACGCAACACTCCAATACCAACTACACAGAATAAAATGTATATGACCACGAACGACAACCAAACCGCCGCCCTTATTGCAGTGTATGAGGGTGAGCGGTTTCTAGTAAAGGATAACTGCTTTCTAAGTGGTTTCACTTTGGATAATTTAACTCCTAAGCCCTGTGGTGAAGTCAAAGTAAGCGTGACATTCAAGTTGGATCACAATGGAATTCTTGTCTATGCAACTGAAAATATGTCCCAAAATAAGAAAAGTTGGGTTATCAGTAACGAGAGAGACCGACTTTCAAAGACAGCTATTGAACGCATGACTAAACACGCAGAAAAGTATCGTAAGGATGATGAGACCATCAGAAACGCTATTACTGCGAAGAATAAACTGCAGAATTACTGCTACGAAATCAAACTAATCCTCAATGATGAAGGGCACGGTTTATTTGAGAGTGACCATAAAATCATTTCAGATAAATGCAACCTGACCATTGATTGGGTAGACTCAGATCAGATGTTTAAGAAGGAAGAGTACGAAAAAAAACATGAGGACCTTGAAACCGAGTACAAACGATATATTGAAAATAACTCTTGCACTAAAATTGGTGGCGATTTTTTTGTTCCCATTAGGGTTTAGCGGAAATATCTCTAGAGCGAGGCCACAGAATAACGTTAGGTCATTAATCATTCTGTTGTTTTTTCAGATTTATTGATAGATTTAACTTCCAAAACTTTTTTGTGATTTCATAGCATTAGAATTTTGTAAAAATTGTTTACCGTATTTGACCGTTCTGTTATTTAAAATAAGTTTTAATGAAAAGACAAATAACTTTGTTTACATCACTTGTATTAATGCACAATCTACATGTTTCATAAACTATGTTCACATCATCAGGATCAAATATATACTCTATGATGTGAACATTTGATCGTATGATGTATATTAATAAAAGTGATGTAAACAAAGTTATTTGACTTTTCCGAAGAAGTTTTCTTCAAAAAATTTAAATAAGTGGTAGGTAGCTATCATTATAATAAAATGCATTCTTATTTATTGCACTTCTATTCTCTTGTCAAATGGTCGGAACTGAATAAATTGTCCTTCATAAATCAGACAATGTTTTCCAACGGAAAGCAAGAACATCGCGTCTACGTGTAAGGCCACCACGCTCCCATTGACGAAATCACAGGTGGAAGCAAAAGATATTGCAGGAGACGACAATTTTGAAGCAAGAGACCGGCTTGATACAATTAGGTTGGAATAAGTACTTGATTTTTTTACTACTTACAAAATGCATCATTATATTCTTAGATTGCTTGAGAGTTTAACATTATTTTAATATAGCGTTTAATTTATGTTTAAAGTTTTGTTTCTGCATTTTTTCTGTTTTTGAAATCAAGGAATATAATAAGTTGTTTCAATTTTATGCATTTCAATTCCGAAATTTTGTTTCCGAACTTTACTTTTAAATCATCAAAACGAAATTTAAAGAAGCCAAATAAAGGATTTCTAATTTTTTTGCAGATTCGACATTGTTCTTCGGGATCGTCGATAAGTACCTACTAGGTATCCATTCCTACTTCCTACATCCATCCTTCTTCTTAAGAGGAATGCTTTATTTCAAAAACTTAGAAACCCCACCGAAAAATATATTTAGTAAAACATTTTTATTTTTTAGTAGTTTTTTTTTCCTTTTTTGAACATATCCTCTACAAATATTGTATCAATCTTTTGAAACAGTAACTAACCTTACCAGTACTGTACCATATATTGCATTTCATTATTATGTACCTACTAATACAATATTTATCAGCGGCTGAGGCCAATTTCAATGTTTAGAACCAACTGTATGTACCTACCTATTAATTAAGTTATTAATATAAGTTTATTTCTACTACATTTATATTCAATTTGTAATTTTTATTGTTCATTCTTATAGATTCTAAGACAGTTATAGGAAACAGTTATTATCTACTCCAAACATTATAATTTCTTAACTTTTTTTAATTTAAAGGCTTTACTCCCCAACTCAAACACGAGAAATGTTTTTTTCTCCATTGAGTTGAGTAGTTTGTTAAAAAAAAATCTATTTGTAAATTGCTTTTAAGAACCAACTATATTTATTTTCTAAATCTGTTATGTACATGTATTTAAAATAATAATAAAAAAATTAATTTAAAGTTAATCTCTGGAACTATATGTGCCCAACGTATACTCATGAAAGATCCCAGGACTTCTGCCTATCCGAAATCTCTAATCAACAGAGCGATTCACCTTTTCCACGTCACTTACAAACAATTTGATGTATCTAAAAATACATTTTTATTTCACTTGGTACGTTTTCGGGAAATTGACAGCTAGTATTTCTAATCAGTTTGCACAAGTATAATATTATTATTTAATGTATAAGAACAGCTTATTTTAAACAAGTTCTGCTTCGTAATTAAATTATTATTATGCGTTACAGCTGTGACATGACATAAGATTAATTATGTTAAATATTTGGGTACCAAACAGAATTATATAAAACAACAAACACAAAAAAAAAAAAAAATTTAGAATTTTTTTATTTTTACTTTTCAAATATCTTTAGTTACGGTTGTCATGTATTGATAACCAACATAAGACAGGATGTAGGTATATAATTGTAATTAATAATGTATAGCTATTTGTCATGCTGTGGGTTGTATGAAGCTTGGTTGTATGTAATACTTCCCTGTAATTTTAGCTTTTTACCACTACGAAGAACACAAAAATTTGATATTTTGTTTGTCTATGGCTGGACAAAAAACGTTTTTTTTGTATTGCGATACGGCGAATAGTTTCGCGAAAAATAGGGCTAGAAAAATAGCACATTGACAAATTATTACTTGGTCGAAGATTAAGCATAAATGTTCTGATAAGACCCAGTTGTTTGAACCCCGCTCACATTTTATTTCGTTATTAAATCCGTTAGGTTTTAAAAATTAGTTAGTAAAATAGCGTAAAATTTAGTTAGATAAATAACCACTCGAGCCTATCCCATTTTGTGTGTGTTTTTTTTCATTAGTTTTTAACCGTCCCGATTCCCCGATGGTTGTACTACGTCTGACCAAAACACAACATTTAACAAACTACTGACGGACTGACAACTGGTGAGAACCATTTAAAAGATGACAAAATCAAATGGCGCTGAATCAGGGTTGATAAAAATCGGATTTGTTTGATTTAAATCAGATTTAAAAAAATATTTTGTCTATTTTAACTCTGAAGTCAGTTTTTTTTACAGAAAACCAGCGTTGTTGTTGTTAATTTTAATTATCTCTACACTCTACATATTATAAATTAAAGTCCTCCTCCGCGTCTGTCTGTCTGTTCGCGATTTACCTACTCAAAAACTACAGAAGGCCTTGATGACAAAAAAATTCTCGGGGCTATGCGATCGTTGGGGACGCCACGTGGAGGGTCTTTTGAGGGAAACAAAGTTTTGGAAAGGTAAAAGGTATGAGAGGTTGGTAGGGTAGGAATCTGGGGAGACAGTGTGACCAGAAGTGAAACTATCTGCATTGAGAGGGATGAATCCAGCCCTCCCAATACAGTGCAAAGCGATGCGTTGAGAGGGTCCTGCTGGACAAGTGAAAAAGTCTCACCATGCTCTCCCGATCCGGCCCGTGATCGAACTGCCAAGACCTAGACAAACCTCACTCCATGAACCCGGGCACTCCTGCTAAATCATCAAACGTAAACAAACCACTTGGGGTGACCTATGGTAGGGGTGTTGGTTAAATACTTAAATTACCGTCATTTATGAAAGACCAAATTATGAATTCTTTTCTGTGTATCTTTAATATCACTGGTTGGCATATTTATTATTCATGTTATCATTTTTAAGTCTGCGTATACAACATAAATAATAAATAAAATAGAAAACAAAACAAAAAAGCTGACAGCATAACAGACATAAAAAAAAATTCCGCAATAATAGCTGAATTATGTAGTTCACTTAGGTACCTATGTAAATTTATCTAATATCTTTGCGTAGAAAGATTATCTCTTGTCTCTTGTGTATAATATATTCAGTGTTATCAGTTGATAAGTATTAAATAAGGACCTGAACATTCTCCATATTTTTGGCCAAACTTGCGTTAATCTGGGTGAAATTTTAGGGAATGATTATCTACTCTTCCATACACTTTTTTCATGCATGTAAACTACGGTTAGTGTATCTACGAATGGAGAATTGCACTCACCGACCAGATAAATTGATAGAAAATAACCGATACAGAATATTGTGGGTGTCCATGTGTTAACAGAGAATAATAATAACAATATTAACAGAGAATACCTAAAATTAGCCCCCTTTAAATCAAATTCTAGATGTATTGACTCTTTTTCACAAAAATACATAAATTTATTTTGAAAGATTGTTATTTTATCTGGTAAACGCAGTTTTAAAATTTTGAAAAACTTAGTTTATTTTTAATATACTAAGGTTATCGGATTGGTCGTTGGCAGATTTGTTCAATTTTTAAACGATAGATTCTATTAAACAACACAAAATTCAAATCATATAACCATACAAAAATATAAATCAATACATAATCCAGTAAACACAGTTTTAAGAATTTTAATTTTAGTTAAATTAAAATCATTAAAAAATAAATCCGAGAACGTGTTTTGTGACAAAAATATCTCAGTTTTTCTATTTATTTAAGGTCTTACAAGCTAACATATTTATAAAAAAAATTACACACTTATTTTGTTTAGACATTATTGAAAAATCATAAATACTTATGATCAAAAAATTCTTACAAGAAGTACACGATATTTAATAGTTTATCATCGTGTGTTTTGAGCATTTTTATTGCTTAATTGAATGTAGGTATATATTAAAGCAAGTTTTAAATTAAATAAATCGATATATAATTTTTAATTAAAAACATTTAATACGGGGAATAATCGATCTTTTTCATTGGAACCTCCCTGTACAGTTGCTTTTTTAAACTTTTATTCTCAGCAGCTGGTCAATCGCTCTTAAGTCAATTTAATCTTACTTCGGTAGAAAATTGGTCGGAAATTTGATAGAGTTATTGGTTAAATTTAGTTGTATCCGCCTCACAAATCAAAAAATTATATTTATTATTGAGGTTTAGGTAATTTATTTAAATATTTTACCTACGTCCTCCTGAAAAAGATTGTTTAGGGTTAGACTGTCCTCGAATACACCAAGAGTTGTAAAAAAAAAATTAATGCTTTATAATAAGACAACATTCTGATTTTTCACTTCTTCTAACTCAGCAAACTTCAGTACATATATTATGGAACCATAGTCCCATAAATGTACTAAATTCATAACGCACATATTATAAAAATATTGGGTTCATTTCGGACTCGGACATAGACATTCAAACGGGTGTCAATTTTTTGTACAAGGTTTGAATAGCAAAGAATGGAAATTGTGGTTATATAGCATTCTTCTTAGGGTGAATTGCCTTATACACAAAAAAATGTGCATAAAATTATAATACAGGTTTGTCATGTTTACTTATTACGTATTTTTTTATTTACTGTAAAAATGCTCTAAAAAGCCATGACAGGTGACAACCCTGACACAAATGAAACGAGTCAGTACGTAAACTTTTTTTAATCGAATTCTTTTATCATAAAGAAATTCTAAAGATAAAATTTAATACGTGAATGGTCTCTTATAAGTTACAATTGTAGAAACATTGCTAATTTATAATTGTTCAACCACCATTATACACAGTAAGTTAATACGAGTTCAATATTTTTAAATTAAAATATTTTGTCTCCATAATTTCAAACTAAATTTATTATCTTTTCAGTGTCTAAAAAACACCGGACGATATCGAAGATAACTTCTAGTTTTTTTCCTATATAAATTTATCCATATTGTAGCAGTACTAATAAATAATAATTTTTACTACCAGATAAAAAAGTTTTTTTTCATTCAGGCATTGCAGGCGAATTTTAGTTGGGCTTCGCCCAATGTGGTAAATTTCCCCGAGAGTATATTCAACAGCAATTATTAGAATATATTCAAAAAACGTTCTTTTCACATTTGTACCAACCTATATACTTAAATATACTATATACTGTCTAAATAAAAACCACTTGTGAATGCTTACGTAATATATGCATGTCGCATAACTTCGCCCAATTGAAAATTACTGGACGTATGAAAACTAATTTCTACAAAGTAACAAACTCCCATTAAAAAATAAGATTTTTTATTATTTTTTTTAATTTGATACAATATTTTTACATTTTATAATACAATCCAATAATTTTGGCCGCACTAGGTTGTTTACTCGTGATGAGGCCTCCATTTTATTTACAAAAAAATTATACACAATAGATTTAAAAATATGTATATAACGATGGTAAAGAAAGAAAAAAATATACGAGAAACATAAGATTAAGATAAATTAAACTTAAAAATAGACATTTAAAATTAAAGTAAAATTAAAAATAAATAATATTATATAAGATAAAAATAGGTATATTCATATTATGTGTTGTGTGTTTGTGGGTGATTGTGTTTTATACTGGTTTTGTGTGTTACGTATATGTTTTATTATTTTATGCTATGAGATTTTGGTAATATTGTCTTTTTTGCTCTTAAATCCATTTTGTAATTTTGTGTCGGAATTTATTTTTGTTTTCCTCAATTTTATTTTCAAGTGTTAGACTGTTGAATGATTTTATAGCGTGATATTGGTAGTGTCTTTGACCAAAGCTTGTATTTACCGTCGGAGTTTTTATGTTTTCTTTGTATGCTTATCTAACTGGTCTAGTACGTCACAACAATTAAATATTTGACCTGTATCAGTAAGTCTATTTTTTTAAGTATTACCTTTAAGATCGTTTTCTGCGCAATTTCTATGTGTTCGATAGTCGAGTTTGTTGCTCCTCCCCAAACAATTATTCCATATTCTATTATTGATTGACAAAATGCAAAATATATTATTTTCATTGGTTTTATTTTATATATGTTTCTTATGTTAAGGAAAATATGTATTGTTTTGAAGAGTTTATCTGTGATTTGTTTGATTTAATGTGTGCATCTAAGGTTATGGTCAATTACAATTCCTAGATACTTTATTTATATAATCAGAACTCAAGAAATTTAAGAACGCCGCCGAAATTGTCAATTTTGACATAATGTTCCAGTTCATCTTGTCCCTAACCTCCTCCATAGCAATTTTTAATCAAATCGTTGAGAGCTTTTAAATTTCGCAATACGCAGTACAAACAAAAACATTTAAAAATGTATGTTCAGTTTTCAACAACCCGTGAGATGATTAGACGGATAAGTTCCTCCATAACTCTAATAATTTATTTTTTGTTTAATTATAACAGGTACATTAAAGTCATGTGATACATTACTTTAATTTACAAATTTATTGACAAAGATAATAATAATTAGATAAAGAGATAACCCGTATGAAAACAACATACCTGAATTCGGGATTTCCCCCTCGCTGGGAAATTTCGGCCCATGTTAAAAAATCGGTTCTATGAAAACTTTTAAATCTTCCTTTAAATATCCCATAACCTAATATAACGTAACCTTTTTAACCTAATTTTTTTTCAACACTTTTCAAGGGAATTATGAAGTTGCATATTGTTAAGTTATCCAAAGTCACCAAAAAATCATATCTTATTCAAAAGTTAATATTTTTGGTAACCGGTAAAAAATCTCTACATAACATGGTTTAAAAAAAAAACCGCAACCCAAAACCCATGATAACATGGTAAAAACTGTTGCCGATAGCACAGGGTCGACGTTGACAATCGGTGTTGTATGAAGATGGTTATTTATTCAGTTACTTTTGCAACCGTTTTAAGTACCTACCTTTTCATACACTCAGCTCAAAATATTGCATTTTATAAAATCTGAAAGGAAAGATATCCAAAAATAGCTGGTTTCTCGAAAAAATAATATCGGGCGATCCAGTGATAGGAAAGTCACCGGGACAAAGTTTTAGTGACAGGAATATCGACCATAATCGTACATCAAGTTGGGTTCATAAGTTGGTTTTTATTTATTTTTAATTGATTTTCGATTTTGAAAAATGTTATGTTTTGTTAGATCTTTTTGACTGTGTTATTCGATGTTTGAGAATTATTAATTTTGGGAAATTTTTGATCTCGTGAGGTAAGAACAAAGGGTACTAAAAACATTTCAACATTATTAGTACGTCGGTGACTTTACTTTTTCACAAAGAAAAAACATGCGTCTCTTATGTAGATATTTTTAAACGACATTTTCAGATATATGTAAAAATTACGATTGATAGTGTTATCACACTGATAATACCAACCCAACATTTCTATGATTGACGATATATATCCAATGACTCGGGGTACTAAATTGCTTTTCTGGGAATTGCAAGTTGATAAGCATTCATTTGATAAATATATTTTAAAGTTTTCAGAATTTGTAAAAACCTTCGTAATTGGCTTGTTGGTTCCTAGATTAAATCTTTCTCCAGTGGCGGTTTTTCACAGGGGGGCAGTGGGGACAGTCCCCACCAGTTATACTCGAAACCTACTAAAAGAAATAACAGTCTTCACCGAAATTAACGAAATCTTTAAACATAATAGCAATTAACATTTTGAAGAAATAAAATATAATCGGCGCGCGACCACTCACGCTGACCAGCTGACAACCGATCAGCGCACGAACCATAACATAAAAGTGCATTTCTCAGTGCGCAGAACCTACTGCGCACTTAGAGGACAGTCCGTATTGTCCCTTTAAGCATTTTCCTTCTTTCCTAGCGTTTCGTTCGCGATCGTACGGAATCCGAGACTAACGCATGCGCACTAGTATATGAATTTCAAATACCGTGGGGACAGTCCGATAAATCCCCACATATCAAAAGTTGCATAGTTTTGGGAGGGAATTGCTCGCGTTCAAATTAACTTCGATGATAATCTAGCAAATAAAGCGTTATTTTGTATTACAAATTGTATATCTATAGACATTTTAATTTATTTTGTGTTTAGACATCTGATTAGCATGATTTGACCATGAAAATTATTTCCAATTTTTAAATTTTATATTATATTCTCCGGGAAGTGAGATTACAATACAGTATGTATTTTTTTAATTAGTTTTAATAGCAAAGTTTGTACATTATGTAGGTATAAATTAAAATATAATATTTTTTTGGTCTTTTTTCACAGTCCTCCTCACTAGGGTTTCCTGTTCTGAGGCGGCCTGTAGTTTTTTTAAACTTTTGTATTTAGTTTTGAATTGTCTTTACATCGTCTTCATAATGTTTGTAAGTTGATTATTACTTTGATTTCTCAGCCATGTTTTAACTTTAGTTTTAAATATACTCATTTCCTTTATTTTTTGGTTTGTTTTGATAGAGCATTGAACAATTTCATAGCATGGAATTACCTTACTTCCTACAAAAACAAAGTGTCGTGCAACAGAAAAAGTTAAAGTGATCGAACCGTAAATTGCTGAAGTTACTAAATTCAATATCGCGCATCGACTGTGCCTATTTCTAATTCAAATAAGTGTATTTTTTTGGATTAATCAGCCGTTAAAAATCTCATACATAGTGACTAAACGAAGAATATAAACATTCATAAAAATCTCCGAAACTCAAGTGAGCATTGAACTAATAACAGTGAAGCAGTGTATATACCACCTCGGTGGAATATTCAACACAAAAAACTATGTGTAAATTGTACAATTAATAAAAATATAAACAGTATAAATTTCGATACGGATCATTTGACACTAAGAGTATGGATATTAGAGAGACGGCATGTGAAGTGTGCCCGCGCGCTCCAAGTGTGCCTTTTCGAGAATTTTACTTAAATGGCTGACATTGGCTGCTGGTTTTTGGTCGTTTAATACGTTCCGACATTTTTACGATAGCAGCCATCTTCCACGGTGACAGCCAATGTCAGCCGTATGGGTAAAATTCTCGAAAAGGCACACTTGGAGCGCGCGGGCACACTTGGAGCGCGCGGGCACACTTGGAGCGCGCGGGCACACTTCACATGCCGTCTCTCTAATATCCATACTCTTAGATTTGACAACAAACAACTCAAGAAAGTTAATCCTATTGCGGACTTTACAAGAGGCAGGCGCAAAACACATATCCTGGATTATTAAAGATAATAACAGAAAAAATTAAAGCGATTGAACCGTAAATTGCTGAAGTTACTAAATTCAATATCGCGCATCGACTGTGCCTAGTTCTAATTCAAATTAGTGTCTTTTTTCGGTGTTATCAGCCGTTAAAAAAATCTCACACACAGCTACTAAACGAAGAACATAAACATTCACAAGAATCTCCAAAACTCAAGTGAACATTGAACTAATATCAGTGAAGTAGTGTATATACCACTTCGTTGGAAAATTCAACGCAAAAAACAGTGTATAAATTGTCCAATTAATAAAAATATAAACAGTATAAATCTCGATACGAATCATTTGACAACAAACAACTCTACAAGTTAGCCTTATTGCGGACTTTACAACAGTCAGGCGCAAAACACTGAAATAAATCCCAATAAAAACTTAATAATTTAATAATTAGTCACCAAAAGTTATACCTCTAAATTCAATATGAGTGAGTGCCGTGCCCGCCCAGAAAACATTCTCCATAGTATAATAAAGAAAAATTAAAAAAAAAAATATATATATATATATATATTATTTCTCTGTCCAAAAGATGTGTTCAAACTGGGAGTAACCAGGATATTTTCGCTTATTGGCCTGGTTGAGTATATATATTGGGCAGTGGAGTATTCAGATACTTTTTTTTCAGTTTAAATAAAATATTTTTTGAATAAAGTTTCTGTAAGACATGAAGTGACAGTAGACATGAAAGTTTTTGAATATTTCTTCTGTCGGAGTTCTAAGCGGAACTTTCAGTATTGTCTTTATTACTCCTTTTTGGACTATATTGAGCCGCTCTGTATGAGTGTTCAAGGCAGACCCCCATCCAGTTATTCCGTACTCTATTTGTGATTGATACAAAGCATAGTATACTTTTTTTATATCGTTTATATTGAGGATATTGCGGAAGTTTCTAAAGAAGTATATGTACCTGGTTAGTATTTTTGTAATTACATCTATGTGTGAGTTCTATAG
Source organism: Limnephilus auricula (assembly GCA_951813805.1). Lineage (NCBI taxonomy): Eukaryota > Metazoa > Arthropoda > Insecta > Trichoptera > Limnephilidae > Limnephilus > Limnephilus auricula. The sequence continues at coordinate 40,482,008 of OX638389.1, read as the reverse complement.
GAGATTATCATCAATTTCAATTCCAAGATATTTGATGCCTTTGGAGTGTGCTATAGTGGGACAGAGGCATGATAAGCCTTGATCTTTTTGATAAATTCCTTGTATGTCGTAGGTATAGACTTACATACTGTATTGTAGTTATGGCTAGAATGAATGCTGATGGTCAAACTTTGGAAATGAAACATAATTTATATTGGCGAATCATTAGTAAATTGCAACTCAATTTAAGTAAAAGTAAAAAAAAAATAGATTTTTTAAAACCAAGATCCAAATTATATACAAATACTCATTTAACCTCACTCAGATCTATTCAGTCAAAAAAATAAATGGTATTTGATAATAAAAAAATAAAATTGTCCCATATAAATATTATTACAAAAAAAGCAATGAAAATTCTCGGTTTCATAATGAAAATTGCCGAAGATAGATCTACTTTTACTCTAAAATATTTGTACATTTCATTAGTCCGGAGCCAAACTGAATATAACTCACCTATTTGGTCACCACATTATGAGGTTTATTCATATTACATTGAAAAAATAAAGCAAAATTTTTTAAGACATAAATTATGAAAACTACAACTTTCTAATGAAAAGTCTAAAATTAAATAAAGGTATTCGTAAAAAGATTGGTATCTGGTGTCATTTTTCTTTTTTAAATTGTTAATTTCCTCATTGACAGTCAAATGATTTCATTTTATGTTCCTAATAGAGTCACACGAAATAAAATATCTTTTACTGCAACAATAATGTCAATACCGATTCGTTTATGGAATCTCTTAAACCAGGCAAATACAGCAGTAGTATCAGAAATTACAATAGCACCGAAAGAACTTACAAAAAAGCATTTGACACATTTGTTGAAAACAGATATTATTTTACATTTTGTTTCCAAAATTGTCAATTTTAATTAATTTAAACATAAGTGTAATTTTTTTGCAATCTATTTTTATGTAAAAAAAGTTTTATTCTGTCAGGCTGTAAATAAATAAATAATAATGTGTCTAGATGGCGTCCAAGGCACCAGCCATCGGCATTGACCTGGGAACCACCAACTCGTGCGTGGCAGTCTACCAGAACGGCAAGGTGGAGATCATCGCCAATGACCTGGGCAGTCGCACCACACCCTCGTGGGTTGCCTTCACAGACACGGAGTGTCTCGTGGGAGAAGCCGCCAAGCATCAGGCGGCCATGAACCTCCAAAATACTGTTTACGGTGAGAATGTTTATGTTTAAAATTTGATGATTTATTTTCACTAGCTAGCCCAGGCATGCCTAACATGCAGCCCAATTGACGATTTTTTTTCGGCCCGAGTAGTTTTCAGCTTTCTAGTTTTTTTTTTCGGTATTCACGTAAAAAATTAAAAATACTTCTCGAAGATCTATCATATTTTATATTATCTTTTGTGAAATTAGACCACTCTTTTTTAAGACTTCGGTCTCTCGATGGGGGTTTTTATTTTTTGCTTGAAAAATAGCTTCACTAGGAATTAACTTTAGAAATCATTCCAAACAATATATTTTTCACCCATTTCTCGTCAAATCGAATTCAACTGAGCTGATTTTAATAAATGGAGGGTGAGTGCAAAGGACACCTTCTAGCATTGAAGGTCGTGGTTTCACAATAATAGCAATAACCGCTATTTAACCCCTCCCCCCACCGAGTGGCCCAACTACCTACAGTACCACCCACCTACCTCATAAATTTTTTAACCCTATAATGTAATTGTTCTGGATTTATCACATTTCTCATTACCCAATAATAATTCTTAAACCTTTTTCATCAGATATTAAGCGGCTGATTGGACGCAAATTCCAAGATAATAATGTCCAGGCAGATATGCAGCATTGGCCATTTGAGGTCGTGAATGATAACTCAACACCAAAGATTAAAGTTACACACAAAGGAAGCGAGAAGATTTTCTGCCCCGAAGAGATAAGCGCCATGGTTCTAACGAAGATGAAGGAGACCGCAGAGGCATACCTCGGAATGACTGTCAAGGATGCTGTCATCACCGTGCCTGCCTACTTCAACGAATCGCAGAGATTGGCCACTATTGATGCAGGAACTATTGCGGGGCTCAATGTTCTTCGCATTATTAACGAGCCCACCGCTGCCGCTATTGCTTATGGACTGGAGAAAGAGAAAGTGGGTCAGCGTAATGTTCTCATATACGATCTGGGTGGTGGAACCTTCGACGTGACTATTCTCACTATTGATTCCGGTATTTTAAAAGTCCTTTCTTCAGGTGGAGATACTCACTTGGGAGGAGGAGACTTCGACAGTCAAATGGTCAACCATTGCGTAGAGGATTTTAAAAGGAAATGCAAACAAAACCTTGCAACAAATAAAAAATCTCTAATGAAATTGAGAACGGAATGTGAACGAGCGAAAAAAGTTCTGTCTTCGTACGAGCAGACGAGCATCCAGGTTGAATCCTTGCACGAGGGAATTGACTACCAAACGAAAATCACCCGAGCCCAATTTGAGAACCTAAACGCTGAACTTTTCCGGTCTACTCTTGAGCCTATAACTCAATGTCTCATTGATGCCAATATGGATAAAGCTGAAGTCGATGAAGTTGTGATCGTGGGGGGTTCTACACGTATCACAAAAATTCAGAAATTTCTACAAGATTTTTTCAATGGCAAGGAACTTAATAGGTCTATAAACCCTGACGAAGCGGTAGCCTACGGAGCCGCAGTGCAGGCCGCCATCCTCACTGGGGATGATTCAGCACATGTCATACTCTATGACGTAACCCCGCTTTCATTGGGAACAGACGTCACGGAGAAATATATTATGAGTACAATCATAAAACGGAACACTCCTTTACCTGCCAAACAGAGTGAAATGTATACGACCTTCTACGATAACCAAACCGAGGTGGAAATTAAAGTGTTACAAGGTGAGCGGGTCCTAGCGAAGGATAACATAGAAATTGGTTGTTTCTCTTTGATAAACTTACCCCCTAAGCCTCGCGGGGAAGTTAAGGTTAATGTGACCTTTGATATGGATGTCAATGGAGTCCTTATCGTCTCTGCTACGGAAAAAACAACACAACAAAATAAATGCCTGACTATCAAAAACGAGACAGGACGACTTTCAAAGGAAGAAATTAAACGCATGATTTTCGATGCAGAAAAGTGTCGCAATGAGGACGAGACCATCAGAATCGCTGTCACTGCAAAGAACAAACTGCAGGATTTTTGCTATACCATCAAGGCCAACCTTGGAGGAAGAGAGCAGGGTTTAATCAGGGGTGATTACGCAAATATTTTAAATAAAAAATGCGATGTGATCATTAAGTGGGTAGACTCAAACGAGATATTTAAAAAGGAAGAGTACGAAGATAAACACGAGGACTTAGAAGCTGAATACAAACGTTTCAAAGAGCTCAGCCGTGAAATCTGGTGGCTTTCTTAGGCCCGATTTATATTTTTAGTAAATGTCTCCGGAGCAGGGATATGAAATAATTTTTTTTCTCATTGGTGAACTTCCAACATTTTTTTTATGTAGTCATATAGTTTTATATTGTATAATGCAAGGTTACCATAACATAATTAATTAGTTTATTTATAGATGCCTATTGAAAGAGGTACCTACCTATTCGAGTCACTGATTTTATAATTTATTTTTTAAAATTATATCTTTATTTGATTTTATTTCAATTTTAATCATTTGATTCAATCTGAATATATATCTTTATTTTATTTTTAATTTAATGTCATTTTAATTGGTTGATTTAATCTGAATTTTTATTCTATTTTGTTTCGTTTGAATTATTTATAATGTATACAGTATGTATATATTTTAGAGGCACTGTGAGACCCAGCTGCATTGAAGGGATCCATGCCATTTGATACACCGACAGTTGGCTTCCTGACATGCAATAAATAGTCACTTTAGGGAAAATACGGTTTCCCTACTTACACAAAATATCACTAAGTTCAGTGTGCAGAAATTATGCACCGCCGATTAACAAAAGCATATATCATATTGTTCATTCAAGTGATTATGGAAAAAAACCCACTTGTCTACATAATGTATATATTAGCGTATAAGTACAAAAAATAATATTTTATAACTATTATAATTTCGGGGCCATCTGTCGGGGGATCAAACGTCGGATACCGCATTGACCAGTGATTGAGGTGGAGCAGTGACCTTATATTCATTATTGGGTGTTATTTCACCATCCTTCTGATTATCTATACGATAACGAATATTGATAAATAAACAAATAAATATTCACAACAGGTTAAAACCGTCTAACTTATCCTATATATAGCCACTATTCATAGGTTGAAGTACCGGAAAGTAAAGTCGGACTTTTCAAATAAATAAATCGTGATTAATGAAACTGTACGAAAATGTACGTTATAATCTGTGAGGCGGATGGTGAAATATCCCAAAAATATTGTGTATATAACAAGCTAATGACAAATAAATGATTTTTTATGATTATTAAATGTTTTCTAGTGTTTTTGTACTTGAAAGAATAGATGGATAGTTATGATTAAGATAGTTAGACACTTACATAATAAAATTTATCATTGTTTTCATTTAATATAATTCAATTTATTTAAATATGAACTATTTGAACGCTTGGTTTTTTAACAATTTTAGTTTTCTGACTCAAGTAGTGCAATGCCATATATTCGTCCTTTTTATTTTGATTTTTTTAATATTTGTTTTTTATGATACAGTTTTTAGGTACACGATATACCTAAGTAAGAATAAAGTCAATGTTTCCACAGTCCTCTTAACTAGGGTTTCCTGTTCTGAGGCGCCTAAAGTTTTTATCTTTATGTATTTAGTTTATAATTATTTTCACATCGTCTTCATAATATTTACAAGTTTATTATCACTTTGTTTTTTCAGACATGTTTTTATTTTTGTTGTAAATATTTTAAGTTTGATTTGGTGGCGCATTAAATAGTTTCATAGAATGATATTTAATATTTCTCTTTTCAAAAGATGTGTTCTAATTGGGAACAAGTAGAATATTTCGGCTCATTGCCCTGGTTGAGTAGTTATGTTCGGCAGGACTATTAAGATGTTAGATCATTTTTTGAGGGAAGTTTTATACGTTCAAAACTTGATAGTTTTTTATTGTATTTCATTTGTCAGAGTTCTAACTAAAACTTTGAGAATTGTCCTTAGTACCTACTCCTTTTTGTGCTACGTTGAACCACTCTGTAGGAGTGCTCAAGGCCGACCCCAATCCAGTTTTATCGTACTCTAGTTGTGATTGACACAATTTTTTTTAACAAAAAAAAAATAACTGGTTTGACTCTCCTGATTTACTCTCATTAATAAATTATCATGTACCTAGTAGACCAACTCGACTTAAATCCCCGTATTACTGCACGGAGAAGAATGTTATTTTAAAATACGATCATTTTATTCGTAAAAAACGGTTAAACACGGGACTGAAGTTCTCACGAAGAAATTAACAGTGTTTCAATGTTCATTGGCTGGAAAATGTAAGCATAAACATTGAAACCCTGTTAATTTGTTCGTAAGAACATCAGTCCCGTTTTTAAAAGTTTTTACCAATAAAATGATTGTATTTTAGAATAACATTTTTCTCCGTGTGGCACTAACGCAGAATAAAAATCTGGCACAGTTTAAGAGGGTATTACCAGAGGATACCGGAAATTAGACCCTTTTAAATCAAATTCTAGACCTATTGATTCTTTTTTTACAAAAAAACATAAATTGATTTTGAAAGATTGATATTTTATCCGGTACACGCAGTTTTAAAATTTTGAAAAACTAAATTTGTTTTTAATATACTAAGGTTTTACCGTTGGTCGTTGGCAGATTAAATTTGTTCAATTTTCAAACGATAGATTCTGTTAAACTACACAAATTTCAAATCATATAATCATACAACAAAATAAATCAATACATAATCTAGTCAACACAGTTTTCAGAATTTTAATTTTAGTTAAATTAAAATCATTAAAGAATAAATCCGAGAACATGGTTTGTGACAAAAATTCCTCAGTTTTTCTATATATTTAAGGTCTTACAAACTTAAATATTTCAATTTTTTTTACAAAATTATTTTGTTTAGACATTATTGCAAAATTATAAATACTTATGATCAAAAAATACTTACAAGAAATACACGATATTTAATAATGTATCATCGAGCGTTTTGAGCATTTTTATTGCTTACTTGAATGTAGGTATATATAAAAACAAGTTTTGAATTAAATATATCGATATTAAATTTTTTATTTAAAAAAATTTGATAGGGGAATAATCGATCTTTCTCATTGGAACCTCCCTGTACAGTTGCAAGCATTTTTATTTTTTTTTCTCAGCCGCTGGTCAATCGCTCTTAAGTAATGAATACGCTAATATCGATCATGTCTCTAGTCGGACGTCATATAAAAGATGCATTAATCATTTTATGTTCTGCTAGTACCTACCACATAACCATAATTATCATGTATTTTTTCTCTTTTGTTTTTCCAGTACCTAATATATAATTTTCATTTATATTTAACTTTATACCTACCATTTACATAATGTGATTTTTTTAAGTTTATTTTTTTTTGCCTTAAGACCCATTGACCAGCGGTTGAGAATTAAAGTTCCAAAATGCTTGCCACTGTTCAGGGAGGTTCCCATGTGAAAGATCGATTAATCCCCGTATCAAATTTTTTAAACAGAAAATTTAATATCGATTTATTTCATTCAAAATTTTAATATATAGATACCTACATTCAAGTAAGCAATAAAAATGCTCAAAACGCATATGATGATAAATTATTTAATATCGTGTACTTCTTGTAAGTATTTTTTGTTCATAAGTATTTATGATTTTTCAATAATGTCAAAACAAAATAAGTGTGTAAAAAAATCTGAAATATTTTAGTTTGTACCGTAAATAAATAGGCAAACTGAAGTATTTTTGTTACAAAACACATACTCAGATTTTTTAAAATAATTTTTTTTGAACTAAAATAAAAGTTCTGAGACTGGTTTTATTTTAATGTAAGATTATATGATTTGAAATGTGTGTTGTCTTTCGTTTGAAACTTTAACAAATCTGCTAATGACCAACCTTATTTTATAAAAAATAATTTTTTTTAAATTAAAAAACTGATTTTACCAGATAAAATAACAATCTTTCAAAATCAATTAATGTTATTTTGTAAAAAACTTTCAATAGGTAGTCTAAAATTTGATTTAAAAAGGACAAATTTTCGGTATTCTCCGGTTATACCCTCAATGCTCTGTATCATATACTTATGCTGTAAATATACCCATAATGGAGTTGAAAATAAATAAATAAATTAAAAATTAATAATATGTCATACCAGTAATTGCACTTTAATGTCAATGCATTAGAAATACATCATAGGTACATTGTAAAATGTATCATATCGTGCTCTAATAATCCACAATACCTAAGAATAATTTTTTATAATATTTTTTTTCAAAATTTTTTTGTGTTCCTCTTTTAAAACTTTTGTACTTTTTAGTATTTTATAAGATACTTTATAGTTTTCACATTTAATTTTTTTTTTCTAACCTTTTTAAGAAATTTAAAATTTCTTATTAATTTATTTTTACTTAACTTTGTATTTTATACTTTTACTTTATACTTACTATACTGATTACCATGACTCCTTACTTTCAACTGTTACATTCTTTATGTGTGTGTGGAAATAAATAAATAAACAAAGTACAGCTTGGATACGTTTTTAGATTTTCACGGCCAAAAGCATTTTCGTTGTTTGTTTTTGGGGTGTTATGCCGTGTTGTGCTACCTCCTTCTTTAGCCGACGTTTCGGACAGCGTTGCAGTGTCCATCATCAGGGCAGATCCGGCAGATCCTTAGACGGTTTTTAAATTTCGTGTACCTTGAGGATATTTCAAATGTTTCTGAGAAGTATCTGTATGTACCTGGTGAGTATTTTTGTAATCACGTCAAAGTGTGAGTCCCATTGGATATTTTTATCAATTTCAATGACAAGATATTTGATGCTATTGGAAAGTGCCATAGTGGGACAGAGGTACACATGATAAATATGGATTATTTCTATTTAATATCATCGGAACAAAGTATTACTTTGGTTACAGTGATGAAACAATTTACAGATATTAATATTTATTTTTTTTATTTTATTAAGTTAAAAGAAATTTACATTTTACTTTCTTAACTTAAATACAATGTAGTACACTTAATTTGGTTCTCTAAACTTAAGGTTAAATAGTTTTAAAAAATATATACTTTTCTCCGTTTTTAGGGTGTCTAGAAGGAGATTTTATATTTGAACACCCTTTTTTTTGCCACTTTCAGTCTTAACTGCATTTGTGTACAATTTATTATTTTGTCTAATGCTCGTGTATTTGTGACGTTTTTATAAATGTTGTGTTTGTATGTATAAGTCCACTTCATTTTGTAGATTAAGAGGCTAGTGTTATATTTTTAGAGGCAGGTGCGTGTCTCCTATGTTGAGGAGAGAAATGGGCCTCCGGTTGGAAGAGGAGATATCGGTGAGTCGTGATATCTCCGCGCGTGCTGGTCGGAATAATAACACCGGAGCATTCCCGAAATTTCGGCGCAGCGCTGTGTGTCGCGTATTGAAGATTCCACACCTTTCGAGCATGTGGCGAATAAGGTAGGTGCAGCGGCGCCGGGCAGGCGACGTAGATACCTGTATGTGGGTCCTGCTGTGCAAGTTAGGTAGGCCGCCACATATTCGTTCAAAGTTCTTATATTTAGAAGGTTCAATTCCTGGTTTAGTTTTTTTGTGGGAGTGTCTTGGTTATAATTGATTATTTTTTTTAATAACTTTGTTCTGTATTATTTGTAAGTCGTTTAAGTGCGTAATGTACCTACGTGTTTTCCCATATCTCTATAATTTAGGTGGGACTGTACTAAGCTAAAGTATAAGCTTCTCTTTATCTCTGTTCGTAGAAGATGAGCAATTCTACCAAATACACCAATTAGTAGGATGATTTTTACTTTTATTTTTTCTATGTGTTGTTTAAATGTCAAATGTTTATCAATATAATATAAGCCGGTATTATTCTTTTATGGATAAGCTATTAGGAGGATGGTGAGAAACCCCCTTAAAGGATGTAAAAAATACATATGCATAGTTAACAGTATATGGTTACATCATAATCATGATGATGAAATCAAAAGATATAAATATTTATGTATTTAGCAAGAAAAAAACAACAAAATTTTGTTATATAGGATAAAAATAAAGCACCGATTATTAGTATGATTTTCAGGTGGTAAGGAGGAAAAACTTTTTTTGGCGATGATTTTTCGAAAATATTTTATAGGGTCTGATAATCGTATTTTGCCATTAATGATTCTGAAAATTAATTTATATATTTTTGAAAATCCGAAACTTTCTCTCATTGGAAAATTTTTATGTCAATCTACATTGTTTTAGTCCAATCAAATCTCCAATACGCTGTAGTCAGCTGGGGAGCTGCAAACAAAAAAATCTACTCCCTGTTGAAATTGTCGAACGTCTAATTATAAAAATAATATTAACAAGAGATTATCCAACACACCTTATTTTTAAAGAATTAAATTTTAATAATCTAGACATAAAAAAACATTAATTCAATTAATAAAAGCAAAACAAAATCACAACTTTTTAATTGAAAATCTTACTCGTCAAAAACGTATATTTCCAACTCAAAAATGTAAGACTTCATTTGCACAACTTCATTGCATATATCTGGGAAAAATACTTCTTCGTAATTAAATATTATCTTGGTAATTAACATAACTATTTATTAATTTTAAAGTTCATAATTACGTAAAACATAATTAATTATAGATAAATAACACTATTCATCCTGTTACTCGCTCCTCTTCTAAACGCAAGCCCACGGTTCTATAGAAGAGTAATATCAAAATTTAAAACCAAAAATCTGTTAAAACTTATTTTTAAATTTGTTGTTATCAACATTATTATACCTTGTAAAACTTATTATTTAATAAAAAATAATTTAAAAAATAATACTTCAGGAACCTAATTTATTAAAGAAACATATTCTTTGGTGTGTATCTGTATATATAATACATGTGGTATGAATTTTTTCCTTAAATAAGTATATTTAGTAAATACTGTGTGGCGTGTGCTGTGTCTATGGGTGTGTGTGTGTGTGTGTGTGTGTGTGTGTGTGTGTGTGTGTGTGTGTGTGTGTGTGTGTGTGTGTGTGTGTGTGTGTGTGTGTGTGTGTGTGTGTGTGTGTGTGTGTGTGTGTGTGTGTGTGTGTGTGTGTGTGTGTGTGTGTGTGTGTGTGTGTGTGTGTGTGTGTGTGTGTGTGTGTGTGTGTGTGTGTGTGTGTGTGTGTGTGTGTGTGTGTGTGTGTGTGTGTGTGTGTGTGTGTGTGTGTGTGTGTGTGTGTGTGTGTGTGTGTGTGTGTGTGTGTGTGTGTGTGTGTGTGTGTGTGTGTGTGTGTGTGTGTGTGTGTGTGTGTGTGTGTGTGTGTGTGTGCGTGCGTGAGTGTGTGTGTATATGAAGTATGTGAATTGAACAGTTTATATAATTTACACGTTGATAGATTCCTTTGCATTTATGTACTTTGAAAATAAAATATCAGACCGCTTTCCTCGTCTTAAAGTTTTGTTCTATTGAAATTAGATAAATGAAAGGGAATTTCTTTTCAGCGAATTTAGGTAGTTATCCGATTTCTTTTATTGAATAAAATTGCTGTATCGTCAGCAAAACTAACGATTTTTTCCCTTCGTTCTTAGGTTACAGATAGCGGAGAGTATGATATATCGTACCTACCTACCACTTCGCACTTAACTATCATTACTGTACGATCGAAATGGATTAGAGAAGTGGAGTTATGTTCAAATAAATATTTATTTTATTGGGTAGGATATTCATTAAAATCGTATTTTACAGGCACCTGGAAGGTTTTCAAATAATAAGTTTTGTAAAAAATTGTTTTCGGTACGATTTGACGAACTAAGGCCCTAGCACGCTCGCTCTATAACGATCGATAGGATAACTATCGGTACTTCTCATCGTTCCCTAGGACAACTGCAGATCTCAAACGTACAAACGACAGTTGATATAGAATATATTAAGGACACTTAGTCATTGTGAACTGTCACTTATTCATTGGCGATCTGTAGTCATGCTAGGGAACGATGAGAAGTTACCGATAGTTATCCTATCGATAGTTATAAAGCGAGCGTGCTAGGGCCTCTGGTGTGCTAGCACGCTCGCTCGATATGAAGTTACCGACCGAGTGTCTGTAACTTCTCATCGTTCCCTAGGACAACTGCAGATCTCAAACGTACAAACGACAGTTGATATCGAATATATTAAGGACACTTAGTCATTGTGAACTGTCACCTATTCGTTTGCGATCTGCAGTTGTCGTAGGGAACGATGAGAAGTTACCGATAGATATCCTATCGATCGTTATAGAGCAAGCGTGCTAGGGCCTCTGGTATGGTAAATCGTACCACCGGTACATAAATCTTACCTAGAATATTATTTCAATTGGTATCAAAGAAAATATGGATATTTTTAAACATTCCTATGTCTATCTACGTTAAATTGTCGTGAAATATATGCGTCTCAATGTCTGGGGCAATCTTATAATAATACCATCGAAGTATTAACACTTCGTTCTCCGCTTGATATATCTCCAATTTGTCTCTTGCTCCTCCGTCCAATCACTTTCTGGGGATTCTTCTGCACCGTGGAAAATTCCGATTCATCCATGTTGTAGATGGTGGTGGCTGTGATTTTATTTTCATCAATGATTTTCCAATAAATCAAAAAATTATTAATGAAGTCGATTCTGGCTTTCGGATTACTTACTGGTAGATGGCGCAAATTTAATTATTTTAAGAATAAATATTTTTTAAGTTATACGATGAATTGTTTATTTGCGTATAACCACGGTAGCTTGTATAACAAAAATTTCTTAGTGATCGTAGATTCGTCATCCAAATGGATCGAGTGAATCGAAGTAAACACCCTTACGTCAAAAGAGAACATTGAGGTTCTTCACAGGTTATTTTCTCAGTTTGGGTTTCCAGCAACGTTAGTAAGTGATAACGGCACATGTTTTTGTTCTGAAGAGTTTGAGGAATTTTGCACGATAAACGGAATAGAACATACTACTACACCAGTTAATCACCCTAGTAGTAACGGTCAAGCGGAAAATGCTGTGAAAACATGTAAAAATTTTCTTAAAAAAATTTGTTGGCAAAATAAATTTCCAGTAGATAGTAACAGTAGTAGACAAAGTAAAATTGGATAATTTTTTAACAGATTAGAGGAACACTGTTCAGGCAACAACGGGTTTCGAACCATCTGTATTATTATTGGGAAGAAAAATTAGAACGGTATTTGACTCTTTAATTCCAAAAAAAGGGGGAAGGAAATAATAATTCCGGTTCTGCTCAACAGAAGAAAATTCTACAAAATGTTAAACAGAGTCAAGTAAATCGGAAAAAAAATTATAAAGGTAGAAATAAATTGAGTTTTGTAATAGGTCAGAAAGTAATGACCAGAGACTTTAGGTCTCAAGGGAAAAGGTTATGGGTCCCTGGCAAAATTGTTGATAAAAAGGGCAACAAGATATATTTCGTTAAGATTAATAATTCTGATATGGTTTGGAAAAGACACTTAGACCAGTTAAAGAATATAAGAATATATAGTTTTGTCCTATTAAAACTTAAATCTGAAGAAACGAATATAAACACAATATTGCTTCAGTGAATCTTTAAAAAAAAAAAAAAGAAAGACACACATTCCCGGTTTACGAGTAACCCAACAACATTTGAAAATCTCCTACTACCACCACACTAAGCGGAAGATTTTGCCTGTGTTGTGATGGAGGACTAAGCCAGCCGAGGAATCGAACACGGAACGCCTGGGTAGGACCCAATTCGATGCCCACTCAACCACTGACCGGAATCAATCCAATATTGTATTTGTTAGCCTTTCTTGAAAGATTTGAGTTTTTTAATTTTAAAAACTATTTATTCTTAATCATATTGTTTACTATTAACATTTAATATTTCAAAGCAAAACTTTTAAAAAGCGTTTATACGTAAAATAATTATATGCGCGCCATCTATGAAAGAGTAGAATATGAATTCTTATGACAATCACCTTAAAGGGGTATTTCACCAACCTCTTCCTAGATTATCCATACGATAACAAACATTTCCGATTTATTAAACTCGATTTTCTTAAAGGTTTGAATTTTTTATTTGTTGAACCTATGAATAATGCTAGTAGCTATGTATCGGAAAAGTTAGCCGAGTTTTCTACCTGCTGCAAATATAATTTTATTTATTTATTAATATTCTTTATCGTATGGATAAGCTCTAATGAGAATGGTGAAATCTCTTATCGATCGTATAATACAAAATATCGAGTTTATATGTACCTTAGTATTAAAATATCAGGACATTATATAATCAACCAAAAATTAAAATAATCTTTTATTTTTATTAATTCATAATCTATTCAGAATGTTAACAGAATTAAGAATCTTCTCTTTCGTAGATGGCACGCGTTTAATAATTTTACGGAAAAACGCTTTTCACAAGTTATATTTAAGTGAATAACTTAGCCTTAATTTTAAAAAGACTCACTATGGGAATAAACAAACTGGAACAAACAGATGTCGCGAAGTATCTAGAACTTTTAATTGACTCACGGCTTACATGGAAAAACCATGTTGACCATGTTAAGATGAAACCCGGTGGTGGAGAAATTTGAAAATTAGATTTTACTAAATTGTTGCTGTCACTGTTGCTCTTACTCCACCGGATATTGAGCGAAAGGGACAATGCACCTTGGGCTACTAATACCTAACTAAAATCGAGGTTTTGTATTCCTCACTTTTCTCTTCCAAAAGTGGACTGATTTTCAAATTTTCAATATTCTTTCACCAACTACGTACATAAGAACAAACTATTATATGTCTACACGTTTTTTTTTTTGATAAAACATTGTCTAGTTTGTATACTGAACGTCTTTTGACCGCGTTTAAACCAGTCAATTTTATTGATTTTTGGAAGGTCATAACTTCTGTAAAAAGTAACTTTTCAAAAAAAAAACAAAAAGTACCGACACGCTAGTAGTTGATATCTATTTTATGTAAAAACAATATTTTCTCTAAGGTTAAAATCCAGAGAGATAAATAGGGAATACGTTTGTATGGAAAAATCACCGCCTCAAGCTCCGGTGACCGGTGTTACGTAGATTGCTTCCCACAGCCATACTGCGATCATTGTACTATGCTATGATTCACTCCCACTTGGCATACCTTTCGAGTACCTGGGGTTTTGCTACCAAAAAAATGATATCGGAGATGCAAATAATCCAAAATAGAGCCTTACGTAACATTTTTGGCTTGCCTTGGGATACACCTATTAAAGATATTTACCGTCACGTACTTATATTGCCATTTAAGATTGTTCTTAGCTTTGAGATAGCAAACACCGTTTTAAATATTATTCAGTGCAACACCCACACAAATATAATACTGAACTATAACAACGGCGTTCACCAATATAATACACGTTAACACAACAAACCACATATATCAAAAAATACACTCAACAAAGTTCGGACTTAAATCATTAGAATACATTGCCTACACTAACTGTAACAAAGTGCCTGAAGAATTAAGACAGGCATAATGCCTCTAACAAATATCGAAACAATATATTGAAACCCTATTTTTTCAAATTTTATTTGGAAAACGAGTCATAAGTAGGTACAAACTCTGTTCTGATAGCTGTCATGATTATCTTCAAGTACCAAACTTTGTACATCCAGATATGATGGGCGCAGTTTATTTCTTTTTAAAATCTTGTCATGTAGATATTTGTATGTAAACATCTATTTATTTATTTATTTATTTATTTATTTATTTATTTGAGACACAAACAGGATATTTATAAAACATTCATGTTGGTAATATAAAACAAAATTAAATACAAATATAAATATCCCTAGACTAATGTGTCTGCAGTAATCATATTTTAATATACTCATAAGCAAACACAAAGAAAAACAATGCCAGTATTTTTAAACTTAACTCTAAAAAACTTAATTATAATAATAAGAAATCGAACAAAAAGAAATTGTTTAGAAAAAATAATAAAACAACAAACAATCTTTTAAACAACAAACTCTAAAAAACTTAATTATAATAATAAAAAATCTAACAAAAGGAAAATGTTTATGAAAAAATAATAAAACAACAAACAGTTGTAAAATAATAAATCAACAAACAAAATTTTTTTTTTTTTTTTTAGGTGCACAAATTGTGGAGATACTTCTTGAAACAAGTTATATTATTTACAAAAATATCTATGAAAATGTGTGATTTGGCAAGATCATTGTATGATCTAGACATTCTAGAAATAGGATTAAAATATCCAGTATTATTGGTAAAAATTTCGGTCCAAAATATGTTAAGGTTTCTGGTAGATTTGGGCCTGGCGTATAACTTGATTTGATTGATTAAGTTACTATCTACCCGATAATTTACAATTTTATAAAGCATTAAGAGGTCATTTATGTTACGTCTTTTAACTAGACTCTCTAATTTAAAATATGTTAGTCTTTGTTCGTATCCATCTAGAAAATGGTACACACCTGATCGATAAGACAAGATCCGTGTAAATTTTCTTTGGACAGATTCAAGTCTAGATACCTGTGTAATATAATGTGGATTCCAGACTGTTGACCCGTATTCAAGAACACTACGGATTAACGAATTGAATAGAATTATTAGGCTATTAGAATTCTTGAATAATTTGGTTGATCTTATAATGAAACCAAGTAATTTATTTGATTTACTCACAATGTATTCAATGTGTTGGTTGAACGTTAGTTTGTTGTCGAATATAATTCCTAAATCTTTAATCGAATCAACTGTTTCCAGATTGCGACCACATATGGTATATGAATATACAGTTCTATTGGTGTTCTTGGTGAAATTTATAACTTTGCATTTTGCTATATTTAGTTCCATTTCATTGTCAACACACCAGGTAGATATTGTGTTAAGGTCTTTTTGTAAGAGTTCACAATCTTCCGTAGAATTAATTGCTTTATATAATTTGAGGTCGTCAGCATACAGAGAAAAATTACAACGAAGTTTAAATGTAAGATCGTTAATAAAGATTAAGAAAAGCAAGGGTCCAAGGTGTGATCCTTGTGGTACGCCCGATGTAACTGAGATTGGGGAAGAGTTAAAACCGTTAACAGTAACTAATTGACTTCTATGTGATAAATATGATTCTAACCAACGAAGCAGATTTCCGTGTATGCCGATTTTATCCAGTTTATTTATTAAGATAGGGTGACTGACTTTATCAAAGGCCTTACTGAAATCGGTGTACACGGCATCAACTTGTGTTTTTTTATTCATCGATTTACACAGAAAGTCCATATACTCTAGTAAATTAGTATTTGTGGATCTTTTAGCTACAAAGCCATGTTGGAAAGGGCTAAGTACATGTGATACATGGTTAAAAATGGTTTTGTATACAATGGATTCAAATATTTTGCCAAAACAAGATAATAGGCTGATAGGACGGTAGTTAGTTACATCATTTTTACTGCCAGATTTGTGGATCGGAATGACGTGGGCAACCTTCCACAGATCGGGAAATACTCCATCGTTCAGAATTTTGATAAATATTTTGTGTAATGGTACTGCAATTTGATCTGCACAATTTCGAATAAATAGTGGAGGAATTCCATCTGGGCCGGAACCTATATTAATATCAAGAGTGTTCAACTTCGCCTTGACCTCGTCTAAGGTTATTTTGATATGAGACAATGGATAATTATAAAGTGGGGAAGAAAATTTAGAGTCACTTTTAGAATTAGATGGTGAGCTAAAAACAGAAGAGAAGTAAGTAGATAAAAGTTCACATGTATCTTCACCATTTGTTGCTGATTTGTCATGGAGATGCATGATTTTGGGGAGAGAATTAGAAACTCTTTTCGAATTAATGAGGGTTGATAGATTTTTGATACTGTTAGGGAGAGAATTTTCTATTGAATCTACGTGGGCTTTAAGGCATGTACGTATGGATACTTTTACTCTAGCCCTTAAGATGGAAAAACTGTCATAGTCACTTTGATTTTTGTATTTTTTCCATTTCTTTCTAAACTTTTCTTTTTCTCTCAGTTGATGGATCAAAACACTGCTGAACCAAATTGGAAAATTTTTATTGCTGTTTCTTAAGCGTGGAGTGTATTTTTCAATTGATAGCCATAACAAGTTATAAAAATGTAGCAGAGAGTCATTACAATTCAGGGTGTTAAGATCGTCCCAGTTATTAAGTGATAACATTTCATTGCATTTAATGTAGTCCGTTTTTTTGAAGTTATATTTGATGTGATCTGGATTGGTGGGTAAGGGTTTGTATTTGGACATTAAAAAATCGAATTCAATGGGGGGATGATAGGAGTCAACTTTGGATAGCACATGTGTAGCAATTTGAATGTTAAAGTTATGGTTGGAAAAGACTAAATCTAAAATGCGATCTATATTGTTAGAGACGTGATTGAACTGATTAAGTCCAGTCATATTTTGAAAGTCTAGTAGAGATATTGATTTTTGGCTATTATATAAAACTGGTCTAGTGTGAGTTTCATTTACATTTAGTGAGTATTGAATACATGGTACATTAAAATCACCCATTATTATTGTTATATCCTCTGATGATAAGTTATTATATATCGTTTGACACTTTTCGAAAAAATCTGTGAGATTTTCGATTGGTATATCTGGAGGCAAATACGCCAAACACAAGTTGATGTATTGTCTAGATGTTTCATGTAATTTAAATTTAATCCATAAATCTTCTGTAGAATTTGAGCTGTGTGCTGTGACTAAAAAAGATGTAATTTTTTTCTTTATGGCTATTAGAACTCCACCACCTGTTTTTTTAAGAGAATTCGATGAGTCCCTATCTCGTCTATATATATTATAACGATCATCTACTATTTCATGGTCATAGATTGTGGAGTCCAGCCATGTTTCTGTAAAACAAATTAAATCATAATTACAACTGAGCACTTTGCAGTACAAATCGTTAAGTTTACTTTTCAAACCACGTACATTTTGATAATAAAATGTTATTGCCGTTTTGTTAGAATACATTTTGAAAGTATATATATAAAATTATTAAATACGTTTTTTTTTGTAAAATTGATATGTGAAAATAATTTATTGGAAATTAAATAATTATGGTTTGAAAGGGGGCAATTTTGAACACCAGAATTTTTTGTTTGTTTGTGGTAGATGATTTTTTTTGTGGTATCAGGTGTCTTTAATATTGACAAAATTTGGTTATTGAATTGTAAACTAAATATTGAGGATACAGCAATTGGTTTCATAATACAATTACTTGTAGTATGTTGTGATATTTTTTTGTACTTAACAAATTTTGATAATTTATGAGAATAATGACAAATCGTATAAGAAATATTTTGTTGTAATTTTACAGAGTAATTTTGTTGAAATGTGTGCCTTAGTTTTTTTTATATTTGCAACACTCTAATGATACGTTAATTATTACAATGGAGATTTTGTGCACAGTATTAATGTAATTCCAGCTTTCCAAAAGGTTAACTTTTAAGTAACTTGTATGAGGAAAGTAATCAAATAATGTTAGTGTTTTTAATTTTCTAAAGGGACGGCCGATCTGGTAGGTGCATCTTGAGTTGATTTCAATTTTGATAGTTTGTTGACATCCTCTTGGTCAGTAATTAGGATTATGGGGGTTGAATCGCTTATACGAGTGAAAATTTTACAATTTCTTACCCAGCAATAGCGAATTTTACCGGCCATTTTTATTTCGCGACATTGCTTCAACAGAAGTTGGTTCTTTGTTTAACTTACTTTAAGTTTACTGGTTCCAGGAAGTTGTAGTTCAGAAGCTAGCATCCCTTTCCTCTTCCTTATTGCAGCTATAAGTTCATCCTTAAGGTACCTGCGCGTAAGTTTAACGACAATGTTCCTCGGTTTTTCATGTTTTGCATCACGGTTTGTTCTGTTCTGGGGGCAATCCTGCTGGCGAAATCTGATATTAGGTCTGTATATTTTTGAGCCCGTACCTTTTATTGTATTTTCCTGATTTTGTTTTTTTATGCATTTCTATAGTCCATCATAGAGGATACATTATTTTAACTTTTTGACATCAACAGTACATAAATCAAATGGGTGGTTATAATAATTTATAAAATCTTATAAGACACGTTTCTGTGAAATATCTGTAAAGTGATTCTTCATATGTTGTGTCTGTATGTTGCTTCTGTGAAATGTTTTGTATAATTTTTCTTTATATATTGTGTCTGCATATTGGGTTGGGTTGGGTTTAACTTTTCAAAAGTACCAATTGGCGATCCCTTAATGAGTTTTGCTAAATCATGGAAGTGCAACTTCGTTGTATGTTTTATTTAATAAAAAAATAAATATAAAAAATGATGTATTAAGATAAATTAATTGTTTGCACATATGCAAAATGAAGATAAATAAATAGTTTTCTCCATAAACAAACTATACTGGTTATTCCCATTTTGAATACATCTTTTGGAAAGAGGAATATTAAAATGTTCTTATTATCCTGACGAAGAAACCATCGGTTTCAAAACATGTCGATAATTTTGATTATATAGTGGTGTACACAAAGTTATTTGTTTAATTTAATTAGAAATATTAAATATTATTCCACGAAGCTATTTAATGGTCCACCAAATCAAACAAAACAATAAAAACAGAAATAAATGTATTTACAACAAAAATAAAAACATGGCTCAGAGAACAAAGTAATAATCATCATGTAAACATTATTTATTTATTTATATTTCATGCCTTGCTGGGCTTTTATTATTTTATTTATTAACAAAGTTTTTTTTATTAACAAAGTACATCTAAATCAACATTACATACAATTCACACAAAAGCAAAAAATAAAATTAAAAAGCAAAGTACATCAAAATAAGCATTACAAACAATTCAAACAAATGCAAAAAATTAAATTATAAAACTGGATCTAAAACAAAATCCAAAATAAAATCATAAATAAAATCAAAGTCAAAATCAAAAACAAAATCAACAACATAATCAAAAACAAAATCAAATACGAGTTAGATAAAAGCAGGATATGAAAAGAAATCAAGTATAATAGTTCAGGGCTGTCAATGATTGAATTTACGATTTTATGCAAACATGTTAGGTCATTATCTATTCTACGTTCGGACAATTTTAATAAATTAAGTTGACATAGTAGATGATCATAGTTGAAACATTCTCTTGTTATGCCCATTCTGAAATTAATAAATATTAAGATTTTTTTGTATTCTTTCTAACGTGCGTGAATGACCAGCGTAACTCGGTGAACACACTGTCGAGTTGTACTCGATTTGACTCATTATGAAGACAATGTAAAGATATTTGTAAACTAAATATGTACATAAAAATAAAAACTACAGAACGCCTCGGAAGAAAAAACCCTAGTGAGAAGGACTGTGGAAGCAGTGACTTTAATCTTATATTATCACATATACTTAACATCATGTACCTACCTATAAACTTTGTCAAAGAAACCAATTAAAATAAATATATTTAAAAAAATCAAAACAATAAAAATAACGAATTTATGGCACTTTACTTGTATAAAATTGGGTTAGATGTGAAAGTTTAAAAACCAAGTGATCAAATTGTTCAAATTTAAACAAACTGAATTATATTATTATGTATTGTATGATGCAGTGCCTTCTTTCAAGTTACTAATACATAAAAAAAGTAATTTATTTATAAATAAATTTGCTTGTTATAGATATATCATAATATTCAGTTTAGTTCAGTTTCAGTGCCGGCAACCCGGGCGTTTATTTAATTAAAATTTATTTACATCATTTTCTTTTCTTTTATCCGCATCACTAAGACAAAGTCTCTTCTGAGGCTGGTAATATTGAAAATAAGGTCATTGCCTCAATCACTGGTCATGCGTTGTCCCGACGGTTGATCCACCGAAATTATAATTATTATAAAATAACATTTTTTTTACAATTTTTCAACAAATCGACTTCAAAAATACCTGTTGGTATGGATTTCAAACGAATTTATTTATAGTGTCAATTTGTTTTACCTATTTACAGGTTGTTATATACAGTATACAGACAAGTAGTTTTTTTCCTTGATGCATTTGAATGAAAATTATGATGTATGTAGCCAACAGACCTAGCTATAAAAGCTCAAGCGTTATTTGGTTTGGCGTATTTCGGCATATCGTTGCCGTACATTCCTAATGGGAATGTATGACGAGCGAAATGCTGAAGTAGGCCAAGCCAAATAACGCTTGAGCTTTTATAGTTAGCTCTGTTGGCCCCATTATACTTTTGTTATTCGGATGTTCAACTTCTTTGCACACCCCTTGGGGAACACTTAGTTTTTTTTTTAAAGAAAAACAAACATTTCCGGGTTACGAATAACCTGACAATATTTTAAAATTTCCTACTGCCACAACAGTAAGCGGAAGATGTTGCTTGTGTCGTAATGGAGGACTATTATATTATGACTAGGATATTCTGTGTAAGTATTTTCCGTATTTTCCGTAAAACGACTGTATATAACTATGTCGGGGGGCTAACTGTCATGGAACCTTCATCTTTCTTCAGCAGATAGGTATCTCTTAATATAGGCGTCTAATTTTTTTTTTATCAATTATGTTATGGTAACCTTGCAATATACAATATAAAACTATATGATGTTTATGACTACATAAATAAAATATTGTAACATAAATTCACCAATGAAAATAAAACTAAGTCCTTCGGGTTATTTCATAGCACTGCTCCAGAGACGTTCGCTAAAAATATAAATTGGGCCTAAGAATAAAGCCACCAGATTTCACACCAGAGCTCTTTGCAGTACAACGTTTGTATTCAGCTTCTAAGTCCTCGTGTTTTTTTTCGTACTCTTCTTTCTTAAACATCTGGTTGGAGTCTGCCCACCTAATGGTCACATCGCATTTATATAAAATGGTTGCATGATCACTCTTAAGTAAACCATGCTCTTTTCCTCCAAGGTTGGCCTTGATGGTATAGCAATAATCCTGCAGTTTGTTCTTTGCCTTGACAGCGATTCTAATGGTCTCGTCCTCATTGCGACACTTTTCTGCATCGAAAATCATGCGTTTAATTTCATCCTTTGAGAGTCGGCCTCTCTCGTTTTTGATAGTCAGGCACTTATTTTGTTGGGTTGTATTTTCGGTGGCAGAGACGACAAGGACTCCATTGACATCCATATCGAAGGTAACGCTGGCTATAACTTCACCACGTGGTTTAGGGGGTAAATTTGTCAAAGTGAAACAACCTATTTCGTTGTTATCCTTTACTAGAGCCCGCTCACCTTGTAACACCTTAATCTCCAAGGCGGTTTGGAAATCACACGAGGTCTGATAAGTTTCACTCCGTTTTGTAGGTATTGGAGTGTTACGTTTTATGATTGTACTCATAATACCTCCTTTGACTTCTATTCCCAATGAAAGCGGGGTTACATCGTAGAGTATGACATTTGCTGATTCGTCCCCGGTGAGGATGGCGGCCTGCACTGCGGCACCGTAGGCTACCGCTTCGTCAGGATTTATAGATCTGCTCAGTTTCTTGCCATCAAAAAAATCTTGTAGAAGTTTCTGAATTTTTGTGATACGTGTAGAACCCCCCACGATCACAACTTCATCGACTTCAGCTTTGTCCATTTTGGCATCTTTGAGACATTGAGTAATGGGCTCAAGGGTAGACCGGAAAAATTCAGCGTTTAGGTTCTCAAATTGGGCTCGGGTGATTTTTGTTTGGTAGTCAATTCCCTCGTATAAGGATTCAACCTCGATGCTTGTCTGCTCGTACGAAGACAGAACTTTTTTCGCTCGCTCGCATTCTGTTCTCAATTTTCTTAGGGATTTTTTATTAGTTGCAAGGTTTTGTTTGTATTTCCGTTTAAAATCCTCTACGCAATGGTTGACCATTTGACTGTCGAAGTCTTCACCTCCCAAATGAGTATCTCCACCTGTAGAAAGGACTTTGTAAATACCGCCGTCAATAGTGAGAATGGTCACGTCGAATGTTCCACCTCCCAGGTCGTATATGAGAACATTACGCTTCCCTACTTTCTTTTTCTCTAGTCCATAAGCAATAGCGGCTGCGGTAGGCTCGTTAATAATGTGAAGAATGTTAAGCCCCGCAACAGTTCCTGCATCAATAGTGGCCAATCTCTGCGATTCGTTAAAGTAGGCAGGCACGGTGATGACAGCATCCTTGACAGTCATTCCGAGGTATGCCTCTGCGGTCTCCTTCATCTTCGTTAGAACCATGGCGCTTATCTCTTCGGGGCAGAAAATCTTCTCGCTTCCTTTGTGTGTCACTTTGATCTTTGGTGTTGAGTTATCATTCACGACCTCGAAAGGCCAATGTTTCATATCTGACTGGACATTATTATCTTGGAATTTGCGTCCAATCATCCGCTTAACATCTGACGAAAAAAAGAAGTTCGAATTAATATTGGATAATGAGAAATGTGAAGAATCCAGAAAAATTACGTTATAGGATTAAAAATTTACTGGGCTTCGGAGAGCCACTCGGGGGGCGGGGGAGGGGAGGGGGGGGGGGGGGGTTATTGCTATTATTGTGAAACTACGACCTTCAATGCTAGAAGGCATAAACTGACTTTAGGTGTCCCTATGTGAGTCCTTTACACTCACCCTCCACTTATTAGATTCAGATCTGTTGCATTTGATCTAACGAGAGATATGCGGAAAAAATATACTGTTTGGAATTGATTGCTAAAATAAATTCGATAAGTGCAGCCATGAGCCTGCCACTTTTCTAATGTCACAAAAGATAATATAAATGTG
Organism: Limnephilus auricula; assembly: GCA_951813805.1. NCBI lineage: Eukaryota > Metazoa > Arthropoda > Insecta > Trichoptera > Limnephilidae > Limnephilus > Limnephilus auricula. The sequence goes on along the minus strand of OX638389.1, from coordinate 40,458,079 downwards.
ATAAATTTACGAGAATATAGAGAGCTGAAAACTTCATTTCGGGTCCCAAAAATCGTCAGTTGGGTCGCCAGTTGGGCATGCTCGGCTAGAGATATTGAAAATTAACCATCGGGTATTTTAATAAACGTAAACATTCTCACCGTAAACGGTGTTTTTGAAGTTCATGGCCGCCTGATGCTTGGCGGCTTCTCCCACGAGGCTCCCCGTGTCTGTGAAGGCAACCCATGAGGGTGTGGTGCGACTGCCCAGGTCGTTGGCGATGATCTCCACCTTGCCGTTCTGGTAGACTGCCACGCACGAGTTGGTGGTTCCCAGGTCAATGCCGATGGCTGGTGCCTTGTTCGCCATCTAAAAACATAATTTATGTATTTATTTACAGTAGAAATGCCTTTAAATACAGAAATCCCCTTTTACATAAAAATGCATCACCAAAAAAAAATACACGATGAAAACATAATATGTTTGGAAACAAAATGTAAATAAGTAACAGTTTAAAAATATATGTCAAGTTCGTTTTTGTAAGTTCTTTCGGTGCTATTGTAATTTTTGATACTACTGCATATTGGTTACCTAAGCTGTGTGTGTGGTATAAGAGAGTACCTACATAAACGATTTGGAATTGACATGATTCTTGTGGTGAAAGACGTTTTTAGTTCGTTTGACTCTTTTAGTAACATAAAATAAAATCGTTTGCAATAATGCAGGACTGGCAAAAAGAAAAATGGCATAAGATACCAATCTTCTGTTGAATAGCTTTATTAACTTTATATTTTTCATTAGACACTTGCAGCCTTACTAAAAAAAAACACTCCGCGGCCGTTAAACGGTGTTTCTGTAGCACGTTGTGTAAAGTCTGTACATTTCGTTTTTCAAATTCTTACTAAACAAAATATATGGTTTTGATCTGACAACGTCGCCATTTTACCAGCCTTACTAATAAACTTTCTGAAAAATTTGTACAGTGGTCAAACAACCATGTATGAAGAATCCTTACTAATTAAGAACTGACAAAAAATTGTTCATGGAAAGATATGTACATTGCTTACACGGCCAAGGAGGGTAGTTTATCTGTTGTATATATTTGTTCCATTTGTAATTTTCAACGAATTTCGAATTTCTTTTTTTAATGTCCTATATATTTATTATTTTTTGAGATGTCGTAAAAACAAATACCATTTTAGAACCAAAATGTAATTACCTTTATGATTTTCATATCTAAAATATACTTAAATGTTTAAAAACTGTAGTATTTTAAGCTTCAAACATCAAATTGAAAAAAAAACTCACTTACCCCAAACACTTTCTATTAAAACATTGAAATATTTGGAAAAATTCAAAATTCAAAAAACACAGTCCTTTTATTTAATGATTTTGAAATAAAACTGTAGCCTCACTATTTACTCCTTCACACAATAAAAAAATATTAAAAAATCTTGAAATTAGCTTTTCATTCCCAAAAATTTACAATAAAAAAACTCACATTTGAATACATTGCGTGCACATCTTAACACATTAATTTCTTTGATACGTTTACTAAAATATGTATTAGACATTTTAGTCACCAAAAATCATCACTTTCAAGAATTTATAATAAAATAAAGATCTTAAAATGCAAATTATTTCTGAATATAACCTAAAGAACCATTTTCTGACAGATCATTTTAGAACACACGATTTTAGTGTCACAATTTGACTAAAACTAACGAAAAACAACACAAATTTAGTAAATATATTGCGTAAATGAATATAAGTGCGAATTAGTCAAGGATTGAAATCATTTACGAAAATATCATCTTAATCACACAAACACCACGACCGACTTTTTCTGCATTTCCGCGGCTTTTTTTTATTCAGCGGGACAGCAATGCGCAGCGGATTATTATGAAAACTCCAATTTGAACTAGAAAATACGGCGTTGTCAAATCTAAAGATTCACAAAAACACCGTTTAACGGCCGCGGAGTGTTTTTTTTTAGTAAGGCCGTTGTAGTTTAAATTTTGAATAGGAATATTTAGTTTATAATTTCTTTTTTTCGAAACGTCGAAACGTCCGAAACGTCGGCTAAAGAAGGAGGTAGCAAAACACGGCATAACACCCCAAAAACAAACAACGAAAATTATAATTTCTTGTTTGAATCTTAGTAAATCTCATAATGCGGTGACCAAATAAGAGTTATATTGAGTTTTGCTCCGGACTAACGACTTTGTTACAACTCATCCAGTTCAACATCCCTACCCGTAGACTCCGAAATAATGAATTGCTGTTCCTCAATCATCATTCTACTAATTACGGATACTATTCTCCTCTGTCCAGAATGTTGAGACTTGTCAACGCAAGTCAGAACATTGAATTTTTTGGTGTAAGCCTAAATCACTTCCGTCGGTCGATACGAAATGTAAAATTTAAAAGCCGATTAAATCCTTCTTCATGCTTTGACTTGTAACTTATCTTCTATTTGTACTGTTACATATATATATGTTGTCATTGCTCTTTAGTTATATGTATTCTCCTTGTTTGTATTTTTCGAGTTATTACTGTATTGTTAATGGATTCTTTGTCCGTCAATAAAATAAAATATACAACATTTTAAAAGCAAAAGTAATTACCTAATATATCATTGGAAATTCTTATTACGAAATTCACAATTTTCATAGCTTTGTTTGTAATCATATTTATGTGTGACAAAAATAATTTATACTCAAAGACCACTTATTTCATTAGCTGCAATGAGCTGCACAATTTTAAGTGAGAATTGATATATAATTGAGTTTTTGGTTTTATAACTTCTTATTGTTTGACTTTTACTTAAATTGAGTTGCAATTTATCAATAATACAGTATAATATTTCATTTCGTAATGTAAAATCCATGCGGGTTGAACATTATGGACGGGAGATAAGGGAAAAAATCGTCAATTTTTTCAATCCCCTTTGCGCATCCCCTTCGAACGATGCTTGACGATTTACACTAGTAACAGCCGTTGTGTCCAATCCTAATAATCAACTAGTGAGTCGATATCTCGGCTCAACCCTACTCAAATTCATAAATACATTCTTTCCAAACCACAATCATTGCCATACCTGGGGGCCTAGTCTCGATCTTTCGGTTTCACAAACAAGCACGTTTGCCGTTTAACCTTTCTTGACGGTGCTGTCAACTAAGCGGTCACGGTTTGTATTTACTGAAATATCTTTGTAAATATACTAAATATAGAGTTAAAATTTTAGGTATTCCTCCACAATACATTTATGTATTGGATTAAATAAATACATTACACTAATATTTACTGAGTGTACAGCATCGGAGCGCGAGAAAGTTTTTAGCACGGTCAGAGGAGGGTTAATACGGATTCGTGACGTAGCTAAACCCGCGTTACGGGCGCTGTGAGAGATATAGACTAGGCCCCATGGTGGATTGGGGTTTCCTCAGGAAGCTACCCTGGTGGATTGGGGTTTCCTCAGGATGCGTACTTATAAAAACTGACAACAGAGTCTGACATCTGTCATCTCTGGATCATCTCATTTCTCACCAATTCACGCTCCTGTCGGTTTTTTAGAATTGCGTTTTTTAATTTGAATTATGGACATATTGACTACAGTAGATATTGTGGGATGGACGAAAATGCATGATGATTATATTATAGGGTCACACAGGCGGCAATAATAGGCAGATATTAATTATATCGAAATAAATGATGGGAGGATTTTCTAATCGTTTTAAGATGACATAAATTATGTTTTTTTTTTAATATGTTTTGCGCCCAATTTTGCCGTGAAATCAATTGCTTGTAGCTTTGCGATTCTCTTCAACTGGAAATGTTCACATTACAAATCGAAACTGTTTCAAAATTTGCCCATCCGCGTCCAACAAAATCGTAATAGAACAGCTGTCAAACGTCAAACTATAAAATAAATAAAAAGAAACTCAAGCCAACACTTTATTTTTAACATATTAAATACGTTTGTTTAAAAAATATAAAATGTCAGTTTACACTATTATAAAATTACACTATTTTATTACACTATTTAAAAGAAATAATTTGTATAAATAATAAATACAATTATTAACGTTTTAATATTAATTTAGCATGAAAAGTGTTTACTTTGACGTCATTTTATTGTCTATTATAAACAGGAAGGTTCCACACACGAGTAGTCAAAGTTATTACGTCGGACACAGGCAAATAGGAGCGTTTCCTGAGGATCGCTATAGGATCACTTGACTGAGTGGCGCTTCTCTATACAGGGTGTTAAGGTACGTACTTGAGTTACTTTAACCAGTGATTCCTGACATTATTTGGAGTAAAAAATGTTAATAAAATTTTGGTCTCCGGTGACATTTTTGATGTTTTTTTTTTTTTTTTTTCTACAAAAACTTAAAAAATAGTAGGTGTTGGGTAGTTGGGGGCGAGGTAAGTAATGGGGCGGTAACTCGGCTGAGTGACCAATAAATTCATGTGGAAGAAATTTTTTTTTGTTTGATATTGAAGAAAAAAAAATTTGAAAAAAAAAAATTTTTTCATAAAAAAAGTCACCGGAGACCAAAATTTTATTTACATTATTTACTCCAAATAATGTCAGGAATCACTGGTTAAAGTAACTCAAGTACGTACCTTAACACCCTGAATATGGTATACTCAGATTTATCAATCGAAAGGTTGGACACAACGGCGCCTGTTGAATTTTCGTGGGATCAGCTAGTCGCACGTTGGGAGAAATATATTATATAAATAGAAATATCTACATCTATATTCTTACTTTTACTTATCTATTTCTGTATATCCAACTTAATAACTGATATGATACTCAATTCCACTATCAACGTAAATTTGTTAACATCCTATATAAGTTTATGTATTTTCTTACCTCAAATTTTTTCTTCTTATTTATTTTTTCTCTTACCTTTGTAATGGCACTACTCCCCAATTCAAACACGAGAAATGTTTTCTTTATTGAATTGGGTAGATTCGTTAACAAACTATTTTATTGTAATTAGCTTTTAAGACCCACGAGTTTCTTTTGTAAATATATGTACCTATGTATTTCAAATAAAATAAAAAAAATAAAAAAAATATTGAATATAGGAATTAACAAGTCCATTACGAAGGTCGTTACGAATTCTGAAAAACAAAATAAAACATTGGTTGGATACAAGGTATTTCTATCAACTTGCAATTCCCAGAAAAGCAATTTAGTGTCCGGAGTAATTGAATATATATCTTCAATCATAGATATGTTGGTATTATCAGTTTGATAACACTCTCAATCGTAATTTCCACATAAATCTGAAAACATCGTTTAAAAATATCTACATTAGTGACACGTGTTTTTTTCTTTATGAAAAACAAATTAAGTTTAAGTTACCTACGTACTAATATTGTTGAAATGTTTTAGTACCCTTTGTTCTTAACTTACGATCAAAAATTTCCCAAAATAAATAATTTTCAAACTTCAAATAACAAAGTGAAAAAAATAAATATCAATTAGAACATAATTTTTCAAACTCGAATATTAATATAAAAAAGAATAAAATCAAACTTATGAATCCAACTTAAGGGGCCGCTCTGCCAATTTCTATCGATTTCTTACATGTTTTCCTTAAACGTTTGAAGTTTTTAAGTTGTTAAAAAAATATATGTTATTCTTTAAGATAGTATCTATACATTCCCCACACCAAAACGGTAATTATTTGAAATTTCCTCGATAGAAATAAATCTCAAATTATGCTCCGAAAATTATTATTTACACGTTTGTTTCTATTATTTTACAAGTTATATGTATGAAAAAAATCACACTGTTTCTATAAATGCTATTTGACACAGCCCCCTCGAGATTTTTGCTCTTTTTCAAACGAGTCGTTTTTGTTAAACATTTTCACAATTTTCGCATGAATTTTATGGTTTTTCCCACGTTTGTATTGTCGTATCTCTCCATCTTCTTCTTTTTGAGCGGGATAGCGCGGCCTTAATGTACGATGATGGTCGATATTCCTGTCACTGTAACTTTGTCCCGGTGACTTTGCTGTCACTGGATCTCCCGATGTTTTTTTTCGAGAAACGGACTGTTTTTGAATTCCATTTCATTTAACGCCTCCGCCCACTCAGGCAACTGAAAACTCTCAACTGCCAACTGTCTTTGTATGACAATGTGATGGCCCGCACATACACTATCACACAAAACCCCGTTGTCAATGGTAACGCAAGCGGTGACTTGCGACTTGCTCTACTGGTTGCCCTGGGCGGCCATTGATAGTTGCCAACTGTCAGCTGATTGTTCTTCTTCTATGGTTAACCAAGCTTTTTGACCAATCAAGACAGAGAAACAGACGGTTTTAGTTGGTTTTCAGTTGCCTCAGTGGGCGGAGCGCCTTAGATTTTATAAAATGCAATATTTTGAGCTGTGCCTATGAAAAAAAGGTACTTAAAATGATATTTGAAAAATTCGAACGACATCGCTTCGGAAGCCGGTTGCAAAAGTACCTAACTAAATAAATAACCGGAACGAAACTTAATAAAAACACAATGAACACCGCCGACCCTGTGCTACCAGCAGTTTTTTTACCATGTGTTCATGGTTTTTACCAAAATATATACTTTTGAATGATATACCTAAGTATGTTTTTTTGGTGGCTGGACAACTCAACAATGTACAATTTCATCATTCCCTTGAAAAGCGATGAAAAAAACTCGATTAAATAGGTTACATTAAGATACGTTTTTAGATTTTCACGGCCAAAAGCAATTACTTTGTTTGTTTTTGGGGTGTTATGCCGTGTTGCGCTACCTCCTTCTTTAGCCGACGTTTCGGACAGCGTTGCAGTATCCATCATCAGGGCAGATCCGGCAGATCTTCGAAATTATTTGAATTTCGTCACATCGTCGGATCTGCCGGATCTGCCCTGATGATGGACACTGCAACGCTGTCCGAAACGTCGGCTAAAGAAGGAGGTAGCGCAACACGGCACAACACCCCAAAAACAAACGACGAAAAGGTTACATTAAGTTAGTTTATAGGATATTAAAAAAAAATGTCTTTTTTACCGATAATATATATAACATGGGCCGAAATTTCCCCGCGAGGGGGAAATCCCGAATTCAGGAATGTTGTTGTTGTACGGCTTATCTCTTTATCTAATAATTATTATCTTCTTCAATAAATGTGCAAATAAAATTAATATATCACGTAACTTTAATTTACTCATTGATTATAATTCTTCAAAGGATTGGGTTTTTATACAAACAAAACTATTTATTATAATCAACACAATAATACAATAAACAGTTAGATTTGCAGAATATCCCCATTTTTTAAATATTTTCGTAACCCCAGCCCACTTTCATCCCTCCCTCTTAGCCACCTCCCCCACCGCCCCACCTAAGTTGATGTTCTTGCTCCCTCTTTTCTTTTGAATACCATGTATATCTGTATTATGTTCAATATATGTTTATTCATCCCTGAGGAAGGTTCAGGTTGAACCGAAACCGGTTGGATAAAGAAATAATGAAGTGGAATTAAAACAATGTATTATTGTTTTTTTCGTTGTTTGTTTTTGGGGTGTTATGCCGTGTTGTGCTACCTCCTTCTTTAGCCGACGTTGACATCGACATCGACGGATCTGCCGGATCTGCCCTGATGATGGACACTGCAACGCTGTCCGAAACGTCGGCTAAAGAAGGAGGTAGCACAACACGGCATAACACCCCAAAAACAAACAACGAAAATGCTTTTGGCCGTGAAAATCTAAAAACGTATCCAATGTATTATTGTGTTTATTATAATTACGTATTCCCACAAAGTGTCTGCTACATGTGAAAATTTAAAATATTTATTCTTCCACATATTGCGTATTCAAAATTTCATCTTGATAATTTGTAGCATGACTTGCAGAAGGGATATTTTTCCTGAAATAGTTAATTTACCGCCATCTGTGTTAAAAAAAATAACCGTAGGTTTTTTTTTATTAAACTTAATTTGTAGAACTCCATTTTAATTTTTTATATTTGTTGTACACGGTGCTAAGGTACGTACTTGACTTACTTTAACCGGTGATTCCTGACATTATTTCGAGTAAAAAATGTTAATGAAATTTTGGTCTCCGGTGACTGTTTTTTCAAAATTTTTCTTTAAAATCAAACTAAAAAAAATTTCTTCAGCATGTCTTCTCGGTCATACGGTCGAGTAAAAACCCAACCTCGTACCCTGACCCAAACTATCCAACAACTACTATTTTTTATTTTTTTGTAGAAAAAAAATCAAAAATGTCACCGGAGACCAAAATTTCATTTAAAGTTTTTACTCTAATTAATGCCAGGAATCACTGGTTAAAGAAAGTCAAGTACGATCCTTAACACCCTGTATATTCAATAATATTAGTATTTCATTTATAAAAACAGTTTATTTAACAAGTTCTGCTATGTAATCATTATGACAGCTGTTTCGCCTTCTGAAGGCATTATCAAACTGTAATTTCAGGCATTATCAAACTGTACCTTCAGAAGGCGAAACAGTTGCCACGCGTCATAGTAATTACATAGCAGAACATGTTTAAAATTAAAAAATTAAAAAAATATTATGTGAGTTATGGGATAACTCCGTCTAATTATCTCTGAACGTGTGTTTTTTTAATGTTTTTTGTTGTTGTATTGTTCATTATTTGTTCTACAATTAGAGCGATGAATGCGTTAGATGGGAGATTAAAGGGGTTTCTTACCATCCTCCCAGTAGCTTATCTACCCTAATAACTAATAACGATTTTTTTATATTTACGATTTACGGTTTATTTATTTATTAAGTTAGAGTTTATAATTCGGTAGTCGAACCTATGAATAGTGGCTATATATTGGATAAGTTGGCTGAGTTTTCTAACCACTGCGAGTATTTTATTTTTATTTTTAACTAGCTGACCCGGCAAACTTCGTACCGCCTCAGAATCGATAAATGTTGTGTTTAATTTATTAGCTGAAATAAATGAATTTTTTATTAAGTGAAAATAAATAGGTACCTACTCTAAGTTCAAAAAATGAAATTAAGCTGTTGACTAAGCACGAAATGTTTGGCTCACTACACCATTGACAGTTCGAATTGATTCAAATTATGTCGATTAACGCACATTATTTGAAAAGCCGTTCCATACAAAATATATGAAATTTTTTTTTTTATTCATAATTATTTTTCCCGTGATTTTTTCCGATATTTTAATAGTTATTCTGTTAATCGGGACGGAGACAAATCCAACAAATCAAAGATCATAAAAATCGATTCAGCCGTTCTTGAGTTATAAATGGTGTAACTAACCCGACTTTGTTTTATATATTGAGATAATATTCGTTATTAGGGTAGATAAGCTATTGGGAGGATGGTGAGAAACCCCCTAACTCAAATCTAAAGTCAAAATTCCAACTTTCGGTGGTTACCTTGAAATTTTGGGGCACAATACGAAGAATGTCAAAAAAATACAAATAAATAGTAGTATACCTGTGTGTAAGGATGTAATGGCCAACCTTATGATTCCAGAGATAGCCTCATTTTTAATGTCAGTGCCATACAATTTTTTCTTTAAAAAATTATAACTCCTTCATTTGTACACGCAATTGCTTCATACGAAATTTTATAGCATAGTAATGATCAGCAGAATCCATTTCTAGCCAAAAAAAGACCCTTGAAAATTCAAGTCTCTATGTCTATGAAAGGCGATTTTCAGCCCACTGTGCGGCGTTCTTTAATTTCTTGAGTTCTGATTGGCAATAAATTTCTTAGTTAATAATAGGAGTTTGCTACTTAGTAGAAATTAGTTTTCAAACATCCAGTAAATTTCAATTGATTGAAGTTATACGACATGCATATATTACGTACGCATTCACAATAGAAAAGTGAATAGGTACCTATGTGATAAGAAGGTTTTTTCACATATTCTAATAATTGCTGTTTAATATACTCTCGGGAACTCTTTTAGATTGGGCGAAGCTGCAGGACCTAGCAGCAAAAAAGCTTTTTTACCTGTTTTGATCTGCCAGTAATAGATAATAATTATTTTTTATTACTGCTGCAATATGGATAAATTTAAATAGAAAAAAAACAGACATTATCTTTAATATCGTCCGGTGTCTTTGAGACGTAGAAAAGATAATAAATTATTAATTATATGGAGTTAAAAATTTTGGAGACAAAATGTTTTAATTTAAAAATATTGAAAACGTATTAACTTACTGTGTATTATGGTGGTTCAACAACTACGACGTATCAATGTTTCTAAAATTGTAACTTATGAGAGAACATTCTGATATTAAAATTTATCTTTAAAATTTCTTTATGATAAAAGAATTTGATTAAGTACTGACTGATTTGCGTCAGGGTTGTCACCAGTGACGGTTTTCTTACAGCATGTGTACGGTAAACTACCGTATAAAATTAATACCGGAAAACAAGACAAACCTGTGTTACAACTGACATCATATACACACACATATGTAAGATTTCAAATTTTATCATTGTGAGTATTTAAAATACGTTAATAGTTTAAAAAAATATATATATATATATGATTCGAGTATCTTTTGATATCCACGACGATACCATGCTCACGTGTAACAGAAATGTAATTGATAATCTTGAAGACAGTCATAAACATAGTTGGGAATTGTACAGTGTACAGTCTGAAAATTATTCACCAAAAGAAAAGTAGTAGATATTACCAACATTGATGACTTTCTTGTATTTCTCGACCAACTTGACTTCACATTTGATATGCTAATTTTGACTGAATGCTGGATTAATAAATATTTCACCTCCAAAGAGATACAAAATTATACTGAGTACACAAAACCAGGATACTAAATAAAGCTAGTGGTATTGTAATTTATGTCAGAGACGGTATACAAACGCAAGTTAACGAACTCACTATATCACAAGCTAACTGTCTTAAAATTGTGCTTAACAAAAGTCTATGCATTTTTGGAATTTATAGATCACCATCATTCCACAACCTCGACACCTTTCACAATTCACTCTACTATATCCTTAACAGCACAGATAATCCAGAACATCAAATAATCATTGGAGACTTGGATATTAATACCAATCTAGACAAGCATTGTCAATCCGATGATTATTTATGTTTTCTCACAGAAAACGCTTTCACTCCGACAATTGATACCCCCACTAGAGTACAAGGCATAAGTAAATCCTGTTTGGATCAAATTAACGTTACAAAAATTTACTTTATAGACTCGTTTGTCATACACACAACCATTTCAGATCATTATTCCACAGCGCTCGGCATAAGAAATAAACCTTCCCCTCCTGCAAAAAATAAATATATTTCTAGAATAAACTACAGCGGTCTAATTTGGAGTTGCGTACAGAAAAGTGGCAAAACGTAATAGATCAGACTGACACTGACCAAGCAATGCAGAAATTTATCACAAAATTACAATACTACATATCTAATCACACTGGCAACAAAGTTATTCCGAACAAACAATTCAAACTCATGTCATGGATCTCCCCTGGCCTCGTAAAATCTATCCATAGATGCAATCAACTTCACAAAAATGCTAAAAGACAACCAGATAATATTTTAGTATAAATACAATACAAGAAATATAGAAACTTGTGTAAAAAACTAATTAATTTAACTAAAGAAAATTTCTACAAAAAATATTTTTACGAAAACACCATAACTCCAAAACATTTCGAAAAATTACCAAAACCAAAAATAACAAATTGTCTTTCATACATTCATTAGATATTAAAAACACAAGTACTACTAACCCCAAAATAATGGCAAATTTTGCTAATCACTATTTCACTTCAGTAGGAGCCTCTCTCGTAAATAAAATTCTTGAGAAATGTAAGAAAACTGAATTCGAACTAATCAACATACCTTCAACTTTTCATAGTCTTAAAGCAGACGAAATACAAACAACGTACAATGCAGTCATGAAAAAGATAGATGATCTTAAGACAACGAATGCCTGTGGGCCAGACAAAATTTCCTCAAATCTGCTGAAAGTATTGAAACCGCTTATAGCAAGTCCTCTTGCACATATTTGTAATCTTAGTTTCAAGTCAGGCAACATTCCCAAACCACTTAAAACAATCAGTTGTTATATTGATTAAAAAAATGGAAAAAAATCTGAAATACATAATTATCGGCCAATATATCTACTCAACTCATTCTCAAAAGTTATCGAGAAAATCGTAAAAAATCGTCACAGTCTCTACCTAGAAAGTCATAAGATTTTATCTAATAACCAGTTCGGCTTTCGACCAGGTCTAGGAACAGAAAATGCTATTGCTAAGCTTGCGGATATTATCTCCAACAATATTGACCGGGGACATAAATCCATCGCTCTCTTCTTGGATCTTGCCAAAGCCTTCGACACCATCTCGCATAAAATACTTCTTTAAAAAACTACAGGCTATAGCTATTCAGGGACAGCTATATAAATGAATGGGTAGTTACTTAGCCAACAGATACCAAAAAGTTAAAATAAATGATACAGATAGTGACCCGGCCCTTGTAGAATTTGGTGTACCCCAAGGTAGTACCCTAGGACCTATTTTGTTCAGTATTTATATAAATGATCTATGTAACAGCAATTTTCCAATCACATTATAACATTTGCAGATGATACTGTCTTAATATTTGAAGGAAGAACATGGTATGATGTACATTGCAAAGCAGAAGATGGAAAAAACAGGTAAAACTTTGGTTAGACTATAATCTATTGACTCTTAATTCGGAAAAAAACTAATTTTATACGTTTTAGTGCGACAGAAACGGGCCAACCCAAGGAAATATATAATATTTATATACAGAAATGCACTGACTCAACTACCTGTAGTTGCTATAAACTAGAATGAGTGGACAGTATAAAATACCTTGGTGTTATATTTGACAAATATCTTAGATGGAACGGACACATAGATCTAGTTATCACAAAGGTTAGAAAGCTTACGTACATGTTTATAACAATCAGAAATATCTTACGTAAAAAAGAACTCAAACTCATATACGATGCTATGTGTGGGTCACTTCTAGACTATGCATCCTTAGGTTGGGGTGGGTTTACAAAAACGGTTTTGGACAAATTAGCAAAAGCTCAAAAATCTTTACTAAAGGTAATCCTCAAAAAACACCCATAAACTTCGCCACCTCTACCCAACTATTAACCACTCTCACGACACCCGACACTCAAGGAGAAATCCAATTGTACCACTCACAACCAAAACATCCCTAGCTCAAAGAAACTTGTCATTCTTAGGTCCAAAACTATACAACTTCATGCCTGATGCTTGGAAAAAGGAAAGCACAGGTGTTCTTCGTAAATTGATCACTACTTGGCTTTATCAATAGGGAGAAAAGAGACTGAACTTTTACTACACCAAAATTGAAATCCAGACCCAAAACCTAAAACAACAACAGAAACTAAAAAAAATAATCATAAAAAAACAAGAAAAAAATTGTAAAACTTACCTTTATGTTCTAATCTTCTGTTTATTTATATGTATGTACCTACCTATTTCTTTTAAAACAGTATGCCAAAAAGCAGCAGATAATTGATTTTATTATATTCTTTCTCCTGTCTTTGTAATTTATATTTATAAAAATATATGTATCTAGGCTTATACTATGCAATGCAAACACCAGTCTAATCTTCTGTTTATTTATATACCTACCTACTTCTTTTAAATCAGTATGCCAAAAAGCAGCAGATAATTGATTTCATTATATTATTTCTAAATAAATTGAAATCCAGACCAAAAACCTAAAACAACAACAGAAACTAAAAAAAAATAATCATAAAAAAACAAGAAAAAAATTGTAAAACTTACCTTTATGTTCTAATCTTCTGTTTATTTATATGTATGTACCTACCTATTTCTTTTAAAACAGTATGCCAAAAAGCAGCAGATAATTGATTTCATTATATTATTTCTCCTCTTTTTGTTATTTATATTTATAAAAATATATGTATCTAGGCTTATACTATGCAATGCAAACACCAGTCTAATCTTCTGTTTATTTATATACCTACCTATTTCTTTTAAATCAGTATGCCAAAAACCAGCAGATAATTGATTTCATTATATTATTTCTCATCTTTTTGTTATTTATATTTATAAAAATATATTTATTTACTATACAATGCAAACATTAGTTACCTTTATATTGTAATCCTCTTTATATATATATATATATATATATATACCTTAAACTTTATTACTATTCTAAAATCTTTGCTAAACAAACAACATTTAATTTAAAATTTAAAATTTTAATACCTGTTATAAAGTAAATATACCTTTTATTGGATTACTTTTCAATAACTTTGCTAAACAAACAACAGTCATATTCATGCATAATTAGTTATCTTACTTTTTATTTTTTTTGTTCCAGTTCTTATTCATACAAAATATGTAGGTAAGACCATAATATGCAATGCAAACACCAATTAGCTACCTTGTTTTAATCCTTCGTTTTTAAGTAGATAAAACCATTATTTTTTGTTATTATTATTTAAATAACTTAAATAACGGTTATCTTTATGTTTTAATTGGTTAGTTATTTCATTTGATTCTGTCTCTTCTCTTTTTTTCCTTCTTTTTATTTTATCCGACACATGTATGTAGGACTGTTTAGTTTGTTTTTAATGTTGGTTTGTTATAATTTGTTTCAATTTGTTATTTAGTATTTACCCATTATTATTATTTTTATATTATTTCAATATGTGTGCTAAACAAACAACAGTTATTGTATTTAAAACTTTTATTTTCTCTTATTACTATTTTTTTTTTTAATTCTTATTTTTTATCTTTTTTTATTTTTATTCTTTTTCTTCTTTTTATTTCTTCCATTTATTTTTGTTTGTACAAGACACGTTCCATATGTTCCAAGTATCATCCTAATTTGACTGCCCTAAAACAGAATTAAATGTATAATATATGTATAGAAAAAAAAAAAAAAATAAAAAAAATTATCCACACTTTTCATTCTTTGCTATTTAAACTTCTTACGAAAAATTAACACCCGTTTGAATGTCATGGTCCGAGTCCGAAATTAATCCTATATTTCTTATATATCTATGCGTTATGAATTTAGTTCGTTCAGTAGGTACACATATGGTCCCATATACTTATGGTACAGTACACAATTACAGTACTCATTCATTTTACACTCTATCAATTTAATAACCTTTCAGAAAAACATAATATATCTGTATTCTCTATCTTAGCAGTATAAAGATTAATTAGTGCGATCTATATGCTAATAATCCCTCAAATTTTTCATTTTCTAACAATTCTCTAACTTCTTCATCTTCTTCTTGCAACCCAATCTAACTATATATCATTTATTATTATTATTGAAGAATTGGATGCATAGTATTAAAAGCAGGCCATACATAATTTATCTTGACTTATATACTAATAATTCCTTAAATTTCTCTTTTCCAATAATTCTTTAACTTCTTCATCTTATTCTTGTAATCCAATCTAACTACATATAACTTTTTTTATTGTAGAAGAATTGTGTGCATAGTATTAATTAATGAAAATTATCAGTCAATACTAATGAATGCATATCCGCAAAACTGTAAAATTCACCCGCCATAACACAGGGTCATCCCTAGCATGGAGGGTGAAATATCACAATAAACTACAAGTACTTTCGATAGATCATGTATTAAATAAATAAATAAATAAACATATGATCCCATATACTCCCATGTACTGAAGTTTGCTGTGTTTGAAGAAGTGAAAAATCAGATTCGTTGTCCGATTATAAAGCATCAAATTTGATTTTTGCAAAACTCTCGCTGTATTCGAGGACAGTCTTACGCTAAACCAAAAAAAAAATCTTTTCAGGAGTACCTAGGTATAATATTTAAATAAATTACTTTTTGAACATTTATACCTAAGCCTCAATAATCAATATGATCTTCTGATTTCGGTGACGAGTATGGGTACCGCCGCCAACTACGGGAACCATTTATTAGCTAACAACAACTCTTTCAACTTTCCAACCAATTTTCTCCCGAAGTAAGATCAAATTGACCTAACTGTTGAACCACATGGACGCCCAAAATATACACATCTATCGGTTTAACTCGTCGGTGGATGCAATTCTTGATTCGTGTCTTCGAAGCGATGGAAGTATTTATAATAATAAATATTTAAAGTGCACTAACCGTAGTTTACATGCATGAGAAATGTGTATGGAAGAGTAGGTAATGGCAGAATTGGCGAATCGAGACGGTTAAAAATGAATGAAAAAACAAACAAAATGGGATAGGCTCGAGTGGTTAGATAGTTAGACTACCGATTTGATAACGAAATTAAATGTTTTGCCCGACCGGTTTCGGCCCGTTTTATGTAAAACTTAATTTTGGATTTGGGGCGTAATTACCCAACCAAATTGAAAAATTATTTTTGTAATCAAAAGGTATATCAAATATCTAGTACGGATGGAGGCTACTTCATTTATTTTTTGCTTTAAAATGATGACGTATTGGTAATTAAAGAAGTCAGTTTTGGTTGATTTTGAAAGCAAATTTGAATTTTTGATAATGATTAAAAAATATATCCTGCCTTATCCTTAAAGTTAATAAAATTAAATTTTTTTTTTTGGGTAGTAATTTTAATATATAAATGACAAATTTCATAATACAAAAGTGCTTAAGGCCGTCAATATACATACATAATACACATTCCCTCAAATACAGGTAACCCATAAACCACTTTAGCACTCGTTCTATTTTTAGGATATCGCTTTGTTCCAAGTGTTAATAATTTTTTTTTAGTGTCGTAGGGGAACAGGAAGTATCTTTTTAATATGACTGCACTGCATGTCTGATTGCTAAAGGGCAAGTTATTCAGTTCCGACCATTTGACAAGATAATGAAACTGCAGAATAATGCATTATATTACAATGATAGCTACCTACCACTTCTTTTAAATTATAGAAAGGTAAAAAAACAATTATTACACAATACTAAGGCTATGAAATTTCAAAATAGTTTCTGAAAAAATCTGAAAAACCGAATGTTAAAAACTACCCTTACGTTATTCTAAGGCGTGCCTACGGGGAACGAAATATAGCGCCATCAATTTTAGTATCAGAGTTATTTTTAATACATCGTTTGTACTCGGCTTCAAGGTCTTCATGTCTTCTTTCATACTCTTCCTTCTTAAACACCTGATCTGAGTCTACCCAATCAATGGTCTCGTTGCATTTGTCTAAAATCATTGTATGGTCGCTTTCACGTAAACCTTGTTCTTTATTATTAAGGATGCCTTTGATTTCGTAGCAGTAGTCCTGCAGCTTGTTCTTTGCCGTGATCGCGATTCTGACGATCTCGTCTTCCCTGCGATGCTTTTCTGATTTGAGAATCATGTGTTTAATTTCATTCTCGGAAAGTCGACCTTTCTCGTTTTTGATTATCAAACTTATATATTGTGGGGTTTCATTGTACGTAACAGCGACTTTTTTCTTGGAAAGTATTCCTATCCAAGTAAAAAATTTTCTGACTCTTCCGCGACCCTTAACTTTCACAATCACATCTTTTTTTTGGAGAACTGTATTTGCCGTTGCAGATGCGATTTTCAATATTCCATTGACATCTATTGTGAAGGTCACGTATATTTTAACTTCGCCGCAAAGCTTTGGGGGTACATTAGTTAGATAACTCAGTTCGTAGATATCCTTTTCCAGATCCCGTTCACCCTCATACACTACAAAGCGGATTTCGGTTTGGTTATCAGAAAAGGTTGTGCAATCTTCTATAGTCTTTTTGGCAGGTATAGATGTGTTACGTTTTATGATTGTTCTCCTAATACCCTTGTTGATGGATACTTCCAAGGAATGTGTGGCTATAGCATGAAGTATGATCTTTGCTGAATTGTCCCCAGTGAGAATAGCAGCTTGCACTGCGGCTCCGTAGGCTACCGCTTCATCGGCGTTTATGGACTTATTCAGTTTCTTGTCATTAAAAAAATCTCGCAAAAGCTCCTGAATCTTTGGGATGCGGGTGGAACCCCCAACGATCACAACTTCATCGACTTCAGCTATTTTCATTTTGACATCATGTAGACATTGGGTTATATGACGGAGGGTGGATTGAAAGAGGTTAGCGTTTAACTCTTCTAATTTTGCTCGGGTGATTAATAGTTGATAGTCAATGCCCTCGAACAAGGAGTCAATCTCGATGTTCGTCTGAGTGTTTGAAGAAAGAATTATTTTCGCTCGCTCACAGGCGGTTCTTAATCGTCTTAGGGCTTTTTTATTGGTTTTAAAGTCTTTACCGTGTATCTTTTTAAAATCCTCCATGCAATGGTTGACTAATTGACTATTAACGTCTTCACCTCCCAAGCGAGTATCTCCACTGGAAGAAAGGACTTTGAACATACCGGAGTCAATAGTGAGAATGGTCACGTCAAAGGAACCACCTCCGAGATCATACACAAGAATATTGCGCTTTCCTACATTGTCTTTCCCCAGTCCATAAGCAATGGCGGCTGCGGTGGGCTCGTTAATAATGCCAAGAACATTAAGCCCCGCAATAGTTCCTGCATCAATAGTGGCCAATCTCTGGGAATCATTGAAATGGGCAGGCACGGTGATGACAGCATTCTTGACCTTCATTCCTATATGTGACTCTGCGGTCTCCTTCATCTTTGTTAGAACCATGGCGCTTATCTCTTCGGGGCAGAAAATTTTCTCTGTTCCTTTGTGGGTAATTTCAATCATTGGTTTTGATTTAACACTTACGACCTCAAAAGGCCAATGTCGCATATCTGCCTGAAGATTATCATCCCATTTTCTTCCAATCAGCCGCTTAACGTCTGCAAAAAAATTACCTTAATAAATAAAATTCAATGTGGTAACGCGGAAAATGTCATTAGCACACTATAAAGTTAATATTCTCAATATCCATGAACTGACACATAAACACAAAACATGTCTGTTCAATTTGTACCCATCGACTGTTTATTTAAACGCCTCAAAAGGCTTTTACGTTAAAGTGATACATAGGTTTACAGTCGTACAGGAGGGAAACAAATTAAGGACAAAATAAGTAATCAGAAATAATATCGAAGTATCATCAAACATGAAGTATTTCACACATTCGTAGTTTTATTTGCAAATCATGGCATTCTAGGAATTGGCTAATGTATATTGGCTGTGGATGCAAATTGTTATTATAATGTACTTGTTTATTTGTTTGTTTTTGGGAAACTTAAGATGATAGACTTCGCTTTTCGGCCCATACAAAAAGGACGCCCGGGAAAAAACACTTTTCTACATCGAAAATTGCACAAAATGAATATATTTTTTTTACAATGCCTTTCAGAGGGTGAAAACTATGTCGTTATGTTTTCGAATTTTCGATGCGTTTCGTATTAACGTAAACATTCACTGTCAAACATGTACGATTTGGCAAAAAATATTATTTAAGGATAAAGTGCTGCTAACTCAACTCTCATAAAGAACTATAAAATTATAAAAAGCTACCTCTAAAAAATATATATATTTTAAAATTTCAATTTCGTGAAAGTTTCGGTGTAGAAAAGTGTATTCTCCATAAACCCCTTTTCGAGCGATTTCTGTAGGTAAATTTGAGCGTTGTCTCATTCGCACATTTCGTATTCGCATGTATTGTAAGTGTGCGTGGCTTATTGTGAGCGGGACAGAATGACAGACGCGGGTTTTCCGCGTGTGGTTCAAATAAACTATGAACTGCTCACAATGAATGATGGATGCGTGACAATACAAGTGATTTTTTGGTTACAATATCTATATAAAAGGGAGATGGGGTGAATGTAGGCTTAGGATAACGGAACGTAGAGCCCGACCAGGGCTAGTTTAATTAATGAAGATAATATTAGTTAAACTCAATCGAAAATCTGAAACAGAAAAATCAGAAAAAGATACGGGTACTTCGGGGACTCGAACCCGGGACCTTTGGCTTTCCGGACAGATGCTCTCACCACTGAGCTAATGATCCCTTTCCCATTCGGTCATATTTAACTGCATCATACTTCGACTGAGAACTACCAACATTATCTTCATTTGTTTAACGCATGTTTGTATTGCATATTAAATAAAAGTGATAAATTTATCCTGACACAATCTAGATGGCATTTAGTTCGAGTTGAATCTTACAATTATACATAAAGCTGGCAGCCTTTTCAAATAAGTATTGAATCTGAGTTATCAGACAGTTCTATAAAACACTATGGACTCAAAACTCTAAAAAGTAGGAGAGACATTACGGATATGACTTACTTACACAAAGTCTTGAATGGTCATATTGACTGTCCAGCTCTTTTGTCATCAAATAATATTAGAGTCCCGACTAAGAAAACAAGGGACAGAAATTGCTTCAACTAGTCTCTGGCAAAATTCTTTCTTATTGAGAACTTGCAATCATTATAACAAAAAATGTATCGTTGCTGATATCTTTTTCGTGTACTTTAAGCTCTTTCAAACGTTAATGGAGCTTTATAATAACCAATTCATGACTAAATACTCGTAGATTAATTCATTGTAACCAAACTAAAAAATTGATAATTGATACCATAATTTTTTCATGTATTTTTTGTATTTGAAATGTAAAAATAATGTAATACGTATATGTCTATATGCGTACCATATATTTAACAATTTTCTTTTTTTGTGAGTATTATCATTTAACATTTATTTTACTAAGTGCTAAAAAAAAATAATTATTTACTTTTTTATTTATTATTTGGGCATGATGTGAACATTTGTTTTTGGGTTGTAACCTAATTATTATAATCTATTGTTTTCTTTAATGCGTGTAGTGTTATTAATCAGTAAGTGTTTCTAATAAAATTAAAAAAAAATCATGGAATCGTTGAGTTGATTTCCAGAAGATGATAAAGCTTTATAAAATTTCCTTTGTAATATTATTAGTAGACATCGGATTATATGCACTAACAAAGTGCCAAAATATGCATTCAAATATGCACTAAAAAAGGCCGAAATATGCACTGAAAACTCTTGAAATGCCCAAAATATGCACAATGCAAAATAAAAAAACCCTTTTTATTTTTATATATTTTAATTAAAGACAGTACAAAAACACCGAAATATTCTTAAAATTATGCATAGTTTTTGTGACAATATACAATTAAGTATTTTTCCAAATTTTCGAGCGCAAATTTGTGACGTTTGTCACCCACTTTTAATTTTGACTGACGTCATTGGACAAAATTTAAAATATGCCACGATTTTTGGAGATACTTGTTTGGGCAGGGGACTTGTGCCGTTGATGTAGGCATTAATGTTCTTCATGTCTTCAAGATTCGGGTTTTGAGGCAAAATAGCGTCTCACTTTTTACGAATCCTTTCTGATATTGAATTAGGAAGGGAGTTGGCGAGTTCAACCACTGTTTCCAACATTTCTGTTGATTTGAATAGAGTAAGGTTTCTTGTTTCCAATATTTTGTAAAAATGTGTTGAGATGAGGGCGATTTTCTGTTTAATGGATAAACGTCACAAATGCTAGCTTGCTTGATTGAATTGCAATAATCATATATTGTTTTATAGTGCTTTCACACAGACGAAGTATTGAATTCCGTAAGTCTAAACTTAAACTTAATGGCCTCAGAACTGTCAAATTGAGCAAAGAAATATGCACAATTGGGAAAAAAGGTTAAAATATGCATTAACGCCGTAATTAGAGAGTTATATGCATTTGCATATGCAAATGCATATAATCCGATGTCTAATTATTAGTATACGAAAATCCTCACCGTAAATAGTGTTTGTGTGGTTCATTGCCATCTGGTGTCTGGCGGCTTCTCCCACGAGTCGCTCCGTGTCAGTAAATGCCACGCATGAGGGTGTGGTGCGACTGCCCAGGTCGTTGGCGATGATCTCCACCTTGCCGTTCTGGTAGACTGCCACGCACGAGTTGGTGGTTCCCAGGTCAATGCCGATGGCTGGTGCCTTGGACGCCATCTAAAAATAGAAGGTTTCATTTTCAAAGCTTGGCCATAATACCAGCAATAAGCATAATACCAACAACCAAAGGTTCATTCCGGCCAAAATGTAAAATTCATCAGGAATTAATGTTAGTGGATGGAATAAGGGGTAGGAACGATGACATTATAAACTACAGACTTGTATGAAAGACACAGTAATCGTCGTACCTTCGATTTTGAGGTTTTAGTTTTAAACTGTCACGTTGTGCGCTATATCTAACCAAGTTTGACATTATAAACTACATACTTGTACGAAAGACAAGGTAATTGTCGTACCTTCGATTTTGAGGTTTTATTTATTTATTTATTTATAAAATACATGATATACATTAAAACATTTACATATAAATGACATATTAAATCACCATACTAGGCGGCTGCCTGTTTTATGGTGACCAATTATATATAAGTTTAATTGGTTACTTAATGAAGTCTAGTGTAAACATATATGGATTAAGTACATAAACATTTATTATAATGAATTATAATGAAGTTAATTATAATGAATACATATACATATAACTATATATTTGTACGCATTCACATGCACATATGTGTATGCACACACATATACACATACACAAGTGCATATGTTTACACATACACACTAATTTACACAAATATAAACAATGGACACTCTCTTTCTGTTTATCTCTATCCTAGTACGATAAACAGGCTTCTAATTCTATCACATTCACTCATCAAAAAGTCTCCAAGCGTCTTCCTGAAAGTGTGATATTTGGTTATTGTCTTTATTTCAATTGTTAAGTTATTGAAGATTTTTGGAGCAAGAAAGTTAAACTGTGACTGGGCCATTGAGGTTTTTGTTACTGGAATTATATAGTTGCATTGGTTGGAATATCTTGTATTATATTTTGATTAAAAAATATATTTTTTAATAAATTTAAATTTAAAATAGCAAGAAATGAATTTTACATATAGGGATTGTATATTAAGTATTTTAAAGTCTTTAAATAAGTCCTTTGTGGGATGAATGTAATGTATTTTGTAGATAGTCCGTATTATCAATTTTTGAGCCTTTACTAATGGATCTAATATAGTTTTAGAACACCCTCCCCAGAGAACAATACCGTAAAAAATAATTGTTTGACATAGAGAAGAGTATACTGTTTTTATTGTCTTTTTATTTAGTATATTTCGTAGTGATCTGAAGATATATGCTAGTTTCCGTATACGACTTGTTACATTAATTACATGATCTTCCCACCGAAGTTTGTTATCAATTATTACCCCTAAGTATCTAAAGGAGTCTACGCGTTCCAGTGGATTGCATATGTAACTAGCGAGATCTCTGCAATAATGTATTTTTAGTGAATGATTAGTTGAGGGTTGGCTTATACTATTGAGGCTAAATGTTAAATATTTTGTTTTAGCTATTTTTAACGTGAGTAGATTATTATCCAGCCATTTTTTAATGTTTTGCAATATTAGTTCCGCTTTGTGGAATGTTTCTTCCCATGTTTTACTTTTTAGTTTTAAACTGTAACGTTGTGCGCTATATTTTATTTATTTATTTTATTTATTTATTTACATTTGATACATTTAAAGCCAAAATAACAAATAATATTACATAATAAGAGAATATATTTAAAATGAATACAAGTGTTATTACGTTGTTTTAGGTCGATATTAGTTCCTAGCTAGGCAGATTGCCTGTTCTAAGGAACCAAAGTGTCTAAAGTGCCAAATGCAATTTAAATTATTATTATTTTTTTTAATTAATACCTATGTACTAAGTTTTTACTAAATGTGCCATTCATAGGTAACCATGTATCGTTTTAAGTCACATTATATAATAGTTTTTCAGACTCCTCCCTACCCAAGCCAATCAACCATTTAGTTATTATTGAACCAATGCAGGACATTTTGCAATTTTTAATATTTAAGTCTGGGGGGATTTTATTGTATAATTTCGGTCCCAGATACGCATACGTCTTTTGATACTTTGCCGTATTGCTCCCTGGGACGAAGAGATCCTTTCTGTTGTGACTTCTTGTATTGTATTTGTGATCAATTTTATTAAAATTTTCTATATTTTTATGTACATGGATAATAATCTTTTTTATGAAGTTTTGACGAACATCAAGAACGTTAAATTTTTTGTAGAGTTTATCGCTTGAGAACCTGTAGGGTTTACGCATAATGACTCTAATTATGGATTTCTGGGCCTTTACAAGCGGATCTAAAATCGTTCTTCCTGACGCTCCCCAGCCAATACAACCATACGTTAAGATGGGGTTGCACAGTCCGAAATATATTTTTCTTAGGTCTTTTTGTTTAATTATGTTTCGCAATGCAAAGAAAATGTATATCAATTTTCTTACCCTACTTGAAAGATTGTCGATGTGATATTTCCACTTAAGATGATTGTCTATGATAACACCTAGATATTTGATGTTGTTCACACATTCCAAAGCTTCACAGTTGCAGTTAAAGTCCATATTATAGGAAATACAATTAGTCTTATGAGTTTTTATTGTGTACGATGTACTAGGTCGTCCCTTTATGGTTGAGCTGAATCTTATGTATTTAGTTTTTGCTATATTTAGTGTTAGTAGATTTTTGTCAAGCCACTGTTTTATCGCATTGATTCCACTTTCAGCATGTTTATGAGTTTCAGCCCAATCCTCTCCTTCAAATATAGCTACCGTATCGTCCGCGAACGTAATAATTTTTCCGCCTATTGGTAGATTGCATAACTCATTGATGTAAATTATAAATAGAAGAGGTCCCAGTGTGCTTCCCTGTGGTACACCAAAGTTGGTGTCTAGTGAGTTACTCACTGTATTGCCTATTTTGAGTTGCTGGCTTCTACCCGTTAAGTAACTCTTTAACCATTCGTAAGGCATACCTACAACACCAATATTTTGTAATCTTTTGAGGAGTATTTTATGAGAAATTGTATCGAAAGCCTTGGCTAAGTCTAAGAACAGTGCAATGCTTTTCTTTCTGCGATCTATATTTCCAGAAATATGTTCTGTAAGTTGCGCTATAGCATCGTCCGTTCCTCTCCCCGGCCGAAAGCCAAACTGATTTTTGCTTAAAAGTTTTCGGCTCTCTACATAATTACTTAATCTATTTTTAAAGATTTTTTCTATAATTTTTGAGATTGCACTCAGCAGGGATATTGGCCTATAATTGCCCACTTGGTTTTTGGGTCCACTTTTGTAGATTGGTACTATTATAGATTTTTTAAGATGGTCAGGGAAAACCCCAGAAGAAAAACTTTTATTGAAAATGTTCGACAAAGGCGATGCGATATTGTGTTTAATGATTTTTAGAATATGAGTGTTAAGACTATCAGGACCTTTTGAATGCGTAGTGTTAAGATTGTCAATAATTTTTATGACCTCTTCATTTGACGTAGGTGGGAATTTAAACGAAAAATGAATTTGTTTTGGTTCTATTGCAGATGCCAATGAATCTTCAGTTTCCTTGGTGAAACTTAGGATATTTTCCGCAAGCTTAGATCCAACTGTCGTAAAATATTGGTTAGCGTGGCAAGCAATTATGTCCAAATCACTGGTGGCTGTGTTTGTAATCAGAAGTTCGTTAATATCAGAGTCAATTTTATGTTTAGTATTGGTAATTTGTTTAACGATGTTCCACATATTTTTACTGGATGGATCTCGGTCGAGTTGTTGCTTATAGTACCTTTCTTTTGCATTACGCATAACATTTTTACAGATGTTACGATATCTACGGTAATTCTGTTGTTTAAGAGTGTTTTGTGGGTCCTTTGTTGCCACTTTATGTAAGTGATTTCTTTTGTGTATAGCTTTTACAATACCACTACTAATCCAAGGAGTAAGTTGTATTTTTTTATCTGCAGTGAGTTTATCTTTTGAATTTTTGGATATATACATGTTGATTTTGTTCATAAATAAGTTGAGTGCATTGTTAAATTCAGTCTCTCTACATACATCTTGCCATGTTTCACCATTTAGATCCTTAATTAACCCCTCAAAGCAGATGGATGGTGTAAAGTGGTTAGTTTTTACTTGTTTTTTAAGAGATGTGTCTGGAACGCTTATTGCGGTTGTATAGTGATCAGTTATTGTATTGTGAATAACAAATGCGTTAGAGGCTGTAATATTTTTGGTATTTATGTGATCTAAACATGATATGCTATTATCTTGAACCCTGGTAGGACCTTTAATATTTATTTTGAAGTTGTTTTCTGCCATGGCGCAGAGGTAATCGTGACATTGTCTGTGTATATTTCCAAGTGTGTTAATATTTAAATCCCCCATTACTATTTGTTATTTGAAGTTACTACATTTTTTGAGTTCAGATAGGAGATTACCCAGAAATTCGTGAATATCGTAGAATGATGGTGATCTGTAAATGGCTAAAATACATAAATATCCATTAATGACTAATTTCAGACAATTTGATTGACTGATACGAATTTCATTAACATGAGAGTGGATGTCGTCGCGAACGTAAGCTACCACTCCACTGTTTTGATTTAATTGTTGTGTTGTATGATATTCATGATAACCTGCAATTTGTTTTGTGAGATATGAGTCATTCAATCTGCATTCTGTTAGTATTATTATATGAAATCTCACAGACGACCTAATACTGTCTAAAAATAAAAGAAAGTCATCAAGATTTTCCATTGTACGGATATTTTGATGTATAATATTTATTTTGTTTAAACTCCACTTAAATTCTTTGACTTTATCAAATTCATCTAAGGTAAATTCAGTGTTTGATTCTCCAATACTATCTATTTCTAAATATGCGTTTAAAACCATTTTACTTTAGAGATATTATGTATCTTAAGATCACAGAGACAAGATAAGAGTACTAGGTATATAGTTACAATTGCAAAGAGGGAGATTAGACAATAATAATATGGTAATTTATGTTGTTTAATGGAAGTAGATGGAGATAATGCTCGTGTTTGGTTCATATTGTCCAATATTAAAAATAATTTTAAATACTTTGTATAAAATATGGCGATAAATGGGATGATCTGATAGTGAGATTGATTTTTATTGGTTATTGCTGAAAATAATTTAAGTAAAATAGGAAAAACTATACCTTCTAGTCATTTAATGTCTGTTAACTTTTGTTCTGAATCAATCAGTATCGGCCGTGAATTGTCGTCCTTTTTTGCAAAAATTCGCCCAGCCTTTGTCCAGACGTACCTGTAACTGCGTTCCCGTGCTAACTGCCTGGCTAAGAACCATAATCGTTTGGCTTGGAAAGTTAGGAGTTCCGAAACATAAATTGGGTTCTTGGGACCTGACATACCTATAACACTTGTATTCATTTTGCCTTCTATATTTTCACAATGGTTAAATTTTTTAATAGCAGAGTGCAGATTTTCTTTATGAGTTACTGAAGTTAATTTAACAATCACTGTCCTTGGTTTGTTGTCCTTTGGTTGAGTAGGTTTTTCCCTTCGCGTGACTCTGTAAATCTCTTCGATGTCCTTTGACCCCAGACTGCAATTTGTTGTCTTGCTGATATTGTATAAAATGCCTTTAAACATCTCTGGTGATTCTCCTTGATTTTCAGGAATTCCGCGAAATTCCAGACACTTTAAGTTTGCTTCCCTGTTTTTATGTTCCGCATCAATCTCCAATGACTGGATGCGGCTTTGTAAATTTGTCATCGTATTTTCCATGGTTTCTATTTTATCTTCCAATTTCTTGTTGTTAGTTAGTAGCATCTCTATTTTTTGATAAGATCATCGTACTTAGAACTGATAAACTCCAGTGATTTTTTCATTTCTGAGTTTTCCGTTTCTAGTTTTTTGTAAATACTAGATTCAAACTCATTCATGCCTTTTCTAAAATCTTCTAAAGTCAGCTGCGTTGTGTGTGCATCAGGAGAGGGCGAAACCGGAATAGCTGCGAACTTCTTAGTTTTATCCGTATTACTGCGGGTAGTAGCCATTTCGTCGGCTTATGTCTTTAATCCAAATAGAATTAAAAATATGTTTACTTTATGAGTAATTCACTTTCACTGACCTGCTACTAAAATAGCATTAGACTTTTGAACTATGATTAGACTTTCGTTGCAGCGAGTAAACCAAGAAAAAAAGCACTTGAACTCGGTTATTTCCAAGCAGATATTAGCAAAAGGTGGAGGGATTCCGTTCCTGCACAATTAGCAACTTATTTGGAAGGATAATTGTTTATAAAACTTATTATTTTGTTATATTTTCGGGAGTAAACGTAAACAGACAGCTGTCACTTTGAATTAGTATTGTTGTATTTAATTTATTGTTGTATCGACGGATCTGCCGGATCTGCCCTGATGATGGACACTGCAACGCTGTCCGAAACGTCGGCTAAAGAAGGAGGTAGCCCAACACGGCATAACACCCCAAAAACAAACAACGAAAAAAAAAAAAAAAAAAAAACGAGAGGTTAGGTTAAGTTAGGTTAGGTTTTCGAAAAAAAGTTCATACAAAATTCGTTTTCGATGAACTCGTTTTCGATGAACTCGCCGTGAACCGTTTTGACTTATGATATTTTACGTGCCATTCTTTTTTAAATTTTTTTAAATTTTTTTAGTTACAAAAAGATACATACATAAATTACAAATATATATTTTTTACAGTGATTAATTACATGATATATGTATTTGATGTACCCCCATAAATAAGCAGGGCTTGTATGAGGGGTGTTATTACATTGTTTTATCTGACATGATTCAGTTCAAGTTATCCGTATTATTTTTAAGGTGAGTTTTAAATTGTTTTATGTTAGTATTCATCTTTCTATTTTTTCTGGTAATGAATTAAAAAAAATTACTCCGATATATTTATTATTTAACTTTCCTATTGTTTTTTTATGCATAATGGACGTTTAAATTGTGAAAAAAATTAATGCAAAATGTCAGATTTTTTCAGATATTCTTGGGGATTTTTTATAATATTTTTTTAAAATGTTTTATTGTATGAAAGAGGCAAAAATGGAGGTGATTGTTTTGTTGCAAATTCTTTAAATAAAACAACTGAGTTTTCCGTAAATTTATGACGTTTTAAGCTTTTTTCAACTTTTTTCATGATTGCTTCTAAAATGGTATTTGTTTTAACGACATCTTAAAAATCAAGAAATACGAGTGTATAGAACTTTTAAAATACGTTCAAGAAATTCCGAAAATAGTTTTAGAATTATACATAAATAAAACAAGTAGGTATGTACACCAGATAAACTAGCCTCTTCGGTTGGATAAGCAATGTATATACTTGTCCAGGAACAATTATTTTAATTATTAATGTTTTTACACCAACGGTCGTTCATCTATTGAATAAAATTTTCACGACGTTTTTTAGTAAGGCTGATAGTCTATAGAATTATAATAGCATTCTGTGTTAATCTTAGTGTTAGCGAATAAGCGAATAAGTAGTATTCGCCGCAACCTTTGAATACAAAAATGCCGACCGGTCCCATATCTGTTTTTTTCATACACACATATTCTTTGAATGTTTTTCTTTGAATTTACTGGAAATTTAAGAGTGTTGGTACCTTACCACGTTTCGAATATTCGAGTATTGCTTTGCAAAGAAGTTTGAACTTTTGATAAGTAAATATAGTTAAAGTGATTGAGATATTACCAGATTTAGAATCAGTGTTCCTGCGCGTGTCTCTGGGTTTCAATATTCAACTCTTTTTAAAGAGGGCATGTCTCGAGTACCTTTCAAATCCCATGGTGTTGTCACACGTGTTTAAAAATAGAAGCAATTAACGGAGTAATAATGGCATCTGCCTTCCACAACGACAACCACCCAAGGTAATGTACAATAATAATTATTATATTAATTAATAATTATTTATCTTGCAATTAATTAATAATTTTTAAAATCCGCCCAAAACGTTTCCACAGAGAGATTAAAGCTTTTTTCCCCTAGAAGCGTAGATTTATTTTGGTAAATATAATTTAAGAAGTATTTACATGGCAAAAGAGATCGTCTTAAGACGATAGACTTCGCTTTTCGGCCCATACAAAAAGGACGCCCGGGAAAAAACACTTTTCTACATCGAAAATTGCACAAAATGAATATATTTTTTTTATGCTACCTTCTAGAGGCTGAAATCTATGTCGGTATGTTTTCGAATTTTCGATGCGTTTCGTATTAACGTAAACCTTCACTGTCAAACATGTACGATTTATCAAAAAATATTATTTAAGGAAAAAGTGCTTCTAACTCAACTCTCATAAAGAATTATAAATATATAAAAAGCTACCGACGTAGCTTCTTCTTTCTAAAAAATATATATTGTTTAAATTTTCAATTTCGTGAAAGTTTCGGTGTAGAAAAGTGTATTCTCCATAAACCCCTTTTCAAGCGATTTCAGTAGGTAAATTTGAGCTTTGTCTCATTGCACATTTCGCATTCGCATGTATTGTAAGTGTGCGTGGCTTATTGTGAGTGGGACAGAATGACAGACGCGGGTGTTCCGCATGTCGTTCAAAGTCTAGCCTCATTAACCTTATTATCTCGAATCTCCCAATCTATCGAACTAAAAACACGAGTGTTCCTGAGAACTGAGCTGGTTTGTGGCGTATGTAAGTTCACCTGTAAGTATTTTTGTGATTATTTTATGTCTGTATGTCACCTATTCGTTTGCGATCCGCAGTTGTCCTAGGGAACGATGAGAAGTTACCGAAAATTATCCTACCGATCCTTATCGATCGACCATGCTAGCACCCCAGGTTTCGTTACTACCGTAACTTCTTCAGGACACTATAAATTCTACCAATGTCTAACATTTTACCAACTATTTTATTCACATGTTACTAAAATGTTAGACATTAATAGAGTTTATACTGCCCTGAAGAAGCTACGTTGGTAGCGAAACCCGGTCGGCACAGAGTATATAAATAAGAAAACTGGTGTTTACAAAGTAATTATTGTATATTATATTTATTGTATATTATATATTACCAATATTATTTCTTATATATATTAACTCACTATGTGCCATGAATATTGGAGGTATGATATTATCATTTGCCGATGACACTGTTCTAATATTCGAAGATGAAACATGGGAATCAGTTATCAACAAAACTAATAATGGTCTATTAAAAGTAAAGCATTGGCTTGATACAAACCTACTCACACTTAATATCGACAAAACACAATATATGACATTTTCCATCCGCAAACATAATTTACCCAACAACTGCCCTAAACCTATCATTCACTCATGTTCACTCAATTTACAAACTCCCAATAATATCCCTAATATAAATTGTACGTGCTCTTTCCTTAAATCATCAAATGTAGTTAAATATTTGGGAATACTCATAGACAACCAACTACGTTGGGAAGCCCATATCAGTGACACAGTAAAAAAACTCCGTAAACTCTGCTATATTTTCTGCTCCCTTAGGTCTATCTTAGATTTACTTACTCTAAGAAGCGTATACTTTGCCCTTTTTCAATCTGTAGCAACATATGGTATAGTGGGATGGGGCGGTTGTGCTGAATCCATTATCTATCCGATTATTACTGTACAAAAACTAATTTTGAGAATTATATTTAAATGCCAACCTACCCATCCCTCAAGTGAACTATTTGATAAAATAAGGGTCTTAGATATTCGTCAGCTATTTACTAAAATAAGCTTATGTTTTATACGGAAAAATAACTTACTGGTGGCTCCACAACATCAAGCACACACCCGCTTTTCATCAAACCTGGGATGCATGGTCCCAAAAACTAAAACCACATTCGCTCAACGACAATTCTGGTTCATAGCTCCGAAAATATTTAATGCATTGAGTACCGATATTAAGTCAAATAATTCAGTATCCGCCTTTACCGCCCGTCTACAGCATTGGATATTTGAAAAGGGACGAGCTTTCTTTAAAGATTACATGAGTTCTTAACACTTTTAAAAACAAAACAAAAAATTATAAAATTTATCCTGTCACAGCTTTATTCCAACTTGTTTCACATCACTGAAATTGAATGTGACCATAAACATAATCGTCTTGTAGATTATATCTACCACAATTTAACCTGCGTTCAAAACAATATAATATATAATTTTATTTGTTTTATAATCTTAATGTTTATTATTTTTAATTTCTATTTCTTTCTTTAAAATATTTATCTCTCTTTATTTTTCAGCTCACTATTATTTTAATATTTGTATTTACTTTTATTTATCTTTAAATATCTTTTTTTTTTTCTTTTCTGCATTCTTATTTCTCATTATTTATTACCTAGTTTTTATTATCTGCTTCTGTAAAAAAGTATTTTTAGTTCATATATTCATTATGTATGACTACCACAACACGGGCAGTAGCCTAGTATGGTAGTTAAAAAAAATGTCAAAAACTGTAACTTGTAAAAATTTATTAAATAATAAAAAAAAAAAAAAAAAAAAAAAAAAAAAAAAAAAAAAAAAAAACAAAAAAACAAAAAAATATATAATGTAACATCACAAAGTAACTGCTTCATATGAACACATATATTATGTATCACAAAACAATATCTTGCATGTTTTTAATTGATTTAGCACCGATGTATGAACTAAATCCTCGGTCGATGCATAATAAATCAAACAAAAATATCAACACTGACAAAAAGTAAAACGTCACTTTCAAATAAATTTAAATTAGATCCTTTTGCCTTTTAAGCCTCAATATCAGAATTAGAAGGATTAACACTTCTCAGAAAATATATTGTGATAACTTGAAAATACCTACTTACGGCACTTTCCAGAGTAATAGATAATAATTATTAAAAAAACCACCCCACCTTCCTCTTCCCCATCTCCTTCCTTTCCCCACTTACCTTCAGCCTCACAACATACCCCAATTGGGGATGCCATAGTCTTACTGGCTCCAGACGGGAGCAGTTGGGACTCTTGTGAGGTATTCTCTATAAAAAAATGTGTTTGGTGGCCAGATCTCAATAGCTAGACACTTCCTCACCTTACTATTCTCCATCTTCTTTCCTTACCCCATATCATTCAGCCTGACAACCGTTGAGCTTGCCATAGTCTCAATTGTACCGGTTAGCAGGAAGCGGTTGGGACTGTTGTGCGGTATTTACACAAAAATGTATTCAGTGTGTTAAGGGACGCACTTAATTTACTTTAACCAATGATTTCTGCCGTTATTTAGAGTAAAAAAAATTAAATGAAATTTTTGATGTTTATTTCTCATCTAAAAACTTTTTCATCTAAAATTTTTTCTCATCCAAAAACACAAAAAAAATCAGTAGGTATTGGACGATTAGGGGCGGGGTGGGGGTTTGATCGGTTACTCGACTAAGTGACCAGTGACGAAATGTGAAAGTTTTTTTTGTTTGATTTTGAAGAAAAAAAACTTTTAAAAATCTAAAAAAACTCTGGAGACCAAAATTTCATTTACATTTTTTACTCCAAACACTGGTTCAAGTAAGTAAAGTAACATTCTCAACACTCTGTATATAAAATATGCACCTATCTCAGATCAGAGCAATTGTCCAGTAAGACGGACAACGAAATTAGATTATATTAAAAAATCCCCTCCTCACTAATAAATGTGCAACATTTAAGACACATTTAATGGTAAGGCCGTTGTAGGCATTGTAATGTAAATTATTTAAAAATACTATATTCACTCACTGTGTGTAATGGCGGTTCCACAACTGTGGCGTACATTTATAAAGAACGTTTATTATAAGAAAATACTTGTACTTAAGAATTTATCTTACGATAAAAGGATTAGATAAGATTAGATATACCGACTCGTTTGATTAATTTCTGAAGCTTGCCAAGATATTTATTCTTTTTGGTTTTCGTAGGAATTTTACAATGGAAAATGTCATGTTTGTCCTGCCAAAATTAGTAAAAAACTTTTTTTCTCAAATCTGAATTAGTCACAATAAGGTACTTTATGACTAACTATTCTACTAGGTAAAGCACAATTAGGCATGCAAATTCCGTTTATTGATGCTGAATATAATGCTGTGTATAAATGGGTAAGTGTGAATGGCCACTTGCGTTTTATTCGTTCTTTTTCTATAATTTGTGGCTCTGCAAATAATGTCTACCTGTTTATAAGCAGCTTAAGACGGGCAAAATGGGTAGATTTCTCTGAATATGTTGACACATTTGTGGGAAAAATACTATCAAAGCTGAATTCCTACGATCGATTTTCCAACCTTTTGTTAAGGGGGGGATATCAAAACTCGGCTTCACTGCAGTTAGGTATTTTTGGTACTTGTACAGCCCGCTAGCGAACCACAATTTTTGCCATCTATGGGGCAGACTCGGGTAAGATTGACACCAAATTGGTAAACCATTTAGCATTTTGATAAAGTACGAAATAAAAAATACACTTGCTCTATAAAATTTAAATTTGTTTACTAGATAATGGATACAGCTAGACAGACAAAAAATCATATTAGCAATGGAATGGATAGATAGAAACATCTTTTACGCCCTGAACCTTTTTTGACGTCTCCGTTTTTTACTCAATGAGACTTTGAATCTAATGGTGTTTTGACGTAGATTGTATGGTTTATAAAATGGTAATAACTGTATTTATAATATTACCGGAAAATAATGGGTGTGAATAAAGGGAGATCATAAAATAAAGTTGGGACAAATATTTTTAAGTACGTGCAATAGAAATGACAAAAGGTGGTTTTGTTTTTGAAAGTTTATTTCGACAAATTTTTTCGTACTCAAGAAAGAATATATTTCAAAATATTAGCTCAGATAAACAAAAAGTAGAATGACGCACATAAACGAAAAATCACAAAATTTAATACAAATTGATATAAAATCAACTAAATGTAAACTTGGTATGCAAATATTCAGCATAATATCCTACAAAAATTGCCAAGACTTGTGGATTTTAGAATGATATTAATTTTATCTTTAGTACTTGTGTTAAACAGTGTCAGTCGTACGGAATTTTTAAACCTCTCAACAATAATAGTAGAATCTTTTTTTTATTTTTATATATAACTTCGCACAGGAGGCCCGGAGAAAAATTGTCTTTAAGAGCCCCATATTGTATGAAGGAGGAAACACAGAGGCCGGCAAATCGTTTCACAGCTGAGCTGTTGAACTCAAGAATGAGTGGTAGAAGCGACCCGTTCTCATGTGAGAAATTTCGACCGTGTATATATGTTAGGCGCGCGTTTGGCGTATTTCCCGGCTTTGCACCGGTGCTGAAGGTATCAATGACGCTAGTTCCTCTCTGAAGCATCTTCCATGTATGAAATAACGGTAGAACCAGGATTCCATCGCGGTAGACGACCCTGAATAATTCTTGAAGCACGTGTGCTCCTGAGACTGTTCCTTCTTATTGGCAGCTCGTGTACAAATTACCCAAAATTTATTTGACTCTCTCGACTCATCGCCTTGCCCCGCTGTGGGAGAGATGGATTCATACGTCCGCCACTCCTTTTTTTATATGAATACCTTACAAAAGTCCCACCTGCTCCCGTCTGGAGTCAGTGAGACTATGGCATCCCCAATTGGGGTATGTTGTGTGGCTGAAGGTGAATGGGGATGAGAAGGAAATATTGTAATTATTTCTACAAATCTCATGACGTCAGAGCTCACCACTATATGTATATAGAATCCTTCGCGGGCGTGTGCACAACAAATCACCTATTGTTTCAGCGCAATCGAATGAATGGTATAGGAAATTTTTTATAACGCCAGAGCTCAGCACTACATATAGAAACCATTACAGGTATGTGCACAACAAATCACTAAAGTTTCTTTGCAATTGGAGTAATGCTTTAGGTACCGTATAAGGATTTACGAAGGTGTGCATTTAACAACTTACAAAAGTTTCATCACAATCGGATAAACAGTACAGGAAATAAATTCATAACGCTAGAGCTCACTTGCACTATAATATATATAGAAACTTTCAAGGGCATGTACACGTACACGAAAAATCCGCCAAAGTTTCATCGCACTCAGATGAATGCTTTAGGTACCGAATAAGGGACAAACAAAGAAACATTAATTTTTTATGTATTTTTTTTACAAATTTCATGACGTCAGAGCTCACTATTATTTATAGAAACATTGGCGGGTGTGCACATAACAACTCACCAGAGTTTCATCACAATCGGATAAATGGTATAGGAAATAATTTCATAACGCTAGATAGGAAATAATTTCATACACGACAAATCGCTATCGGATAAATGCTTTAGGTTCCGCACGAGGAACAAACAAAGAATCATTCATTTTTATACGATAAAATAATTAATTATTTAATTTCTACTTTGCTTGTATAACACCTATTTCCTCATTCATTGCTTGACGGAACTGCAATGCGAGCGCGCGACCTCTCCCCTCAAATGTCCACTCATTACTGAATAAATTTCCAAAATGTTACCGTAAAACCTGCGCCTTAATAGCCGTGAAGAAATTCATTCCTACAGGCTACAGAAAAGCGCATATCCCAACGTGGAGCTCAGAAAGTGAACACCTGTTAGCTGAATTCGAATACTAACTATCCAGACACTGCTTCTGGCCCCTCAGCACCCTTGATCCATAAGAGTTGTTAGGATAACTTTCGGTAAAATCTCATCATTCCCTAGGACAACTGCAGATATCAAACGTACAATGTTTTCTGTCTTTACCCTTCAAGAATGTTCTAGGTCAGCATTTAAAATTATAAAAAAGGTGAATTTGAATATTAATTTTAATTAAATGGGGAAAATTTCAAAATTATAATGGAGATTGGAGTCGAGTTCAGACTTACAAGATATGAGATGTTGAATAGAGAGGAGTAAAGCATTATTATATAAAGCTTGATAGAAGAGAGAATATTTGTTAAGAAAGGGACAACCAAAATAATGTGGTCTAAAGTTTGCACTTCTAGACCACAGAATGTACAATCAGAGGAGTCAAGCACGCGAATTTCAAAAAGTTGAGAAGGAACGG
Source organism: Limnephilus auricula (assembly GCA_951813805.1). NCBI lineage: Eukaryota > Metazoa > Arthropoda > Insecta > Trichoptera > Limnephilidae > Limnephilus > Limnephilus auricula. The sequence continues at coordinate 40,421,158 of OX638389.1, read as the reverse complement.
AATAATCTCCGATTTTCATTCGATTAAGTGAGGATATTTATTTTTTTGGATAAATGGGGAAATTGTTTTAACCGCGGTTTTGATGGAATATTTTCTATTGAGGCATAGCACGCTCCTTTGGATTGACTAGCAATGCGCCAATACTCTGCCCAAACATTTCGGGATCTATCTTGGATGATGGAAAAAATGTCAGATAGGGGAATGTGGATTACGAGGGTAACAACAGGGTTGGACGCTCCTTGTTTTGGCAAGGCATCCGCAATATCATTACCCATACTGCCAAAATGTCCAGGAATCCAAATCAGAGTTATTTATTAACCCCCCCCCCCCTGTGCCGGAAACGGTAAAAGCTGTCCAACGCAGCCCTTGGGGTTGCCATTCCACAAAATATGTGAATTTAATAAAAGTACCTGAATTCAAAAACTATTGCGGGGTTACAATATGAATGAAATTAATTTCATAACACTTCCCTGAAAACACCAAGAAAAAAAAGCCGCCGTGGCAACGAAGGTTTTTTTTTCAAATCATAATTATCTTATTTTTTTTATATCCCAAAGAAAACTTTTGATAAAGCTACCGAAAAATCGATGTCCGCAAAGAGATTCAGCATTAAAAACCTTAGCAAAAGTTACATATTTTACATAAATGCAGTGTACATAAAATAACAACATCAATATCAATATGTCGGAGGGACCAAGTATCACAGCATGTGGGGTGTTGGAATCCACAGCTTCCCATGACACGAAAAGTTGCCACATTTGGAGTAGGAGTCTCGATTCTCAGCAAAAGAGGAAACAACTCAAGATAAAGCGAGAACATGAAATAAAAATTACAAAACAATTAGAAAAGTAAAAAAATAAATGCATTCATTATTCAGGCAACGAACAACGGACATTAACCAATTATCAACACATGAAATAAAAGACGTTCCACAGAGAGTAAGCAAAATTACTTGAATTGTAAAAGAATTTGCAAAAGAGATCAACGACGAGAACTAAACACTATCTGTCACGATGCATATATGTACGGTACATCGTAAGAACACACAAAGCTTATATCCCCCATTTAAAGGACGAGAAATGGTTTAGTGTAGTCAGTATTCACCTTTTAACAAACCGGCTTACTGGTTGAAGAAATATTAAAAATAAAACATTAAACATTATAATCCTTAAGGGACCTACATTTCGCCAGGAATCTTATAAGATCGTGACGTGGGTATATTTAGGACGAACACTTGAAAAACCTAGCTTGGAACATCTCCAGCAATGTTCCAACTTTACAATTCAAATAGTTTTGCTTACTCTCTGTGGAACGTCTTATATTTCACGTGTTGATTGACGATAATAGGCCACTTGCATCACATTTTTTTTTCCGGCTTAGGCAAATATTCTAAGACATTTCGTTTTTTTTTTAATCGTATTTTTGAAACTCTGGCAATTTTTGAAAATTTCACTCCGAAAAATCTGACCATTTTTTTATAAACCGGAAAGACAGACATATTATTGGTGCGAAAAAAATAAATTATATAGTCGAAAATCATTTTTAAAAAACGCCGTATTTTACAGGAATGGTAGTAGCAGAGGAGCCCAAGCTGGGATTTGGGGATTTATTCAAGCGCGACTGAATAACTAAGGGGAGATACCTTGCACCTTGTTATGAATTACCACCTTATATGAACCCTTAATATAGAGGGATGCGCCTAGGACAACCGATCAAATTAGTACAAAAAATCTATCCCCAAAAATACTCGAGCATGCAAGATTAAAGTAAATTGAGTGAATTACATGCAGAAAAGTTTACAGTTCAAAAATCTGACAATTGTCGCGTAGATGTACTCGAGCGCGGTTCATTTTTTTAAATTATTTTGAAGGAAATCATTTAACGATCATGGAAATAATATAATCGGACGATTTCTACAAGCCAAAGTAGCTAAAATCACAACTTAAAATGTGGTGCGTGCAGCTGCTAAAATTAAAAGTGCGCTATTACGACGGTTGTAATTTGCCACCTCGCCAATCGGAGCTACGCAGCATTTATTACGAACCTAATACATCGTACGCAGAGGAGGAACGCCCACTGTCGAGTCGTGAGATGCCACCGACAGATTTTGTGGAAAAATGTTGATGGAAAGTTGGAGATGACTTGGTTTGTCTACAATCAAATACCAGATGCATATCAAGTTATTGTCACAACGCCTGACACTCTAGACTCTAGGGATACTTCAGATTCAGGTATGTTTTCTTTTTAATACAATAATAATATCACGAAATAAATAAAAGGTTGTTAAGTATCATAACCATTTCTGATTACAGATACGCAAGACGTTGATGAAGGTGACCAAATCGATTCGAACTTGCAATACGAAAACGATTCCACTGATAAAGACGACGATTAAAATACTCATTCTAAACCTTTTTTTCATTATTTTGTTACTTCTTACAAATACATAATAATTTTTTTCTTACAAATACATAATAAAATTTTACGTATACCTACATACTTTTTTATCATTATATATTATTTTTTGTTCTTTGTAATTCTATTCAGTAATAATTTTTTTTTAACTGTCAGATTAAGAAAATCCCTCCACATAATTTTGAGATTATAGGTCGGCAAGACAAGGACATCAAGCTTTTTGAGAAATTTAAACCTTTCGGGCTCCCCTACTACAGAAATTGTCGGTATTGCAGATTTCTGTTACCGGCTTTACCCCAAAGATAAACGCCAACATGTCAGAAGTTAATTTGCGACGGATACCGGAATATTATATTATTCAGGTTGAATTCTTAATTTATAATTGGAGATTGATGTCTTGCTCCATGTTTTTTTGTATTTGTGCTATAACACGTCTGAGAAAAGTACAATATCTTGGTATTAAAATTTCGCGGTCGAAGGTACGTTCGTAACTATTATCGTTGTTTCTCCCTTACTATCATAGTGAAAAGGATGATCTAAACTCTAAACTGTTTTGGAAAGAAAATACAACTCGCTATATATTCTAATCTAAAAGTTAACTACAAAATAATTAAAATGTACACTTTTATGAGTCCAAAGTTTCTGACAGCAAATGGAAAAATAAATTTAAAACTTTGGGAATTTATTATTTTTACATGAAATGACAAAAAAGTGAGGTGACAGTAACGTTTAAAATTTATTTTTCTAATACAATATTAATGTGTTTTTGTTTTTTCTCATTATCAATAATTCTAGTAAGAAAAAACGTAAGTGAGACATTTTTAAAATTTTGCTAAAGTTTGCATTGAAATAAATTATATTTAACAATGCACATGGTTATTTCTAATAATAAAATTTGAAAGCGTATTTTATCACATTTCAAAAACAGTTTTTATTTTTCGGATACAATCACAAATATTCCAATTATTTGGATTTTATTCCACAACGGAAATATTTTTACGGTCTGAAAAAATATGACCGAAAAGTCAAATTCAAAAATTCGCCGGAAATCAAAGTGTCGCTGTATCATAAAAAAGATCGGTGTGTAATTTTACAAAATTAATTGAATATTATCGGAGACGGGACATTTTAATGTAGTGACGTCATGAGCCCAAAAAACGGATTTATTTTTTTAATAGACGGCCGGCGTAGTCCGGCGGTAGGGCTCCCATTCCGAAGGCCGCGGGTTCGAACCCGGCGTGCGCAAATAAATTTTAAGGAAGATACTCTTAGTATCGCCCTGGTGTAAGGCCACCATTCAGAATTGAAATGTTGCTCGAAATGGCTTTAGCCGTGTTTAGTGACTAGATCTGAATAGCCAGCTACTTCCCCACCTTCCTATTCCTCCTTCTTAGTCTCCTTCCCTTCCCCACTTACCTTCAGCCTCATAACATACCCCAATTGGGGATGCCATAGTCTCACTGGCTCCAGACGGGAGCAGTTGGGACTCTTGTAAGGTATTCACTATAAAAAAAATTCTAAAAAAATTTTATAACATTTCCGTAATCTTAGTAGAAATATCTATCCACACGATTTTTTCCAAGTCATTAAGAATTCCATGCAAGTGGCCTATTGGTTAATGTTCGTTGTTCGTTGCCTGAATAATGAATGCGTTTATTTTTGTACTTTTCTAATTGTTTTGCTTTTTTAAAAAAGCTTTTCATAATTAATTAATTATTAAATGAAACAAATTACTTTGTGTAAACCGCTATAATCACATGTTATTAATATCTACGTGATTCAAAACCGATGGTTTCTTCATCAGGATATTAACATGAATAAAAATAACAAAACAGACAAAGAGAACAAAAGACAAAATATTAAAGAGAGAGGTGAATAATTACCTAAAAATATCTTAAAAACAATTATACAAAATGAAACATAAAAGTTATTTTTAGATTTACATATTATAAAAATTATTATTAGAATGTATTAACATTACATTTTATATAATACTAGCTGATACCCGGCTTGCGTTGCAATTGCAAAACCTCTTCATTCTTCTCCGCCCCTCCCTTTTCTCAGTTCTCCCTCCTTATAACCAATTCCCCTTCCACCTTCTCCACCTTCTCCCTACCCTCGTACCCCCTTCCACTAACCACCCCTCCTCCATTCCCCTCCGCCCCTCCCGGAATCCCCTCCCCCTCCTGCCCTTTTTCCTTGCCGCTAAACTCCATAAAATAGACTCATTTTTCAAACAACTCGCTTGTGCCATATTGAAATTTTTTTTCGCAAATTTCATAACTCCAGAACTCCCAATATAGATATATTGCCATATAGAAACCTTCACGGGGCATGTCCACAATAACTCACCAAAATTTTGCCGCAATCGGATGAATAGTATAGAAAATATATCTAAATGTATCAAACGCACGAACTGTCAAACGTACGATGTTAAAATGGTGGTTAAGCTTTCTGAAATTATCCAATTTTCTGCGCCATTTTCTCAATTTTTCTTTCCGTAAGATCCTTCTACAAAGTATTAGAAAACTTATTATTTTTTATCTGATTATATTATATTAGTTTTAAAATATATAGAAATATTTTAAAACTAATATAATATAATCAGTTTGTTGAAACAACAAAAATTAATTATAATAAATATAAGAATTAATATGAAAATAAATTTATAAGATGGCTATTTAAAAAAATTATTTGGTTATTTATAATATTTAATTTACTATTAACACTTTTTTCTAATTTCTAAGTTTGCTAATTGTAAATCTGTTGTGTTTGTGTGTAAAATTTTTAACCCTTTATATCAAAAGAATGATTTGTTTCTAAAATGTGGTTGGTAAATTCAGAATAATTATTATTCGATGTTCTTGTTATTGTACCTTCGATGTTCCTTAATTCTAACATTAAAATTTCTAGAAGTCTTAGGGGGTTTCTTACTATCCTCCCAATAGCTTATCTACACTAATAACGAATATTATTAAAAATAAAATACTCGCAGTAGTTAGAAAACTCGGCCAACTTATCCAATATATAGCCACTATTCATAGGTTCGAGTACCGAATTATAAACTCCAACTTAATAAATAAATAAACCGTAAATCGTAAATATTCGTTATTAGTGTAGATAAGATATTGGAAGGTTGGTGAGAAACCCCTACCCTCATAAAAAAGTTACAATCGTTGCACATTAATTTATAAACCTTAGATTTGTTAAAAAAATCATCCTTGTAATTTTTTTTTTTTAACGACAAAATTTGTTGATACATATATTTACAGGTAGGTACATACATAATAACGTAAATGAAGAGAGTAACAAAAAAAAATCCCACAAAGGCGAAGCCTGTGCGTGGGTTTTTTTAATTTGTTATTTGTGTAAAAAGCTGGATGGATATGAATCTGGTATGTTTTTAATAATAATAATAATAATAATTGGATAATTTGTATAGCGCCGTTTTTGTGAGAAATCACCTCAAGGGCGCTGTACAATTTAAAATATAATTCTTAGGCTATATTTAAGTTTATTATTTACAATTGTATACAGAAACATACTTACCTGGTCGGTCACTTCCGATAAACACACTTTAATAAGAAAGTTTATGCTTGGAGAAGATACCAATTTGCACGCGGAGGACATTATATTGAAAACACTGGACATGATTTTACATTTACTGACCCCATCACTTTTGGTATTCACTTATAAGAAGTATAATGCCAAAGGTGAGTTAATACTTACTTTGAAAGACTTGAGAATTTAATGATTCTTTACGACTGGAGAATTTTCATCAAGTGACCATTATAAAAGCTTCCAAAAAAGAATTAGCTCATATTTTCACAATTAGTTATTTACAATGTCACGGGCTGTGAATGTGAAAGTGAGAAGGTTTTGACTTTATGGATAAGACAGTCCGAACAGATGAGTTTTAAGTTTAGCTCTAAATTCCGCCGAGTCTGTAATCATTCTTAACTCATGTGGCAGCCTATTCCATGCTTTAGGTCCCGACACTCCGAAAGCGCGCTCACCGAACTTAGTGTCTGGTGTGCGCTTTGGTTCCTTCAACCTTCCGATAGCTGATGATGCTGCTGACCTGAGGGTTGATTGTCGAGAATTGGAATTTTCAGGAATACACAGTTCCGATAAGTAAGCCGGAGCCATTGCGTTAAGCGACTTAAATACCATCCAGCAGAGCTTGAACTGGATTCTTTCAGGGCATTTGAGCCAGTGAAGATTTTTGAGATGTTCTGAAATATGGGAATATTTAGATACGCCGGTGATAAGTCTTGCCGCAGCGTTGAAAACGGATTGTAGTTTGTTTATTTGATATTTTGGGAGACTTGCATATATACCGTTGCAATAATCTAGACGTGAAACAACATACGAATTGACTAGTAATTTAGTCGCCTCTGTTGGCAGGTTTCTTCGCACTGCTTTAATTTGCCTCAATTGAAAGAACCCCGTGCTTACGGTTCTGTTCACTTGAGTTTTCAGGGAAAAATCAGCGTCGAGATTAACACCCAGTAGTTTTATACAAGTCTTTGGACTGATGTCACTTCCTGAAATGGTTATTGGGGAGTTATCAATGTTACGCTGACGTCTGCTGGTGGCGGTCCAGAGAAACTCAGTCTTTGAAGGATTCAGTTTCAATCTATTTGAGGTCATCCAGCGGGTGATTGCTTCTAGACACTCAGTTATACGAGTTTTAAGATTGTAACTGAATTTGAAGTATTATTATTTAAAAATGATATTTTTCTCCAATTGTTATTGTTGTCAATTTATGGATAAACATAAGAGTTAATAAATTTAAAAAAAAAATTTATACAACATATTGTCTTTTAATTTTGTACTATAACCGTTGTTGATTTGTTTAATAATATTTAATTCAATGTCAAAATTATTCAAAGATAAGGGAACATTAATTAATCTACTAAGGGGGTTTCTCACCTTCCTCCCATAGCTTATCTACCCTAATAACGAATATTATTAAAAATAAAAATAAAATACTCGCAGTGGTTAGAAAACTCGGCCAACTTATCTAATATATAGCCACTATTCATAGGTTCGAGTACCGAATTTTAAGACAACGAAATAATAATTAATTTTAAGACAACGTAATAAATTATACACAAATTCAACAAAGACAGAGTGTGGCAAAAGAAACATAGGCTATGAGGGTATAATCATATATAATCTCCTTCCTGAGCCTAACAACCGAAAATAAAATAAGTATATTTAAAAAAAAAACTGTTTGCTCTCAAAATTAATGAGCAAAACCAAAATGTTCTAACTTAAAAAAATGTGTTACTTGGTATTAGGTAGTAAACCATCATTATTAATATTATTTGTATCAATGTATTAAGTTAACAAAGCGAAATATGTATATTTCTTTTAACTTAAAAACTAAAAAAAAAAAAAAAAAATACACTCCAACTTAAGGTGAATGTCAAAAGAATTCATATTCCAAGTTTTTGTAGATGGCACGCGAATAGTATTTTTTACTAATAAACGCTTTTTAGAAGTTATGCTTTGAAATATTAAGAAAAATTTATTGTTTGCGAAAGTACACAAGCAATTTAAATATTAACAAATAGTTTTGTTAATTAAAAAACTTTAATCTTTCAAGAAAGGCTTACAAATACATTATTGGATTGAATCACCGATGAAATATTGCATCCATCTACGAAAGCGTAGAATATGAATTCCTTTGACATTCACCTTAATAAATAAATAAACTGTAAGGGGGTTTCTCACCATCCCACCAATAGCTTATCTTCCCTAATAACGAATATTATTAAAAATAAAAATAAAATACTCGTAGTGGTTAGAAAACTAGGCCAACTTATCCAATACATAGCCACTATTCATAGGTTCGAGTACCTAATTATAAACTCCAACTTAATAAATAAATAAACCGTTAATCGTAAATCGAAAATATTCGTTATTAGTAGTAGGCGGCTAGGCGGTGGCAAAACGAAGAATTCCAAGTTGAAAATTCGCAAAAACATCATTCGGAGATATTGAGGTTTGAAGTTTAGAATTGATTCGTTATTACAAAAACACATAATTTCAAAAATTCAAATTTCAATATCTCCAAATGGTGTTTTTGCGGATTCGTGACTTAGAATTCTTCGTTTTGCCACCGCTTAGCCGCCTCCTAGTTATTAGTTATTAGGGTAGATAAGCTATTGGGAGGATGGTGAGAAACCCCCTAAATCGTAAACCGAAAATATTCGTTATAACTAACTAACTAACTAACCATCACGCCGTTTCCCCGCAGGGGTAGGCACGGACGGACCGCCAAACAACTCGGTCTTGGCACACGCTCCTTGCCTCATTCACATTCATACATCTTCTCATACATACTCTTCTATTATTCTGACTCTTGACATGGCAAGACTCAAGTATCTGATTTACTTGATCGTGCCACGTCTTCCTTGGGCGTCCTCGGCTTCTTCTACCGTTCACATTCGCGTCATAAATTCTCTTTACAGTCCTTTCTTCATTCATTTGCTCAACATACCCAAAGCATCTAAGCGTCCCTTTCTTAATCTTACTTACTACGCTCACATCAGCCTTGCATTCTTTTCGGATCTCCGCATTCCTCACACGATCATACATGGTTTTACCACACATACGCCTCATGGATCTCATTTCTACAGCATTCAGTCTACTTTCATCCTTTCTCTGCCATTTCCACGCTTCACTGCCATACATCAGGGTAGGTACCAGTACTCCATTGTGGACTGCTAGCTTCGCTTCTGTGGACAACTTTTTGTTGGCTCCAACGGCGTTCAATCCTCCATTAATGGAGTTACCTGCATTCACCCTTCTTTCGATATCCCTATCAGCCTTCCAATCTCTCGTAAACATACTTCCCAAATATACAAACTCATCCACCTGCTCCAAGTATTCATCATTCACAACACATTAATATATTGCACACCGTTTTCTGACTCTCTCTTTCAAACACCAAGACTTTAGACTTACTTACATTCATCATTAATTCATTCTTCATACATACTTCGTTCATCCTAGACACGAGAGACTGCAGATCTGCTATACTGTTAGCAATCAGCACCGCATCATCAGCATACAACAGGCAACATACTATCAGATTATTCAATTTCGCGCCCAATCCCGCCTCTTTCAATTCTTGCATACAATTGTCCATGTATAGATTGAATAACCACGGTGACATTACGCAACCTTGCTTAACACCTTTTATGAATCAAACCACCCCGTAAAACCACCGTTTACCCTTATGCAAGCAACGCTTCCCTCGTATAGAGACGCGATTGCCTGTACAAGATTTGTATTCACTCCATACTTGGACAATACCTTCCATAGCTTTTTTTTTTTTTTTTTTTTTTTTTTTTTTTTTTTTTTTTTTTTTTTTTTTATTTCTTTTATACATTCAATAATATTATTATTCAATGTATAAAAAACAGTTTATTATAAACAAGTTCTGCTTCGTAATTATTATTATGTGTTACAGCTGTTTCGCCCTCTGAAGGCATTGTCAAACTGGTCAGTTTGACAATGCCTTCAGAGGGCGAAACAGCTGTAACACATAATAATAATTACGAAGCAGAACTTGTTTATAATAAACTGTTTTTTATACATTGAATAATAATATTATTGAATGTATAAAAGAAATAAAAATTAAAATGGAGTTCTACAAAATAAACTTAATAACAATAAACCTTCCATAGCTTTTTCCTGTCTACGCGGTCGTATGCTTTTTGTAGATATACAAAGGCTCAGAAAAGTTCCTGGTTTTTTGCCAGAAACTTCACAGTGAGCATACGCAAAGAGAAAATCTGATCCATGCACCCCCGTCCACTCATAAAAGCACCTTGCACATCCCATATTTTATCTTTTGTTTCCATTCTTACCCTTTCAATAAATATTCTACCATACAGCTTGCCGACTGAACTTAGCAAACTAATAGCCCTATGATTCCGACAATCCATGCGTGACCCTTTACCTTTGTATAACGGCATGATCACAGCCCTTCTCCAATCTAATGGCGTGTAACCCTCCTCTAAACCCTGGTTAAAAAGTTTGCACAACCATGTGAGAATTATACGGCCTTTAAAGTACTCGGCAGCGATATTGTCGAACCCAACAGCCTTACCATTCTTCATACATTTAATTGATCTTTTTATTTCATCCATGCTGATTCTGGTAACAATCACTCCGTCGTCGCTCATCCCTGATTCGCCGCTGGAATCACTGTCACCCAGATTGCTTTCAAAGTCTTCCTCAAAATATTTCATCCATCTATCTTTTATTTCTTCCTCATTCGTCAACATTTTTCCATCTTTTGATTTTATCACTTTCATACTTCCGTTATCTGTACCACTCCGGGATCTTTTGACCTCCTTCCAAAACAGTTTAATGTTTTCTTGGAAGTGGTTGGTCATTTTAATTCCCTCTTCCTCTTTCAGGCGTTTCTTTCGTTCTTTCACTCCGACACTTAGTACTCTTTTCTTGCATTCCTTATATACATATTTCGCTCGATCTCTCTCTTCACTAGATGCACTGCCAGACGCTATCAGATATAACCATGCTTTCTTCTTCTCTGAGACCAGTGCCTTGATCTCGTCATCCCACCATGCATCACCTTTTTTCCTACCTTGCGTACTTAATCCACACACGTCTCTAGCAGATTCACAAAGACTTACTTTTATGTGGTTCAAATTCGTTATAGATATATAGATATAAAAGTGTAGACAAGCTAATGGGAGGATGGTGAGAAACCCCCTAAGTAAGGTATGAAGAGATGCTAATTTTTGTAAATGTAAATGCTAATTTACCAAAATTAGCATCTTATCTTTGAATAATTTTACCGGGGAACCAGTAAAAATATTATTTATCATTTTATTGTATTTATTTGTTTTATTTTATTAATCATCAACGCCCTAATGGGCTTTTACATATTTATACAGTTTTTGTGATTTAGTGTTAACAGATCAGGTAAACTTTTTTGTAAACTTTTTAAACAGAAAAAAAATACAAAGAATACCTAATATTGTATTAACTTACATAACTTTGTAACTATTTTCATCTATGTAATTATGTACTGTTTGTTTCTGCAAAATAAAAATAAAATATCTGAGAATCTATTTCGCCAATAAGCTCCATACCCTCCAAAATTGTTGCTTACATAATACATCATTGCCATCATCCTAGTTGGGATAGGAAAAATATCAGCCATATGGCCATAGCAGTGACATCTAGCGGCGACGCAAAGATGGGAGACGGGTAGTGAACTTGGATGAAAACGAAAATTCTTTGAAAACAATATTTTTTATTTATAAATCATAAATGGTGCTCAAAAATAATACTTTTTTGAGTTCTTTCATTGGATGTAGGATTAGGAAAAACACAGGAAACGGTCTTTAAACTCATTATACATTCCTTCAACATTGTCTAAAATAGGTATTCAAGCTTAGGACTCCAACTTGGAGAAACACATAGTCACTGTCAAAGTGAAAGGCAGAGAAAGATCATCAATGTGTTGGAGTGACCAAGTATCCAAGTAGGTCGGTGTCCAGAGCTCTCCACGCAGTGTAGAACCAGTGAGTAGAGGATCCTTATCCACCATGGAAATTGGAGTAGGGGACACAATCCTCAGCAATAAGGAACTGACTTAAAAAGAAGCCACAGCAAATCAATTCAACAAATTTTAATTTTAAAAAATCCACAAAAAAATTACACGAACGTAATTAAATTTAAAAAAAAAAATTAAAAAAAAGTTTATATTATAGTCTCGTACACTCACATATAAATTACTTAATTGAAATCTGGGGAAATGCGTACGAAACATACATTAATGAATTACAGATAATACAAAATAAACTAATCAAAAAACTATTTCACTACGAATCCAAAACATCCACAAAAAAACTATATTTGGTAATCAAACTGTTAACATTAAGAAAACTATACGAATACAATATATGTCTCCTTATATACAAAATAACTAATAAACTCTTCATTAAAACGTCCCAAGTACACAAACATTTTACACAACAACACGATAACATACATTTAAACATCATTCATACTAAGGGGGTTTCTCACCATCCTCCCAATAGCTTATCTACCCTAATAACGAATATTATTAAAGGGGTTTCTCACCATCCTTCCAATAGCTTATCTACACTAATAACGAATATTATTAAAAATAAAAATAAAATACTCGCAGTGATTAGAAAACTCGACCAACTTATCCAATATATAGCCACTATTCATAGGTTCGAGTACCGAATTATAAACTCCAACATAATAGATAAATAAACCGTAAATCGTAAAACTAAAATATTCGTTATTAGTATAGATAAACTATTGGGAGGATGGTGAGAAACCCCCTAAATATAAAAATAAAATACTTGCAGTGGTTAGAAAACTCAGCCAACTTATCCAATATATAGCCACCATTCATAGGTTCGAGTACCGAAATAGTAACTCCAACTTAATAAATAAATAAACCGTAAATCGTAAATAGAAAATATTCGTTATTAGTGTACATAAGCTATTGGGAGGATGGTGAGAAACCCCCTAACTACGGTAAGCAATCCATCTGTTATGAGGGGGGCAATTTATATAATTGCCTTCCAGATGATATTAAAAATGAAAAAAGTGTATATAAATTTAAAAAACAATTATTCATTTTTATTCACAAACAACAATATAATGAAAGTGAATAATATTGTATGATAATAAAATGTAATTTAATCTACAGTAATGTAATGAAATTGAATGTAAAATAAGCGAAAATGTTATAATATTTTAATTAATGAAGATAATATTAGCGAAAGTCAACGAAAATCCGATACAGAAAAATCAGAAAAAGATGCGGATACATCTGGGACACGAACCCAAGACCTCTGGCAATCCGGGCTAATCCGTCCCAGATGTATCCTTATCTTTTTCTGATTTTTCTGTTTCGGATTTTCGATTGACTTTCGATAATATTATCTTTATAAAAAAATTATAATTTGATGTTTAACTCATTAAATTAAAAAGTTAAAAATAAAAATATGAAAATGTTATTTTCTTTTTTTCTGGAATAAAAAAAAAATCAAGCGTCGAAAGGGACAGTTCACATTATTAAAAAATATTGATGAGTTAGATGTTAGATTACACATTTGATGATGAGATGTGTGTCTGATGAGTGATGACTGATGACCAACAGGCTCATCTCATATTTAAAAAATTTGCAGAAGGGCCAAAAAACTGTTTTTTTTTTGCCAGATTCTTGTATTTTTATTACATGTTTCGCTAATGGGTTTTGATAATGTATTTTTTACCAAACTAGAAAAACATTTAACAAAATGTATAAGAACCCGGCAAAAAAGTGTTTTGATTCTCTTAAAAAAATTCCGGATTTGAGATACTGCTGTTGATCATCAGACCGACGAATTGAAAAAAACAATTTCTTCAAAAATAGACAAAGCCACAAGATACAAGAGAGAATAAAGGTACAAGATAATTAAGTAACAAGGAAATATTACATACAACCCATCATCATACAACATACATTATGTTTACTTTTAGAATATTTTGTTGACATCTTAAAAGTTTTGGGTTTAGTTGCATTATGTGTTCCGGATGTATATTTAAAGTTCTTTACAAAAATTTTGGTTTTATGATATTTTGTTTTGTAGTAAATACCTCACAAGAGTCCCAACTGCTCCAGTCTGGAGCCAGTGAGACTATGGCATCTCCAATTGGGGTATGTTATGAGGCTGAAGGTAAGTGGGGAAGGGAAGAAGACGAGGAAGATGACGGTGGGGAAGTACCTGGCTATTCAGATCTAGTCACTAAACATGGCTAAAGCCATTTCAAGCAACGTTTCAATTCTTACACCACGGCGATACTAAGAGTATCTTCCACTCTGGAACGTGCCGCAAATATACTATATATATTATTTTTAAGTAATTAATTGTGAAATAATTCAAATCAATTAAATAAAATTTTTTTGCGCACGCCGGGTTCGAGCCCGCGGCCTTCGGAATGGGAGTCCAACTCCCTACCGCTGGACTACGCCGTGATTTCTTATACTTTTCCAATTTTTCAACATTTCTATTAATCCTTTTCAAAATTTATAAACTTATGCAATGTATATGTATGTGTATATATATATATATATTTTACCGCGTGATTATATGTGTACGTTTATAAGTATGCATACATGCGTGTACAGTGTACATGTGTATGTGCAAATATATATTTTTATACGTTTATTTTGGGTTAAATTTTATGTACACCTTTTATCTTTTTTTAGTGTTTGAATTATTACTCGTCACAGAACAGACATCGTCTAGTGAGGCGGGCAACTTACTTGCCTATAAAATAATATTTTACCTCAATAAACGCCCTGGTTGCCAGCAATGAAAAAAAATTATAATTATCTTAAATCTTCTATATATATATATATAAAGTAGAATTTCGGTCGCAGGCGTGCGGCATGGTTTTGATGTTTTTTTTTTGCAAATTTACAGTTTAATTCAAATATTGATGAAATTTTGCACACTTGATCTTCAAGGTCACTATCTGTATCTGATTTCTAAAAACTCTGCGTAAAGCCCAAGCAACTCAAAGGACTTCAGTTCTGGAAGTAATCTATACATTTATCATATCGATAGTATAAAATATATAATCTATATTAATTTAGTGTAAGAGGTGTTTTTAAAGTGTCTAAATATAATAAAATGTAGAACCAATCAATTAAAAAATAAAAATAATTATATTTATTATTTAATGAAATGCTAAAGAATACTTGTCTTATTTAAATTGTTTTTTTTTTTTTTACATTAACTTCACACAGGAGGCCCCGAGGAAAATAATTTCCCTCAGGGCCTATGTCATCTTTGAAGATGCTGTGAGGGGGTCTTTTTGAGGAGAGGAAGGTGTGAACGTGGGTCTTGAAGAGACCCATGTTATAGGAAGGAGGAAACACAGAGGCCGGCAAATCGTTCCACAGCCGAGCTGTTGAATACAAGAACGAGTCGTAGAAGCGTCCCGTTCTCATGTGACAAATGTCAACTGTGTACAAATGTTGGGCTCGCGTTTGGCGTGTTTCCCGACTATGCACCGGTGCCGAGGGGATCAATGACGCTAGCTCTCCGGAGCATCTTCCATTGAAATACCGGTAGAACAAGGATAGCATTCCCACCCGACGCCTGTGCTCTAAAGATTGCAATCCGTTTGTTAAGACAGGAGAATCTATCAAGCGGACCGCCCGTTTCTGCACAGAGTCGAGGGTGTTTTTCGGGTACATCGGGGCTCCAGACCAGTGATGCCAAATTGAACAGTAGGGCGCACTTTCGATTTGTACAGGGTTAGCAGTTGTGTACAATTAAAGTATCTGCGGGCCCTGTACAGTACGCCCAGTTTCTGAGAGGCCAACTTAACTCTGGCCTCGATGGAGCCCCCGTACCTGAGCTGGTCACTTAGAGTTACACTGAGCATATCAATGGAGGACCTGTTTGGAAGAATGCTACCGTTGAAGGAGACTAGATTGTCATTTCGATCCCTTTTAGACGTAATCAGACATGATTGGGTCTTTGAAACATTGAATTCGACGAGATTATTCTTACCCCAAGAAATATTATGTTATTATGTACCAATACTTAAAACAAATGTGGTCTTGAAGTTTTAATTTTCGATGTGAGGTATCAGAGTGGATCGTCAAAACTTTTGATCGAATTCAGATAATAATATTCTAATGCTGGGGCCGCATCTGCACCTATCGTCCCGAAGCAGAGTACCTATGGATATTATAGTTCCATGTCCCGAAGTAATGCGTGCCGATACTTTGTACGTTTGAAAATTTGAAAAAATAATAAGTTTACGTAAAGAATATTCGAGACGATAGCCGATAATGGCCGGTCACATTTGCGCGTATCGTATCATAGTACGAAGCTTCGTGACGATACACGCAGGTGCGGCCCCAGTATTACTGAAATTTAATTGCTCCAAAATTATTCTTGTTTACAACCACTCTGTAAATTGCCATCTCAACACAGGCGTTTCACACCTAGTGAGATGGACAATACGTCATTACTAAAATTAAATGTAATATTAATATTATGAAATAAATAATAAATAATATATATACACAAGTACATATCACTTAATTAAAATTACTGGAATGTAAGACAACATTTATACAATATGAAACATTATGATAACCCAAAATAAGTCAGAACATAAAATTATCAATATCAAATCAAAGAAACAACAGAATTCTAAAAACTACCCACCTTACGAAATACCTTATTCGGGACTAAAAAGAGGATCACCACATTTGTTACCGGAGTTATTTGTAATACACCGCTTGTACTCAGCTTCTAAATCCTCGTGTTTTTTTTCGTATTCTTCCTTTTTAAATATCTTTTCTGAGTCTATCCAATCAATGGTCACTTTGCATTTATGTGAAATTATCGCGTGATCACTCTTAAGTAAACCATGCTGATTAACCATAAGGATGGCCTTGATTTTGTAGCAGTAATCCTGCAGTTTGTTCTTTGCAGCAATAGCGATTCTGATGATCTCGTCCTCTTCGCGACACTTTTCTGCATCGAAAATCATTCGTTTAATTTCGTCCTGGGAAAGTCGGCCTCTATCGTTTTTTATAGTCAGACAATTATTTTGGTGGGTGGTATTTTCTATTGCAGATACGGTAAGTATTCCATTGACATCTATTATGAAGGTCACATGTACTTTAACTTCTCCGCGAGGCTTAGGGGGTATATTCAAAATGAAACAACCCAGGCGGTGGTTATCTTTAACACCAATCCGCTCACCCTCGTACACTACAAAGCGGATGCCAGATTGGTTATCGGACACGGTTATGCAGTCTTTTCTAGTCACTTTGGCGGGTATTGGCGTATTACGTTTTATGACTGTGAACATAATTTCTCCATGGACTTCAATGCCCAAGGAAAGCGGGGTTACATCATAGAGTATGACGTTTGCTGAATTATCCTCGGTGAGAATGGCAGCCTGTACTGCGGCTCCGTAGGCTACCGCTTCATCAGGATTTATGGACTTGTACAGTTCCTTGCCTTTAAAAAACTCTCGTAAAAGATTCTGAACCTTTGGAATGCGGGTAGAACCTCCAACGATCACAACTTCATCGACTTCAGATTTATCCATATTGGCATCAAGAAGACATTGTGTCAAAGGCCCAAGGATAGACCGGAAAAGTTTACCGTTTATGTCCTCTAATTGAGCTCGAGTGATTGTTGTCTGGTAGTCAATTCCCTTGTACAAGGAGTCAACCTCGATGGTCGTCTGAGAGGTCGACGACAGAATTTTTTTCGCTCGCTCACATCCGGTTCTCAATCGTCCTAGAGATTTTTTATTGGTATTTCCTTCGGTGAGATCTTTTTGGTATTTCCTTTTAAAATCTTTTACGCAATGGTTGACAATTTCGGTATCGAAATCTCCACCTCCCAAGTGAGTATCTCCACCTGTAGAAAGGACTGTGAAAATACCGGCATCAATAGTGAGAATGGTCACGTCAAACGTTCCACCGCCCAGATCGTATATGAGAACATTACGCTTTTCCAGTTTCTCTTTCTCCATTCCATATGCAATGGCGGCAGCGGTGGGCTCATTAATAATACGAAGGACGTTTAGTCCCGCAATAGTTCCTGCGTCCTTGGTGGCCAGTCTTTGGGAATCGTTGAAGTAGGCAGGCACGGTGATGACAGCATCCTTGACCTCCATTTCTAGGTATGCTTCTGCGGTCTCCTTCATCTTGGTTAGAATCATGGCGCTTATCTCTTCGGGACAGAAAATCTTCTTGCTGCCTTTGTGTGAAACTTTAATCTTTGGTATTGAGTTATCATTCACGACTTCAAAAGGCCAATGTTGAATGTCTGCCTGGACATTATCATCTTCGAATTTGCGTCCAATCAATCGTTTGACATCTGATGAAAAAAGGAGCTTTAATAATTTTAAAATGGGTAACGAGAAATGTGATAAACCCAAAACAGGTGTATTACTGGGTAAATGTTTTCATAGATTATTAAAAACAATTACGTAAGGTCAATTTGTTCCTATAAATTAAATGTTCCCATCAAACTAATTTTTATATAAGTAATGTATTACGAGTGCAAATTTGCAAAGGAAAAATAGAAGAACACAGAGATTTTAAAATCGTGTCGCTTTTTGGGAAAAAATATCAATATTCACTAGTACTTCCTTTGCTTATAAATGTAAAAAATAAATAATTGTCTTCTAAACTCTTGCGCTTATCAAATGAGTAATGGGGTTTATCAAAGATTTAAGCTATAAATGGTCATCTCTGCAAACCTAACGTACCTAAATTTGTTTTTTTTTTTAAATTATTAAAGTAATACACAAAATATTTTACGTACAAAATATTAAAAAAACATAATGATGAAATTAAGAACAGATATGATATTTCATAGTCCTCCTCACTAGCAGATCCTGTGCCGAAATAGACTAGTTATTTAATCAGAGTCTTCTATGTCGTTGTTAATGTCTTTTTAGGGTTTTTTCATTGACCTCTTTCAGCCAGATTTTATTGAGACATTATTAAATAATTTAAAGAAATTGGGTACAAAACCACACATTTTCTTCAAATACTTTTTTAAGCTTCAGATTGTAAATTTTAAGAAAATAAAGTTTTTTCTTCCCGCTTGGGTTTGGGGACTTATAACTTTTAACAATTCAAGCAGGCTTTACCCGTTTTTAGTGACAGGAGAATGAATCTATATCTACATTTTTTTTAATATAACATACATCTTGCATGAAGAAATAAAATTAATTAAAAAAGAAAAAGGAAGATTTTTTTTGTTTGCACAATCGTATAGAAAATAAGGTATTTTTTACGATAATCCCTTTGTAATGCGTTGGGGCTCGTCGTTAGTCGGGGAAATCCTGACTACTCTTCATAAACCGCGGGGCGATTGAGGGGATAGAACTGAACTTTTAGCTAATGATTAAGATGATAGACTTCGCTTTTCGGCCCATACAAAAAGGACGCCCGGGAAAAAATACTTTTCTACGTCGAAAATTGCACAAAATGAATATATTTTTTTATAATGCCTTCTAAAGGCTGAAAACTATGTCGGTATGTTTTCGAATTTTCGATGCGTTTCGTATTAACGTAAACATTCACTGTCAAACATGTACGATTTATCAAAATATATTATTTTAGGAAAAAGTGCTGCTAACTCAACTCTCATAAAGAATTATAAAATCATAAAAAGCTACCGACGTAGCTTCTTCTTTTTAAAAAATACATATTTTTTTAAATTTCAATTTCATGAAAGTTTTGGTGTAGAAAAGTGTATTCTCCATAAACCCCTTTTCGAGCGATTTCTGTAGGTAAATTTGAGCGTTGTCTCATTCGCACATTTCGCATTCGCATGTATTGTAAGTGTGCGTGAGCTTATTGTAAGCGGGACAGAATGACAGTCGCGGGTGTTCCGCGTGTGGTTCAAAGTCTAGCCTCTTAAATCATGAATAAACACGACAAGAAATCTGAAAAACACACCAGTATCTACCATACTATTGGTAGATAGTGCAAAAGAACTGTATAAAATATTTAGGTACAAAGTAGGGACACGCTTAATATGTATGTAAAAATTGTAGTCAGATAATATTTAGTAGTAAGTAATTCAGTTACCAGAAGTGAAAAAGAATGCATTTCAATGGTTATTTTTTAACTTTCAAATTGCGTAATGTCATTTTTCAAGGACCGCAATGTTACGAATTTCAACGGTAAATACGCACTTTTAAAAGAAAAAACACTTTGAATCAGTTCGATAATACTAAGAAATAAGTTTTATAATTTTCGGAAGTGAAAAAAAGTGCGAGTGAATTATTATTTTGTTCGATTTAAACGATTGCTCAGAATGGTAGGTACTACGCAATTCGCCAATAGACTGCCAACCAAAAAAATAAATACGAAAGTATTCATAACCAGTGACCAGAAACGATATTTAGACAATACTTAGTTCAATCCACTCTACAATACGCTATTTTTAGTTGGGGATACATTTAAATATTTATATATTTAAAATTCATTAATTCAAATTATAAAAGAAAAACACAAATATCAATTTCTAACTGAAAACCGAACTCGTCTTAAATATATTTTTCTATGCCTAAAATTAACTTTTTTCAATCATCTTTTTTCAATCATCTACCGGAAGAAATCAGAAGCATTAATGATAAAATTCAAATGTTGCACTCTATCAAGAAACATTTTAAAGACAATCTTAAGAAAAAAAAACGACTGCCACCTAAATTAATGCATGCAATTATCTTTTATTCTCCATAACATTCTTTCTCTGTTTCAAAATACACACATCACATATATATATATATATATATATTATATTAATTATTATTAAATTTTCTTAATATAACACACTAAATATATATGTCACTTTAGTACCAAATAAAATTTATTTTATTGTATGCACCAGACTTTTAAGTCCGGGTTTAGTTTTCCCCATAGGAAAAACTAAACCCTTTCACAGACTCTTCCATTTAAATGATCATCTAGTAAATCCACTCTATGCAAGTGTATTATATAAGTATAATTAACACAAAATAATACAAGAACAACATGTTAACCTACCAGACTATTAAATGGGGAAATAATTCCTAATTTGACAAATCCTACTGATCCCTCAATATAAATATTTAAAAAATCTTTCGTAATCCTACATGTACAATGTTACATACAAATTCTTTGACAAATCTAATATGCCTAAATTTTTAATGAGAGTGCTAGGTAAAATGCCAGTAGCCGAAATAACAAATGGAAATATTTTTATAGTCTGAGAATGTCAAATTCTTTTAATTTCATTTCCTAAATCTGTATATTTCAATATTACAGGAATTTGGAATAGCTACATCAATGATATAAGTTATTTTTTAAATTTTGTCATGTAAAACTATATCGGGTCTATTGTGACTAATTGGTCTGTCTGTTAGTATAGTGTTATCATAGTAATTTTTAAAGAAATTATTTTCTAAAAATGAATTTGTTTCGTATTCATAATATGGTACTATATTATGACAGTCAATCAAATTATGTTTAATTACCAAACTTTGGTGAATTATTTTTAAAACCTGATTGTGCCTAAATGTATACTCAGACGGCGTTAATATAGAACATCCCGATACAATATGTTCTATAGTTTCCGGAAAAGCCATCTTTATTATTTTCCATCATAACAACATGTACTTACTATCAGTGGCGGTTCGTGGTCTTTTTAACGGGGGGTTCAGAAATTCAAGAGAAGAATGATATATTGTCTAATCAAAATTTACTCTTGTCACACAAATTAAATAAAGTTAGTGGGGGGGGGGGGGGGTACCTAAATAGGTACTATTGTTTTTAAATAACTTGATACTCCTTGACACAATTATTAAACAAACAAAATGGTTTTAGAGGGTTTAAATTGTTTAATGGTTTTTACAACACTTAATGTACGTTGCTAATTATTATTGTTTTTTTTTCAATAAGAATAATTGCGTAGAATGTAGAATATAATATAATTGATATTTTAAAACATAAAAAAACAAGAAACACAAATAAAGGTGGCCACGAAATAAAATTAGCTTTTTTCACTTACACTAAAAATTTATTATACACGTATACAAAAAATGATAATATTTAATTTCCAAACTTTTTCATAAGCATTAGCGTTATTTTTTGTATATAACACTGTATTCCGTCATTGTGTGAAAAAATTAGGACAGAATATTCGCGACATCCGATAAACGCAACCACTTTCAATTTGAAAGCCGAAACAATACTAGGAAAGCTCAACACAAAATTGCATAACTAGCGACGTTGTTTGCCGAAACTTTAGTAAATGTACTCGTAACAAAGGGATATAACGACTTATCTATTAAAAAAAATACGAAAACAAAAGTCAAAATCGGTCCACTTCAATAGTGGATTTACAAATGCCATTAGTAGACGGTTGGAGAAATGCAGAAACAAGAAAATAAAAAATGTACAAAAATGACTACAAAGTTAAATACCATAATATATAACATTTAACTTGCATCCGTCGGTGCAAAAGTCGACCCAGCCGGTCATCCCGCGACAATCTCGGGCTTCGTTTCGGCGAGACTCGTCAAAGTTCGGAGGTCACGTGACATCTTGACTCGTGAGCAGCGCACCAAGCTGCGTAGTTTTTTTCCATTCTACCTTCACAGCGATTCGTATCGTATGGACAAATGTGTGCGGATCACAACGCGCACAAAATGGGAATAGATAGGTACCGTATTTTTCGGTGGCGCGAGTTTTAAAGACAGAGTTTTAATGTCGAGCTATCTGTGATGCGCTTATATTACTATACAACAAGATTGTTTTATTTTATCATATTTTTTAATGGGGGTTCACCGCACAACCGCACTTTAGAGAAAACCGCCACTTCTTACTATAGCACACATATGTAAAATTAAATATCTAAGTACTAACTAATAAATGCTCCTACACTCCTATTCCATTCACAAGCAAATGCTTCAAATGGAATAGTACTAATTAATATTATAAGATGTAAAATAAAATATATCTAAATGTTGTAATCACTATATTCACAAATATAAATACATAAAAATAAATAATGTTCTTCTATAAATTTTTGAATAAATTTTATATTATGTAGATATATATTAAATGATTTATTTTTAAAAATATGTTTTTTTTTCAAGAAATATAGTCACCTGTATAATTAAAAAGTACATAAAAAACCACAGGTTTTTGAAAGTCATTTTACATAAAGATATTTAATTTTTATTATGTACATATTAATATAAAGGTATATTTAATTTTTTATCTATATTAAAAAAAACTTGCCTAAAAACCTAATGGGTTTTTAATGTATATCTTATATTATCTTACTTAATATTATAAACGCGAAAGTTTGTATGGATGTATGTGTGTTTGTTACTCTTTTACGCAAAAACTACTGAATGGGTTTTACAATAATATAGCTCATACACCAGAATAACATATAGGCTATAATCTATAAAGCTAGCTATTTTCAATATTATATTATGAATAATAATTATTGTTTATTAGAAAATGTCAAAATTTGAGGATAACATTTTGCATAACAGTGATTGTTAAATTAAAATTCTATTTTAGAAAATATTTAAATTAATGAATTTATTTGAAGTACTCGCCTAATACTTCGAACCAAGAATTATAGATATTTCAAATAAATAGGTTAAGAATTTTGGTATAAACATAGATGGGACCTACGAAAAGAAAATAGGCTTATAGAAGTACTAATCCTGCGCAGACGAAGTCGCGGGAAGAATATAATAAAAGAGTATGTACATAAAAAAGCAGGGATTTGTTATATTATAATCAATTATTATTATAAGGTACATTGTTTCTAGCCAATGGTGCTTTCTTTTTTTTAGATTGGCAGTACAGTAACATTTCGTGCACACATTTAAAATTGAACACAATAATCATTAAAATACTTTATTTTCCTTTCCCGGAATCTGAAATACTTGCTTTTTATCATTATCTAACTTGTACAAAGCGTTATTTCTTTTAAAAGTTCGAATTTCCCGTCTGTTGTAATTCGCAATATGGCGGTCATTGAAACATGACATTTTGCATTAATGAAGATAATATTAGCGAAAGTTAATCGAAAATCCGAAACAGAAAAATCAGATAAAGATACGGATACATCTGGGACTCGAACCCAGGACCTCTGGCAATCCGGGCCAACGCGCTATCCACTGCGCCAAAGTATCCCTATCCGATTCGGTAATTTTTAACTGTATCATACTTCGACTGAGAACCACCAACATTATTTTCTGCTGCTATCTTTATGTATGATTGCAAGATTCGATTCGAACTAAATGCCATCTAGATCAGCGTTTCCCAAAAGGTGTTCCGCGGAACCCTGGGGTTCCAAGCATCCCAAGGGTTCCGCGCTCTGTCCAGATTTAACGTATCCGTCCAGATTTTCGGCTTACGCTTACACAAAAAACAAATACAGAAACAGACTGGATGCAGCTCCAGATCTTCGTATTCAGTTGTCTGACATAAAGCCTGATTTCAATGCTATTTTAACAAAAAATGTAAAAAAATATCACTCTTCACATTAAAGTAAGTTCTACACAAAACTTTTGATCTTTCTTTTCAAGGTAAACATGAAAGTATTATAACTACATCTTTTTCTTATAAAAATAGGGTTCCGCCTAGAAAAGTATGATCGATAAGGGTTCCGCGGCGAAAAAAAATTGGGAAACGCTGATCTAGATGGTGTCAGGATATATTTAATCACTTTTTATTAATATGCGACATCTATTGACTTTTTCTGCAAGTCTAGGATGAAATATTTTTCATTAAATTATTAATTAAAATATTATAATTTGAGGTTTTACTCATTAAGTTAAAAATAAAAAATTACCATTAAAATGCATTATTTTTCAATTCCAGTTACTGAATTACTTACTACTAACTATTATATAACTACTACAATTTAAAAAATAAAATTAAAGTGCATATTGAGCATTTATTCGTTTTGTAAATATTTGATTAAATCTTACCGTAAATGGTGTTTTCGTGGTTCATGGCCATCTGATTCATGGCGGCTTCTCCCACGAGGCGCTCCGTATCTGTGAATGCCACGCACGAGGGCGTGGTGCGACTTCCCTGGTCATTGGCGATGATCTCCACCTTTCCTTTCCGGAAGACTGCCACGCACGAATTGGTGGTCCCCAGGTCAATGCCGATGGCTGGTGCCTTGGTCGCCATCTAAAAATATAAAGTTTCATATATGGTTTTACGACTTACCTGACCACTCGAGTGCTTTTTGCCACGATATGGCACTATTTCCACAACCACGGATTGCTTTGTTGCCAAAATGTGGCAAATTTAATTTTTTTGTTTTTTATTAAAGCGACTATATAATATGTTGTACATTAAAAATAAAACAAAATAAATATTCTCTAGATTCTTTAAAATGTTTTAAAGTTAACGATTTGCATTAAAAACTAATTGCATAAAAATGTTAACAAATTCTTGTACATCTAATTTCATTCAAATTCTCCAGTCCTAATGAGTCCTAAATTCTCAAGTCTTTCGAAATAACTTCAATTTATTAACTCCATTTTTGGCAGTAATCTTCTTATGAATGTAATATGAAAAATGGTGGTGTAGCAAATGTTAAGTTATGCAATGTCCAATGTTTTAATATATAGTGTCCTACGCGTGCAAAGTCGTATCTCCTCGAAGCATCATAAACTTTCTAATTAAAGTGTGTTTATCGGAAGTGACCTGCCAGGTAAGTATGTTCTCTGTGTCTATTTGTAAATAATAGTTCTAGGTAGATCCTTAGAAGTCATAATAAAATGTACAGCGCCCTTGAGGTGATTTCTCACAAAAACGGCGCTCTACAAATTATCCAATTATTATTATTTATTTTTTTTCGTAAGAAGCAATCACTTTGTGGTTAGGCATTATATTTAAATAAAACAAACACTTTGTATTTAACCTCGAATATTTATTATTTGATAAATCGACCGGTTTCGCTCCGACCGAGCTTCATCAGGATATAATAATAACTAGTTATTATTATTATATCCTTATATATATATATATATATATAGTTATTATTATATCCTGATAAAGCTCAGTCGGAGCGAAACCGGTTGATATATCAAATAATAAATATACGTGGTTAAATACAAAGTGTTTGTTTTATTTAAGAAAAAAAAATTATTATTATATTAATAATATTTTTTTTATAAATCCTACGAATATGTGATAGTGATAATAGATAAAAGATAGGTGAATTCATTGGCTATATAGAACTATAATCAGTTTGTATGTTTCCATATTCAAAATCGGAGGTATGATTTTTTTTTAAATGTGGGCGGAAAAATTTCCTTTAGCAATCCTAGGAAAAAGATCTAAATTGCTCGGTCGCTCCAGTGGTTGGCTTAGAATATACTCAATGTGATCATTAACCGGAGTAAATGAAATAAAATAAAACCAAGGTAACAATAATGGTAGCCTCTGCTATTCTGGTATTGTTTATCATTAAGTTAATTATTTGTACACTATTGTTCGTTCACGAAGGCCCCGCCCCGCCGACTCAAATAATATCAGTTCTCATCACTAACGTTACATTTATTAATGATATTATATATTATTTTGATACAATATTTTACATTTCATAGTACCATCCAGTAATGTTGGCCTCATTGGGTGGCTTACCCGTGCTGAGGCTTCCATTATATTATAAATATTAAATACATTCAAATGTATTTTGTATAATTACCCGCACCTATCCACGCGACAGAGCATCGCGGCGGGTAGCGAGGAGGGGGTAGCGAGGAGGGGGTAGCGAGGAGGGGGTAGCGAGGAGGGGGTAGCGAGGAGGGGGTAGCGAGGAGGGGGTAGCGAGGAGGGGGTAGCGAGGAGGGGGTAGCGCAAAGTTGTGGACAGTGACGGAGTTTGGATTGTTTTTTATTTGAAAAACAAAAACGTTACCGGAGAGCAAAGTCGCCATAACATTTTTTACTCTAAATATGGTCAGGAATCGCTGGTTAAAGTTTGTCGGGTACGTGCCGATACACCCTGTATATAAAGTTAAAATCGGTATATTTATATTATGTGTTGTGTATTTGCGAGTAATGTGTGTTTTATACTGGTTTTGAGTGTTTTATTATTTTATATTATCAAATTTCGGTAATATTTTTTTTTGTTCTTTAATCTAATAAGTACATTAATTCGTATCTATTATCGCAATCCTTCTGAAAAATAATTTTAATGCAGGGAAAGTAATCTAAAATATTTACGCAAACAATATTATATGATTGATAAATGCCTAAAATAGAAAAGATAAGATTGTAATTTCCGAAAATATTGATTAATATTTATGTTTTATAGATGTGAAACCAGTTTTTGACGAAACCAAATGTTTTTTGCAGGACTTTACTGAACCGGCCGCCAGAGACATAAAAATAGTTTTGCTCGCATGTAAAACTTAAAAATAAGTAAAAATACGAACGACGCACACTATAAATGTGGTCGTCGGTTAAAATCGTTGGTAGATACTCCCAGTATCGCTGATGAAAAAGCCCTGGTGAAAACCGCCATTCAATATTGTAATGTTGCTTGACACAACTTTAACCGCATTTGGTGACCAGTTCTGAATAGCCAGTACCTCCCACCTTCATATTCCCAACTCCTTTCCGTCCCTACTACCTGCCTCACAATAAATATCAATTGAGAAAACCTTAGTCTCACTGATGGTTCAGAGCAGTCGGGACTTTTGTGCGTCAGTCACAAAAAATAATATTAATAAAAAAGGCTTAGTGTCTGTGAGTAAGGAAATTAAATTATGCCATGTGGAATGAACTCTGTCATGAGCCGGCAAAGAAGTTTAAATTAATAATAATTATATTGGAATAAATTATTTTAAAGAAGAAGTAAAAACAGTAACAGAATTGATATTATTCAAGAAAAAAAAGAAAAGTAAAATACACACTCGTAACATCATTATCAAAAAAAAAAACTTCATTATGATTTGAAATGAAGTTATTGTTTTTTTAATTTTACCACATCCTTTATTTATCTTATATTATTATACCTTCACTCTACAATTATACATTTTACTCCTGCATCAAACTCAAGAACTATCTCTTCATTGGTGTAGAAATTCTTAAATCTATTGCAATATTTCTTCTTATGCCATAATATTATGTATTATTGTAGCAATAGTATGGTTTAATTTTTTTTAAAATTAAACATATTTTTTTTATTGTGCAACTCTAAACCAAAGTCCAATCACGTTATTTGAAATACAAGAGAATTTTCAGTCATTGAGATATTGAAAAGACGATAGGCATATTATTGACGTTGGGGCATTGAAAATATTAATAAACAACATACTTTTGGAATAAAAATTCACGATTTTATATTTTAATGAGCTTAAGCAGATATATAGTGCTTACCGAATATCCAGAAGAGTGTTTCAATTTAAAAATAATGAAATCTTATTAACTCAC
Organism: Limnephilus auricula; assembly: GCA_951813805.1. NCBI lineage: Eukaryota > Metazoa > Arthropoda > Insecta > Trichoptera > Limnephilidae > Limnephilus > Limnephilus auricula. Next base: position 40,392,694 of record OX638389.1, on the reverse strand, counting down.
TGTTTGTTGTTGAACAACTGTTGCGTATATTTCTATAGATTTTTACTTTATAACACACACCTGCTCGCACATTTGTCTTTCAAATTTCTTTATCATAAAAGGAATAGATAAAAAAATACCTACTTGTTTGGTTTAATCAGGGTTGTCACCGTTTTATATTTATTTGTTTATAAAATTTACACAGTACATTAAATATAAGTTGTAAGGTATGTTTATTTATTTATTTATTTATTTATTTATTTGTTTATAAGATTTACACAGTACATTAAATATAAGTTGTAAGGTATTTTAAATAAATTACATGGTTTTGTACCTATTACGTAAATCTGTAAAATATCAATAGGTAATTTCGCCTGGGTTTTAAAACTATATTATGATGAAACTAATGAAAAATAAATTACATGGTTATATACCTATTACGTGAATCTGTAAAATGTCAATAGGTAATTTCGCCTGGGTTTTAAAACTAAATTATGATGAAACTAATTAAAAGAATCAAACATTGGTTGACTAAAAAAACATAAATGAAAGAGTATGGGTGGAGAAAATTTTACATTTTAAAATCAAAAATTATTTGCTCACTAAAGTTTAAAAAAATGACAAAAAAATTAATAATTTAGTTTTGTATGTTCGCAATGAATCGTGAAAAATGTCTAATTGTAATAATTTTTCATAATGGGCATAGGTTGTGATTGCGAGAGTGATTGGCGAGTTATTTGCTGCATTGGTGTTATGGGCTTCTATATGAAGAAGAGAAGTGTGCCTGGTACGCCGCATTGGAGCATTTAAACCAATGACGAATAGTAATTCGGGACTATCAATATTATTATTAAGCAGGTTATAGAGAAACAATAGATCCGACAATGTGCGTCTTTTTTGTAGTGTTAACATATTATTTGTAGTTTTGTTGTATTTTAAAAGTAAATGTTTCGAAAATTTATTTTGTATATTTTCTAATAAATTTATGTATATCTTATATTGAGGATTCCATATTGTGGACGCGCACTCCAGTGGACTTCTGACTAATGAACAAAACAACATTTCTAGTGTCTTTGCACTTTTGAAAGCTTTACATATTCTTAATAAGAAACCTAGCATCTTGTAGGATTTTGTGATAATTTGTTCGATATGCTTATCAAAAATTAATTTGCTGTCTAAGTAAACACCTAGATCTTTACATATATAGATTGTAAAGATTGTAAATAGTTCGAAAATTTAATATTGTCGACAGTTCATTCTTCTTCCATTTAAAAAATCTAATATTTAATTCGAAAATTTAATATTGTTGACAGTTCATTCTTGTTCCATGTAAAAAATCTAATTTTGGCTAATTTAATATTAATAAGAATTGTTTGATACATTGAAAGATAAAAGTTATTCGGAAATTCTTGATACAAGCGTAAAACTGGTGAACCTTCCTCGTGTTTGCAGTCGACTTTGTGGTACAACTTTGTTGATTAGAACTTTTGTTTTCGAGTCTATCGAGTTTGGAATTGGAACTTTTTAAAGCAAAAATTAAATTTAAAAAAAAAACGGTAGCTAGGATGTTAATATCCGCAGATTAATGTATTTTAAAATGTCTTTTTAAATTAGACCCGGCTTCAAAAGATTTTTAACCCTTTAGATACATTCAGTCATTCTTCAGGGCTTTTCGTTGGAGTACAGTCTGCTTTAGGTCCGAGGACCAATCAATCTGTACACGCGATGTGGGAGAGGTATTTAATCAAATCAGCGATGGATTAATATATTCCCTTCTCCGTCAAGACCTATTGGAAACAACTTAGGGGGCTTTGATTCGGAGAATGGACAACTTCGATAGAGTTTCCTCTTGGAGTAAAAATTACCTAGCTAAATTTAATGTTTCAAAAAGCCAATCATGCCTGTTAACGTCTAAAAAGGATCGAAATAAAAATCTAGTCTCCTTCAACGGAAGCAATTTTCCAAATATGCTTAATGTTACGATACTTGACCAGCTCAGTAACGGGGACTCGAAGCCAGAGTCAAGTAAACCTCTCAGAAAAGTGCTGTATAGGGCCCGCAGATACTTTAATAATACACAACTGTTGACCTTTATCAAATCTCAAGTGCGCCGCACTGTTTAATCTGGCAGCCACCTCTGGTTTGCTGATGCCGTAAAATACTTGAAACAAATCCATGACGTTAAATGTAGACGTTTGTCCGGTCCCAATGTTAACAAAATTAATGCAATGCTTAGGCTTAGAGTACAGGCGTCAGGTGGAAATGCTGTCCTCATTCTGCATGTATTTCATTGGAAGATGCTTTGTCTTTCAAATGAACTAGTTTCGTTGATCTCTTCGGCACACTTATCGCGTGATTAACGTGAATGTGTCACAAGCAACAAGTTTAAGGCCCCTGTGATGGCGACCCTGCCATCAGCCTCTCACGTTTAACCCAGTCGTCCCTTCTCTCATATAAGCGTCGATTCTGGTAGTCCTCTAAGGCTTATCTATACCTCTTTATATCCGTGGTAACCAGGCTACAAATTGGTTATGAGAGTCAAAGGCAATGGAAATTAGTTACTCAAATGCATTACACTAGACTTTGCTTTCATATATTATATGCAATCAGACTGCATATCATCCATGGTATCGGACTATGCTACTATCAGACTTTTCCCCGTAAGTCGCAAGAATAGGCAGAGACCTAGAATCCTATACCATCTAACCAACCTAACACAGTCCGTTACCATTACAAAAATAATAAAAATAGGCTTGTATACTTGTATGTATGAATGTGAAGCAAGAAGTGTGTGCCAAGACCGAGTTGTTTGACGGTCCACCCTCTCTGCAAATTTAATGGTATAGGCTTTGTTTTTATTTTATTTTATTTTATTAGGAACACTTACAGATTAATAACATTACATGTAGTAAAGAAAACAAAATAATAATACTCACAATACTCACAAAAAAAAAAGAAAATAGTAAAATATTTTGTACGCTTATAGACATAATATACAAGTAATACATTCTTTTTAAATTTCAAACTAAAATAGAACTTACAAACTAAAATATTTCAAACTTTTTTTACACACTTATTTTGTTAAGATATTATTAAAAAATTATAAATACTTACGATCAAAAAATACTATAAAAATAATTTATCATCGTACGTTTTGAGCATTTGTATTGTTTTACATTAAAGCAAGTTTTGAATTAAATAAATCGGTATTAAATTTTTAATTTAAAAAAATTGATACGGGGAATAATCTATCTTTCTTATTGGAACCTCCCTATACACTTGCAAGCATTTTTAAACTTTTATTCTCAGCCGCTGGAACAGCCGAGTGAATTTTAATCTATTCCCGAACTCAACACTATAGAGCAGTGTTTTTAAACCTGTGGGTCGCGACCCCCTGGGGGGTCGCCAAGCCTCTATAGGGGGGTCGCAGGGGGTCCAAAGTAAAATATAAAAAAACAATAAAGCTCAAAAATATTTTTATTAGGAAAATATTATTTAAAGGACATTTTGAGGTTTACATGAAATTTATATTATACAATTTCTATGAGTCAAAAATCCTGTGAGTCACATTCACATTAATGTGAAGATTGTGCCTGTTTTTCGTCAACCAATTTCTGCTATCGTAGATCTGCTTTTGAATTTTTGAGAATTAAGTCATTTTATAAATTAAACCGATTCCTTTGTTTGTTTTTATTTGGGCCATTGACGAAAACGTCAAATCGCACAAGTAAGAGGTGGCAAATGGAATCAAACACTTCAAAGTTTCTGTGGTCAATTCTGGGTATTCTAATTTTATTTTTATCCAAAAGTTATTTATTTATTTATTTATTTATTTATTTATAAAAGAATTTTATACATAGTGTACATATTGTGTTATTTCGCCAATTTAACAAACTTTAATTCTAAGCGCAACGTTCCAGTCGCCATATCGCTTATCCTGCATTGAATAGTATTGTCAGAGAGAGGTATATTTTTGAGCATTTCCACATTTTGTTTGCCGAACATAAATTCAGATAGATATGTATATCTAAAGCCGCTGGTGAAATTAAATTTTCGGCAATCGTATGGGGTTTTCCTGATTAAGCCACACGAAGAGCAATACGATAAGTAGCCAACAACGCTTTCTCATTTACGTTTGTCATTTGTACCAAAGCAGTTTTTTGATGTTCAAGAACCTTCAATTTTCTTTAAAAAAACAGTTAATTTTTTTTTTCATTTGGATATTTTGTGTTGAGGTGGCGCACTATTTGATGACTTCATAAGCGTGATAAAGTTTCGAAGCAAATAACGCACTGCGGTTTTTTTTCAATCACTGTAAATCCGAATTGTAAATAGATGTAGTCATTCAGGCGTTTTTTCTTTGATTTCGTTTCACTGCTCTCATTAGAACTAGTAGTTGATAGTTGTGCCGATCTTTTTAGAAATTTATCAATTTTTCACTATTCATCGCTACAAGTTACTTCGATAAATTCAAATACATGAATTCAACACAAAACAAACGTGTGCCAAATGACGAATTGCCGATTGACAGGGTCACGTTGTTCCCGCCGTCCGTCATCGAACGCACCACTATGTACCCCTCGACGCCCCCGCAACGCTTATTGTGTCTCGCTCATTCACTCGACTCGCACTCGTCGGCGCGGCGCGGTCTCGCTCTCACTCTGGAGCCGGCATCAGCCTGGCTTGTTCTATAGCTCCATCTACTATTACGTGAAGGCCTTTGGCGAAATAGTAAAATACTGGTCAGAGGTAAAAGTAAGTAGGGGGTCGCGAAATATTTTTGCATACTAAGGGGGTCGCGCCATGAAAAAGGTTGAAAAACACTGCTATAGAGCGTCGAGTAGAGGTAGGTATATATACCAAATATGCGCCGTATCACAACCGTGGCATCAAGCAAAACTATCTAGATCACAAAACCGGGATACTCATTCAAATCGGCTTTCAAACTCGTATGAGATCCCATAAAAATTAAAAATACATTTCCTGGTGGTTCTCATTCAAGTTAGGAGGCCTATTGGATTCAGTTTCTCAAGGCGGCGCGACTTAAAGACGGTAGATGATTAGTAAACGGCGTGATTTAGGATAAAGGACAACAAGAATAAATACAAAATAGGATGAAAAAATAAATTTTATTGTTGTTTATAAATCGAAGTACGTGGTTACAAGAGTAGTAATAATAAATAATTAAGTGGTAAAAGTTATACAAAAGATGATATGACAAACAAGTTTATTGGGTAAAAAATAGAAGACGTAAAAAGTAGCTAAATATGAACTATTACACGGAGAAAAATGAACTGTTAAAAACGGGACTGAAGTTCTTACGAGCAAATTAACATGATATCAATGTTTATCAGCGGGAACATGTAAGAATGAAACCCTGTTATTTTTTTCGTAAGAACTTCAGTCCCATTTTTAACAGTTTTTACGAATAAAATGTATTTTAGAATAACATTTTTCTCCGTGTGCGCAATGAGAAACCCCGGCCCATTTATTGATAATACTTTTTAACTTAGATAGAAATCAGATTATTGCTTAAAAAAAGTTTTAACGCTTATACACAGCGAACTTATTTGGACAGGGTGAATAGATCAGGTCGTTTTTTATTCTTAAATTTTACGGTTTTTAAAATTGTAGAACACATCTCCCAATCCAAATTTTTATTATTTAATTGATAAAAAGTTGGCATTACCGTAGATATTTTTTAGTAAAATATAACTGAACAAAAGTAAAAACTTACATAAACAAAAGTAAAAAAAGAACCTCTTCAGAAATTTTAACTCCATTAACAATATGAATAAACATTATCATAAACTTGGTGGTTGGTTATTGATTTTCCCATGATTATATCATAGTCCAATAAGAATAATTCTTTTTCCCCACATTTAACAGCAATTATCAGTTTCGTCTGAAATAAAGAATGTAGGTATCTACATATAAAATTAACTGAAACATAATAATTTTTCCAGAAAAGAAGAATGAAAAACTGGGCGTGACGCTAGAAACCAGAAGGGCGATTAGATGGGACGGTTTTTTAATCATTTTTGAAATGTTTGTTCATTATAGGTTTTCTTCATAACTACAACAAATTTATTACTCTTCCAAAACAAAGTAAAATATTATAAATCTAAACCATTTTCTACCGCAGTGAAGAAATCTTTGTCCAGATTTATTTCTTATTTTTATAAACTACATAGTCAACGGCTTTAAAGACGTAAATAGTAAAAAAAAATAACTCTCTTACCACTGTCAAGTTCTTCAATCTAATATATTATCTAAATAACTGGTGCTCAATTTAGATTTAAATATAGAAAAATACAAAACTTTGAACTATTCCAGAAAAAAAATTCACCATTTTTCGACTATTCAATACATGAAATAAATTTAGAAAGGGTAACGGAAATGCGAAATAATGGTATAAAAATGAAATTTAGACTTCAAGGTTCACATTTGACAAACTGTGTGGGTATGGCCACATTTGGATTTATTGAACAATTATAAACATTGGTTCGTTACAAATCGTAAAAGCGTTTTACGAATCCCTTGTTAAAAGCCTTACTTGAAAATAATTCCATAGTCTGGTTGCCCTTCTATAAAATTCATATTCATAATGTTGAAAGAATTCAAAAAAATATTTCTGCGTTTCGTAAATTTTAGAGCACATAAATTACACGTCTTTAAATAAATATTTTAAATATGCCAACTTTAAAAAAAAAATCATATTATTAACTTTAAATTGGATTGTTATGAACTCCTGCTTTTAAGAAATCTACATGTACCTACAAGAACTATTAGAAAAACATGAACATTTTATATGCATATATCTCATTGCAATTATACCTACAATATTTCCCAATACAAGGTTTACATAGTCTTGGTAACAAATACTTTAATAATATGGATATATTTGGCAATAATTTGAACTTGGCAAACTTCAAACGCCGTATGTGCCAAATATTTCTACATATTTCATAAACTATTGCGAAATTATTTTTAACATTTTTATTAATATTCTTGTTGATTTAGATGATATTGGCAAGAGATGGAATAACAGAAGAGTATGTATGAGGTGATGTATGAATGTGATTGGGGCCAAGAGTTTGGCGATCCGTCCTTTCTGCCTACCCCTGCGAAGAAACGGCGTGATGGATGGTTATTATTATTTACATTCTATTTTACCTACTTTATTTCAACTCTTATATTTTATGTACTTAACCTATTTTTGTTCCTTACATTTTATGTTACCCATATTTTGTCAATTCTTTATTTTCATTGTAATTAAAAAAAACAAAAACAATTACCCACTGCATTACATATAAAAGCCCTATGGGCGTTTAAATTAAATAAATTTTACGTATATATTATATATACGATAAAAGCTTCACATATGTGCAGAATGGCGTTTGTTGATATATGCATATAACATTAATATTTTTCAACGGAGTCCCTTATAAACAAAAAAATGTACCTATCGCTAAATATGGATATTATATTATAATACATTAGATGTGTATCGTAACAATTTTATGTGATAATCTAAAAATATTTTGGAATTTTAATTTATCAATTAACTATCGAAACCACAGAATGAATAAATAAATAAAACCACTAAATAAACACTCAGTTTATTTCGCAGCCCTGCTCCACAGATATTTACAAAATTCACATGTTTGTGAATAGGGTAGGGTTTTGAATGGTTTCGACTTTGTACTGTTGGTCCTCAGCTTTTGAGTCATTTCGGTTTTTTTCGCTGCACTCTTCCCTTTTAAACGGTTGTTCCGAGTCTTCCAAATTAATGGTCACGTTGAATTTTTCTAAAATAATTGCTTGATCATTCGCTAATACACCACGCTTTTCACCAATAAGGATGGCACGGTGTCGTTTGTACTCAGCTTTTAAATCCTCTCGTTTTTTGTCGTACTCTTGCTTTTCAAACAATTGATATGAGTCGATCCAATCAAGGGTCACATTACATTTTTCTAAAATGATTGCCTGGTCGTTCGTTGATAAACCGTGCTCTGCATCAATAAGGATGGCCTTAATTTTGAAGCAGTAATCCTGCAGTTTATTCTTTGCAGTGAAAGCTTTTCTGATAATCTCATCTTCCTCACGATACTTTTGTGCTTCGTAAGTCATGCGTCTTATATCTTCAAGGGAAAGTCGGCCTCTATTATATTCTGTAATCAAAATTCTATTGTTAATTTTTTGTTTGGTCACATAATCCGTAGCACTGAAGAAAAGGATTCCATTGATATCTATTTTCAAGGTCACGTATAGTAGAACTTCCCAACATGGCGTAAGGGGTATATTAGTTAAAAAGTGACTCACTATTTGGTAATTTTCCCACACTTCAATAATCATAGTATCGATCGCGGATAAAAGTATCGTAGTTTTCATAGGTATTGGGGTATTTCGTTTTATCGTTTTATGCACACCTTTGTAGGTGCGTATTTCAAAGAAATGTGGGGTTATATGAGAGAGTACGACGTTTTCAAAAGCGTCCCCCGACAGGATGGCGGCCTGCACTGCGGCTCCGTAAGCTACCGCTTCATCGGGGTTTATGGACTTGTTTAATTCCTTGCCGTTAAAAAAGTCTTGTAGAAGATTCTGAATCTTTGGAATGCGGGTAGAACCCCCAACGATCACAACTTCATCGACTTCTGCTTTGTCCATATTGGCATCATAGAGACATTGATTTACATGACAAATAGTGAACCAGAAGAGTTCAGCATTTATCTCATCGAATTTGGTTCGGGTGATTGATGTTTGGTAGTCAATTCCCTCATACAAGGATTCAATATCGATGCTCGTCTGAGTGTTTGTAGAAAGGATTATTTTCGCTCGATCACAGGCGGTTCTCAATCGTTTAAGAGATTTTTTATTTGTTGTGAGGTGTTTATGGTGTTTCTTTTTAAAATCATCCATGCAATGGTTAACCAATTTACTATTGAAGTCTTCACCTCCCAAGTTAGTATTTCCACTAGTAGAAAGGATTTTGAAAACACAGGAGTCAATAGTAAGCATGGTCGCGTCAAAGGACCCACCTCCAAGATCATACACAAGGATATTTCGCTTTCCTACTTTCTCTTTCTCCAATCCATAAGCAAGAGCGGCTGCGGTAGGCTCGTTAATAATGCCAAGAACATTCAGCCCCGCAATAGTTCCTGCATCAATAGTGGCCAGTCTCTGTGAATTGTTGAAGTAGGCAGGCACGGTGATGACAGCATCCTTGACAGCCATTCCGAGGTATGCCTCTGCGGTCTCCTTCATCTTCGTTAGTACCATGGCGCTTATCTCTTCGGGACAGAAAACCTTTTCGCTTCCTTTGTGTGTAACTTTGAACTTTGGTTTTGATTTATCATTCACGACCTCAAAAGGCCAATGTTGAATATCTTCCTGGACAACACCATCTTCGAATTTCCTTCCAATCAGCCGCTTGACGTCTGTAAAAAAAATCGCTAAGAAATTAAATTTGGTATTGAAAAATGAGATAAACACGAAAAACGCTATCAAGTGCACTTTATTGTTAACATAACCATGAACTGATAAAAAATTCTAAAAATGTATTGTGAATCTGTTCCCATTCATTGGCAAATGCGTCTGGTTCCCACCAAGGTGTCATGAGTGCAATTCTGAAGGAGTGCTTGAGTGAAATTTTAGTAGTTTATATTTTTCGCTTATATGTTTCATAAAATAATTAATTATTATTTTCATTTTAATTCTACGAAAAGATTTAACTTATCGAAATCATCTTTTTTGTATTCGTGATGTAAACCGATTCGTAGTGAAGATTAATCGAAAACAGTGATTTTGACACGCAATAGAATTTGCGTGTCAAAATATCTGCTAACTAAGGGTGTAAGGACTAACCGGAAAAAAAGAAAGATTGAAAAACACAGACTTCCGAAATTCGTATTACCGAATTCACTTTCAGACCGCTTTAGATCGCGCTAGCTGGAAAAGGCCCGCCGAATAAATGAATTTAAAATATATTTTTTAATAAAAAAAATTATCTACTTATTGGAATTCAAATATGCTCAGGAACATTGGTTAACTTAACTTAACTTCGAGTACGTGCTGTTACACTCTGTATTAATGTATCTTAAAAAACTGTATGCAATAAAACCATGTAACCTTAATCCTGTAATTCAAACCATCAAATATTGTATAATGTCGTCCTTAATCTAGTCCTTAAGATATTATATTAATTATGGACTAAAAATTGTATATTCTTACATAACACCTACACCAAGCTCAAGAGCCAGTTCTCTTAATTGGTGTAGAAACCAAAAAAATGATGTTTTCAGCTTTTTGTTATACCTTTTCATTATATTTTTGTTTTTATTTAGTTATTCTATTGTTAAACAATGATTAAAATGTAAAATTGTTGTGTGTAAGAGGTCAAATAAATTAAAATAAATAAAAAAAATAAAAAAATATATATATATTTATGTTGCAAAGTTTGTACATGATGTAATCATTAAGATGATAGACTTCGCTTTTCGGCCCATACAAAAAGGACGCCCGGGAAAAAACACTTTTCTACATCGAAAATTGCATAAAATGAATATATTTTTTTATACTGCCTTCTAGAGGGTAAAAACTATGCCGTTATGTTTTCGAATTTTCTATACGTTTCGTATTAACGTAAACATTCACTGTAAAGCATGTACGATTTATCAAAAAATATTATTTAAGGAAAAAGTGCTGCTAACTCAACTCTCATAAAGAATTATAAAATTTTAAAAAGTTATTGACGTAGCTTCTTCTTTCTTAAAAATATATATTTTTTTAAATTTCAATTTCGTGAAAGTTTCGGTGTAGAAAAGTGTATTCTCCATAAACCCCTTTTCGAGCGATTTCTGTAGGTAAATTTGAGCGTCGTCTCATTCGCACATTTCGCATTCGCATGTATTGTAATTGTGCTTGAGCTTATTGTGAGCGGGACAGAATGACAGACGCGGGTGTTCCGCGTGTGGTTTAAAGTCTAGCCTCTTAAGTATAATATATATACTATGCATTAATAACCATAATAATAATTGGATAATTTGTTCAACGCTGTTTTTGTGAGATATGACCTCAAGGGCGCTAAACAATTTATTATTAACCACTCGAACGCTTTTTGCCACATTATGGCACTATTTCCAAACCCTCGGATTGCTTTGTTGCCAAAATGTTGCAAATTTAAAAAAAAAAAAAAATATTAATACGACTATATAATATATTGTACATTCAAAATATAACAAAATAAATATTCTCTATATTCTTTAAAATGTTTTAAGGTTAAAGATTTAATTATATATTTTTTATAAATCCTACAAATATATGATAATAAACAAAAGATAGGGGAGTTCATTGGCTACATAGAACGATAATCAGTTTGTATGTCTCCATATTCAAATTCGGATGTATGATTTTTTTTAATGTGTGTGTGGAAAAATTTCCTTTAGCAATCCGAGAAAAAATATTTTAATTGCTCTGCCGCTCCGGTGGTTAAGTATAGTATAACATAAGAAAAGTCAAAGTTTTCACAGTCCTCCTGGCGAGGGTTTTCCGTTCTGAGGCGGCATGTAGTTTTTTTTATGTATTTTTGTATTTAGTTTCGAAATATCTTTATATTGTTTTAATAATTTTTGCAAACTGATTATCACTTTGTTCTCTAAGCCATGTTTTAACTTTACTTTTAAATGTATTAATTTCTGTTATTTTTTATTTGATTTGGATATTATAACATGGTTTCGAGGAATGATATTTCATAATATTTTAATTAATGAAGATAATATTAGCATTTGAGGTTTAACTCATTAAGTTAAAAAGTTAAAAATAAAAATAAAAATGATATTTCATTTCACTGTGTCCAAAATACGTTTTCAAACTAGAACAAACCAGTACATTTTGGCTTACTGCCCTGGTTGGTATTTATGTTGGGCAGTGTAGTATTCAGAAATGTGACTTTTGTTTAAATAAATATTTAAATAAATATTGTACCTATTTATAGATAGATAACCCGAATTTACAAAATTATTATCATTAGTTTATCTTTTTGAGCTTTGTTGAGCGTCACTTGGGCACACAAGCTTGTTTTCACGACAATTTAACGTAAGTAGACATAGGAATGACGTATGCCCCGAACCTGAGTTATATCAATGGCTTGAGTGCTCATGACAGACCCCTCCCCCCAATTATCCCGTGCTCTATTTGTGATTGACAAAGCATATAATATATTTTTTTAATGTTAATTATATTGAGGATGTGGTGTGTAAATTGTGTCGGAGATTTTCAATTTCAGATCATCAATTTCAATTCCAAGATATATAAAGATTTAAGCACTCTTCTTAAGGTGAATTACCTATTCCATAAAAAAAAAGATTTTGGAGTGTGGCAAAGTGGAACAGGAGCACGATAAACCTTAGAATCCTTGGCATTTACGTAATTTTGAGAGTAAAGTTATTCGTCAGTTGGCCTCTGGCTGTTGCAGAATATGTCAGATATTTTGCAGGTTTGCCCAGCAGATTTCACCTAAACTGGGCAAACTAGTGGTGAAGAGGAACATTCCTTGCCCAGAAAAGGAAAACAGCATCTACACTACCATAAACCAATAATAATTATATTTTGCAGGTTTGCCCAGCAGGTTTTACCTAAACTGGGCAAACTAGTCGTGAAGAAGAACATTCCTGGCCTAGAAAAGGAAAACAGCCATCTACACGGAGAAAAATGAACTGTTCAAAACGGGACTGAAGTTCCCACGAACAAACCAACAGTGATTCAATGTTTATTGGCAGTAAAATACGTACGAAATTACGTATACCAACAAATTATTCTTAATGTTCCCGCCAATAAACATTGAAACCCTGCTAATTTGTTCGCAAGAACTTCAGTCCCGTTTTTAACCGTTCTACGAATAAAATTATCGTATTTTCTATTAAAATAATCGTTTTTTCTATTAAAATGTTCGTTTTTTCTATTAAAATGTTCGTTTATTCAAATAACATTATTCTCCGTGTACGCTATCATAAACCAATAATAATTATATTTGCAGGTTTGCCCAGCAGGTTTCACCTAAACTGGGCAAACTAGTCGTGAAGAGAAACATTCCAGGCCCAGAAAAGAAAAACAGCCATCTACGCTATCATAACACAATAATTATATTTTGCAGATTTGCCCCAGCAGGTTTCACCTAAACTGGGCAAACTAGTCGTGAAGAGGTACATTCCCGACCCAGAAAATAAAAACAGCCATCTACGCTATCATAACACAATATTTGTAATTTGCAGGTTTGCCCAGCAGGTTTCACCTAAACTGGGCAAACTAGTCGTGAAGAGGTACATTCCCGACCCAGAAAATAAAAACAGCCATCTACGCTATCATAACACAATATTTGTAATTTGCAGGTTTGCCCAGCAGGTTTCACCTAAACTGGGCAAACTAGTCGTGAAGAGGTACATTCCCGACCCAGAAAATAAAAACAGCCATCTACGCTATCATAACACAATATTTGTAATTTGCAGGTTTGCCCAGCAGGTTTCACCTAAACTGGGCAAACTAGTCGTGAAGAGGTACATTCCCGACCCAGAAAATAAAAACAGCCATCTACGCTATCATAACACAATATTTGTAATTTGCAGGTTTGCCCAGCAGGTTTCACCTAAACTGGGCAAACTAGTCGTGAAGAGGTACATTCCCGACCCAGAAAATAAAAACAGCCATCTACGCTATCATAACACAATATTTGTAATTTGCAGGTTTGCCCAGCAGGTTTCACCTAAACTGGGCAAACTAGTCATGAAGAGGTACATTCCCGACCCAGAAAATAAAAACAGCCATCTACGCTATCATAACACAATATTTGTAATTTGCAGGTTTGCCCAGCAGGTTTCACCTAAACTGGGCAAACTAGTCGTGAAGAGGAACATTCATGGTCCAAAAAAGGAAAACAGCCATCTACGCTATCATAACACAATAATTATATTTTGCAGGTTTCACCTAAACTGGGCAAACTAGTCGTGAAGAGGAAAATTCCTGACCCAGAAATGGAAAACAGCCATCTACGCTATCATAACACAATAATTATAATTTGCTGGTTTTCCCCAGCAGGTTTCACCTTAACTGGGCAAACTTGTCGTGAAGGGGAACATTTCTGGCCCAGAAAAAGGAAAAAAAGCCAACTGTCTATTGTCATAACACAATAATTATACTTTCTTCTTAGAATTAAGGAATATATCCTATCACATTATTATAATTTATGACAAATACATAAGTAAATAAACGATATAAACTTGTGTGAAACAAGAAAATTATGCGTGATTAAACACATTCTAAAAGATAAGCTAAACAAATATATGAGAGTTCTTGTTTGTACAAATATTTATCAGTTTTCTGGAAATGAGTTGAAAACAATGCAAACCGGTCGTTTAAGCGATAGCTCTCATGATAACTTATCATTAATGAATAGATTATAGATTTTTTTATTTTATTTATTTATTTACATTTGATACATTTAAAGCCAAAATAACAGAAGTAATATTACATTATAAGAGGATATATATATATATATATAATGAATACAAGTGTTATTACATTGTTTTTGGTCGATATTAGTTCCTAGCTAGGCAGATTGCCTGTTCTAAGGAACCAAAGTTTGTAAAGTGCCAAATTAAAATTAAATTATTATTATTTTTTTTAATTAATACCTACATACTAAGTTTTTACTAAATGAGCCATTCAAAGGTAACCATCTATAGTTTTAAGTCACATTACATATTAGTTTTACAGACTCCTCCCTACCCAAGCCATTCAACCATTTAGTTATTATTGAACCAATGTAGGACATTTTGCAATTTTTAATATTTAAGTCTGGGAGGATTTTATTGTTTAATTTCGTTTTATTATTATTATTGATTATATGTATTGGTTGAATTAAAACAAGGGGAAAAAATCTATACTTTTCTTACACTCCTCACAGGAGGCCCTGAGAAAAATAATTTCCCTAGTGGCATATGATATCTTTGGGGACGGTGAATGGGGGTCTTTTTAAGTTAAAGAAGAAGATGAAAGTCTGGGAAGGAAAGGGTAAGAGAGGTGGGTAGGAATCTGGTGTTCTGTGTATCCAGGAGTGTCCTATAAATCAACCCCCCCCCCACTGCGGTGCAAGCTGTTGGGTCGAGGGAGTTCGGTTGTTTATGAGAGAATCTACCATTTTGCCCAGTCTTTCATTATCACCTTATAATAAATTTTGATTTTACGATTTACATAAATATACTAAAAATATGCTCAGTATATTAATTTCGAGACTTCGTAACGATTTAGCTATACATAGCCCATCTCAGATAATACCGCCATCGACATTTTACCTAATATAATTATAAAATTAATTGTATAATTAGCAAATACATTTGTGAAAATAAGCTTGCACCGAGCCACAAATCGAACGAAAAGCCGTTTTCAGTTTCTTGGTTGCTTTCCCATTATTCTGGCTCGGCTCGCCTATGTATACGCAGCATATGACAACTTTAGCTTTAAGCGATCTACACACCATGCTGCGAACAGCCCGATATATCGGGCTGTTAGCAGCTAGCTATTGTCTCCCGTCTCCCTTTTTCTCGTGCGAATCCGTAACATTCTGTTTCACGTTGTCTTCTGTCTCTTTTATTAACACAACAAATTCAATATCACCATCTCATTTCACTGCGGCGCATCGGTTGGTACTAACGGCAGACGGTTTCTTCCAATTTGCAGTCAACGTGAAACAGAGTGTTACGGGTTCGCATGAGGAAAAAAGAGACAGGAGACAACCTCCAACCTTAGATTTTTAGCCAGCTGCTAATAGCTGCTGTTCGCAGCATGGTGTGTAGATTAGATATATTATTACCTTCCACATTGTAGTGTATAGCCATTAGCGTGTACCTTAATAGATCACGTTCATTCGGGAATGATCGGTACAGCTGAAGATTCCCGAATGAGCACATTGAGAGGCAGTCGCGTTCGAAGAGCGTCGCGGCCGCCAAGAACTAAATAGAACATACCTGTGATCAGACGTTACGTACAATATCATTATTTTTACGATCATTCACAATAAACTGTAAAACGAACTTACGTTGTTATTACTTAGAAGACATCGTGGCTAGTGAGCCACGACACAATAAGCAGAACATAACACACATTTTCATCTCTCTCTTTGCAAGACCAACTCTAAACAGAACTCCTCTATCTACAAATCCACAAACTTGAGTTTACGGAATATAAAAGGATAACTCATGACACGACTCAAACTAGATCATTTAATCGACCCTTTTTTGACTTTTCCTACATTTCCGCCTTTCGTCTCTTTACCCTAATACTATGTTCCTTCTCCCAACCCCCCCCCCCCCTCCTCACATATTGTAACTAAAAAACTAACACTTTTGTCATTCACTATCATCAGTGGAAAGTACAAAATTGGATAAATACTCTATTTTATTATTAATTTAATGTTTGCTGAAAAATTTCTCAAAAATAAATAAATAAACCTAAGTCTGCGTATACACCGCAGATACTTTGATAGTGCACAACTGCTAACCCTGTACAAATCGCGGGTACGCCCCACGGTTGAATTTGGCAGCCATCTCTGGTCAGGATCCCCAATGTACATGAAAAAAACCCTCGACTCTGTGCAGAAACGGGCGGTCCCCTTGATAGATTCTCCCGTCTTAACAAACGGATTGCAATTTTTAGAGCACAGGCGGGTGGGAATGCTATCCTTGTTCTACCGGTATTTCAATGGAAGATGATTCGAGGAATTAGCGTCATAGATCCCCTCGGCACCGGTGCATAGTCGGGAAACACGCCAAACGCGCGCCTAACATATGTACACGGTTGACATTTGTCACATGAGAACGGGACGCTTCTACGACTCGTTCTTGTGTTCAACAGCTCGACTGTGGAACGATTTGCCGGCCTCTGTGTTTCCTCCTTCCTACAACATGGGACTCTTCAAGACCCACGTTCACTCCTTCCTCTCTTCAAAAAGACCCTCCTCACAGCATCTTCAAAGATGACATAGGCCCTGAGGGAAATTATTTTCCTCATGGCCTCCTGTGTGGAGTTAATGTAAAAAAAAAAAAACACACGGAAGCAGAACCTGTGAAAAGAACGAAGCAACCGCAAGGGGTGTTTCGGTTGCTTCGTTCCCTTCCCATAATTCTTGGCTCGGCTCGCACTTATGTTCGCAAATGTATATGCAGAATAAGATGTAAGCTTTACTAAAATCTCACCGTAAATTGTGTTTTTGTGGTTCATTACCATCTGGTTTCTGGCCGCTTCTCCCACGAGGCGTTCCGTGTTAGTGAATGCCACGCACGAGGGTGTGGTGCGACTGCCCAGGTCGTTGGCAATAATCTCCACTTTGCCCTTCCAGTAGACTGCCACACACGAGTTGGTGGTTCCCAGGTCAATGCCGATTGCTGGTGCCTTGTTCGCCATCTAAAAATAGAAGATTTCTTTTTCAAAGGAAGGCAATAATAAGGTGATAGGGAAGACCATGCAAAAGGGATCATTCCTGCCGAAATGTGAAATGCTTCAGGAATAAATAGAAGATAAGAAAAAGAGCATCAATTTTGCTCTTCCTTGTTCACATCTCTCTCGAACAACGGCAGGGTCTCCAACGCCTGTTCACTTTCCAGCAAGATTAGTGCGTCATATCGTGTTTGTTTCAAAATTAACTAACGAAAGAAAAAAAGATTTTGGGATCACATTTTGGGTAGTGGGTATGGGTACCACCGCGAACCAATCGAAGAACCATTTTATGGATATCCAACACCTCTACCATACTCACTTCAAGGGGTTTACTGCGTTTGGTGATACGGGTTCTTTTGTTAGTTATTTGGCGGTGGAATCGCCGGCCCTCCTGCCGCGTGGTTGGATTCTCTCGACCCAGCTCCTTGCACCGCAGCTGTGGGAGGTATGGTTTCATACGCCACTCCTGGGCAAACTGACCCTTAGATACCTTACCCACCTCATCCTTTTTTCCTTCTCAGGAACTTTCTCTCCTTCCTTTACTAATAAAGACCCTTCACACTGTATCCCGTAAGATGTTTTCTATAATAAGATGTATTTCAGATTCAGTAGTTTTTTTTAAAAGTGGATAGTGTGGGGAGGCGGGAATTAGGGAGGCGGGAATGGGTACCGCTGCCCCGGGAACCATTTATTGGATAACCAACACCTCTGCCATAGGTCACCCCAAGTGGTTCGCTACGTTTGGTGACTTAGCAGGGGTGCCCGGGTTCACAAGGGTTCATTGTCTAGGTCTTGGCGGCGGATGATTTAGACACACTGAACGCCAGATTCCTACCCAACCCTCATTACATTTTTCCTTCCCAGAACATCCTCTCCTTCCTTTCGTTAAAAATACCCCTCCACACAGCATCCCCAAAGATGACATAGGCCCTGAGGGAAATTATTTTCCTCAAGGCCTCCTGCGTGGACCTAATGTAAAAAAAAAAAGTGTATTTCGGTTTTGTGTAGGTATCACTAGTTTTAGGTTTTGGCGTGTGTAATGGTTTTGAGATTTTTTCAGCGATATTATTTCCTACTTTAGAGAAATAAGAATTTAAAATGTTTGCTGTTAGTTTTGTGTCTTTGGATACATCTATAATAATATTTTCATGATTTAAGTACTTTATAGAGTTTTTTGTTTTCTTGTTGTCAATTGCAATCCATTAGTAAAATAAAAAGCGATTGCAAGGAACATCTGTTTTACCCTGTAATGCTGAGGCCGCATATGCGCCTATCGTCACGAAGCTTCGCGTAAACGTATTCTTTTTTTCAAATTAAAAGAATACGTTTATGCGAAGCTTCGTGACGATAGGCGTAGATGCGGCCCCGGCATAAGAGGAAGCCAAATGCCAAAAGTAATTTAGTATTGGGATTATTCTTATCTTCAAAATTATATTTGTTTGAAATGGCTGGGCTAGTACTGGGAGTTAGCTCTGTTATCAGGCTGTCAGTAAGTTAGAGATTTAATAATAATTTTGGATTAAAAATAAAAGTGTTGATTATGATAACTACTCCCCAATTCAAACACGAGAAATGTTTTCTTTATTGAATTGGGTAGATTCGTTAACAAACTATTTTATTGTAATTATCTTTTAAGATCCATGATGTTCTTTTGTAAATATATTTAGAGGCAGGATGCGAGTCTCCTATGATGAGGACAAAAATGGGCCTCCGGTTGGAAGAGGAGATATCGGTGTGTCGGATATCACCGCGCGTGCTGGTCGGAATAATAAACGCTGGAGGATGATGATGAAGATGATGTATTTACATAATGCACTATTTACAAATGTAAGAGTATTTACATATGCACCGTATTTACAAATTGCATAAGTTATTCCGTGGACTGCAGATCGCGATGTTGTGTTACTAGGCCGCTGGCCTTTCGCCGTTAAGACTGAGTAAGAACGACTGCCTGGATTTGGCTTGCTCGAGCCCTTAAATAGGGCCGAGCCTGGTACGAGAACGGCAGGCGAAATCGTGCACACGCTGGAAGATTCCCGAAATTTCGGCGCAGCGCTACGTATTGTGTGTCGTAGAACCGAGCTCTTTCCAGAAGGCGGTCAGTAGGCGCACAGTACTAAACATTGCGAGTGGCTACCTAAGTAGGTGGAAATGAATCGCTACATATATTTACCTATGTATTTCAAATTAAAAAAGTATATATAACAATAATACAGTTATTATCTAACACTCTTCTGTCTAGAAGTTATGAATTAGAAGCACTGCAGAAGAATGATATCATGCCTAACAATAAGTATTGTGATTGAGGTATATTATTATAGCATTCTTATAACTATATTTCGTGCAGTTAAACACATCTACTACAACTGAGAAATTAGTAAATGTCATAAATGTCAAGGCAGATGCCAACTGCATGCAATATAGGTAGGTAAAAGCGAATATCCAAATTACTTAGTCTTGATATTGTTATTACATAGTATACGACTTAGAGAATACTTATGGCACGTCACAGTAATAGATTCCTGCTCTTAGTATAACCCTGGTGAAAGACTACCGTTGAGAACTGAAAAGTTGCATGCAATGGCTTTAGCCGTATTTGGTGACCACATCTGATTAGCTAGCTATTTCCCCACCTTCCTCATCGCCAACTCCTTCTCTACCCCATACCATTCATCACCACCAGATACCTCTCACTGGTTCCTGTTACAGGGAGTGACTCTTGTGCGGTATTCACACAAAAAATATACATCAAAATTGATATTGTCCAGAGCAGGGAAACAAAATTATCTTTATGTATAAAAATGAATGTTTCTGTGGTTGTCCCGTAAGCGTTTCTATACCAATCATCCGATTGCGATAAAACATTGGTTATTTGTTGTGCGCACGCCCGCAAAGATTTCTATTTATAAATTATTTACTAACAAAATTCAAACGATTGTAATGAAACTTTGATGATTTGTTGTGGGCCTACAAAAATTATAATATGTTTAAAGTTGTTTAAAAAATGTGTGTATTTCATGTAGTTTAGCGGCCGGGAGGCGTATTTCCGTTTCCGTGTTCAACACGAGGCAGAACTGCCTCGAACTCAACATTTTCAATACGAGGCATGCGTCCTCCAATCGTTTATAATTACCTTGCGCATTTATTTATTTATTTTATTTATATTTATTTAGGCATATAACAGCATTCATCCGATTGTAATGAAACTTTGATGATTTGTTGTGGGCCTACAAAAATTATAATATGTTCAAACTTGCTTAAAAAATGTGTGTATTTCATGTAGTTTAGCGGCTGGGAGGCGTATTTCCGTTTCCGTGTTCAACACGAGGCAGAACTGCCTCGAACTCAACGTGTTCAATACGAGGCATGCGTCCTCCAATCGTTTATAATTACCTTGCGCATTTATTTTATTTATATCTATTTTAACCCCCCCCCCTCCCCATAGGGCTTTTACGCAATACATGTTTTGATTAATTACAGTGAAGAGTTAGAAGTGAATAAAATACAGGTAAGTAACAGAAAATATAAAAACAACTTATATATATTTTTTAATTATTATTATTATTATTTTTAATTTTGCAAAATCACTTTGTGGCGTCATTTTGAATTAAATTAAAACAACTTATATAGGTTAGATAAAATATGAGTTGACAAAATGTAGGTAATACAGAATATAAATAAAGTAAAAATAGATAGCCTGCAAATATCTTCCAAATTATCAATAATAGGTATTAATAAAAATATGTAAAATTGGTAATTACAATAGTTTATGAATTAAGTAGAAATAGTTCGCTCATACGGCGTTTAAAGTTTGCCAAATTCAAATTATTGTCAAATACATCAATAGTGTTTAAATATTGGTTACCAAGACTATATAATCATTGTATTGGGGAATGCAATTTATAGTTAGAATGAGATGTGTGTATATAAAATGGTAATGTTTGTCTAGTAGTTCGTGTATGTACATGTAGATTTATTAAATGCAAGAGTTCACAGCAATTAAATTTAGAGTTTAATAATTCAAATAAAAAGGTTGGGCGGTTATTTTTCTTCTGTTTTCTAAAGTTGGAATATTTAAAATATTCATTAATGATAGGTAATTTATGTGCTCTAAAGGGATGTTACGTTTAAAATTTACAAATTGCATTGATGGAGCATTACAGATCCGTGTTTGTTTAGAGGCATTTTTTGTGTGTGATGGTTGGTCAATAAAAGGCAATGTCTTTAAGTGTTTTTATTATTCTTTTTATTAGGTATTTATCAATGCACTAGTGGGCTTTTACATTATCATTTAGTACTTGTAAGAAAAATAGGTATGTAATATGTATATAATAAAATTTAGTGCAAATTAGCAAAAACTAATACGATAATTCAATATATAGTAGTAGTATAAGCTTGAAAATAGTAGGTGAAAGGAAGTATGACATAAAAAAGTAAGCGTGTTCACACAATATTAATTATGTGCATTATAAACCAATAAAACTTACTCGTTAGGTAAAGAACAACATTATAGTAGAGATTAAAAAAATAGAAGAGTTGTACTTATAAAAAACTAATATAGGATAGAAATAAAACTACGTTAAAAGATGTGTGAGGTATGTAATGTGAGGTAATCCACATAACTAGGTACATCAAAAATTATGTGTTTATTTAAAGTCATTGTTTTTAGGCAGGAGGTTCATTATTAACAATATTTAATGCAATTTTGTATAAATATAAACATAAAAATAAAACCTCTTGTAGGCCGCAGTCCCCCCGGCGGGTCCGGGTGTTTGAAGCTATTTTGCCCCTTATGTATAAATAAATTGTATGAAGAACAAGGTCAGAACCGCTTGGGCCATTCTCGTTCTTGACATTACGAATTACTGGATAGCATTTACCCACTCCGAATAATTCATATTAATTGCTAAAGACGCGCCGGGCACCAAAGATGGCGGACAAAATGGCTGCCGCTTGATAATATGAACGGAGTCGTATTCCAAGTCTATATTTTTTCATTGTTTTTTTTATATAAATCCATTGTGGAAAGCATAGATTTGAGTGATTATTAGGAAGTTCGTTTTATCTACATTATTTTGATGTGGAAGGAGAACCTGGGAGGGGAAGGAGACGCGGGAGGGAGGGGTGGGGGGATCGGGGACGCATTGGAAAGGACACGAAGAAGAGGGGTGACGGAGTGGGAGGACGGAGGATGAGGGAGGGGAATAGGAAGGGTTGCAAAGGAGACATTCTAGCGGTAAAGCTGCAGGCAAACACTTTGTGGTAGGATATAATTTTAAGAAATATTTGGAAAACATTAGCTCACCGTATGTTGTGGTGGTTCAAGAACTGTGACAAATATCGTTATTTATAAAAAATAATCTTTCAAATTTCTTTATGATAAAATCATTAGATAAGATTAAAAAACGTACCGTCTAGTTTGATAAAGTCAGGGTTACTACCTTTATGAATTTGGATATTTTATTTTAGATAGTTCTTTCAGGCTCCGAGTAAAATATCTTATTTTTGGTTCATTGATATTCATAAGTAAAAATGAATAGTTCTGAATACATGTAAGTAAGTAGGTACATACTTACTTAGTTGGCCTTCTACAATACCTACCGCCTTAAATGTTTATAGATTATCTATGATGTGTCCTCATAGCCGTTCTGATTTTTAACATCGTAAGGCGCTCCGCCCACTGAGGCAACTGAAAACCAACTAAAACCGGCTGTTTTCTCTGTCTTGATTGGTCAAAAAGCTTGGTTAACCATAGATGACGAACAATCAGCTGACAGTTGGCAACTAAATGGCCGCCCAGGGAAATCAGCAGTGACAGTCGCAAGTCACCGCTTGCGTTACCATTGACAACGGGGTTTTGTGTGATTGTGTAGTGCGCGGGCCATCACATTGTCATACAAAGACAGTTGGCAGTTGAGAGTTTTCAGTTGCCTGAGTGGGCGGAGGCGCTAAATGTGAATGCCTACCCATTCACTTACCTACGCGGTTTCTTCGAGAGGGTTTCCTCTTGAGGTAAAAAAAACCTAAAATTTTCAACTGAATTTATTATTTCAAAGTTCCAATTACGTCTGATTACATCCAAAAAGGATCGAAATGACAATCTAGTCTCCTTCGATGGAAGCAATCTTCCCAAACAAGCTATGACTTAGCTATCTATTGGATTAATATATATTTATACAGGGTGTTAAGCATCGTACTAGACTTATTTAACCAGTGATTCCTGACATTATTTGAAGTAAAAAATGTAAATAAAATTTTGGTCTCCGGTGACATTTTTGAAATTTTTTTTTTTCAAAAAAACATAGAAATCAGTGGGTATTGGAAAGTTATGGGTGGGGTGAGGGGTTGCTTGGTTACTTGGCTTAGAGACCAGTGATGAAACGTGGAAAAAAATGATTTGATTTTGAAGAAAAAGTTTTTGAAAAAAAAAAGACAGCGGAGACCAAAGTTTCATTTACATTTTTTACTCCAAATAATGTCAGGAATCACTGGTTGACGTAAGTGCTTACGATGCTTATGTATACGAGTTTTAGGGGGTTTCTCACCATCCTCCCAATAGCTTATCTACCCTAATAACGAATATTATTAAAAATAAAAATAAAATACTCTCAGTGGTTAGAAAACTCGGCCAACTTATCCAATATATAGCCACTATTCATAGGTTCGAGTACCGAATTATTAACTCCAACTTAATAAATAAATAAAACGTAAATTTTAAATCGAAAATATTCGTTATTTGCGTAGATAAGCTATTGGGAGGATGGTGAGAAACCCCCTTAATAAATTGTCAATATTAACGTCAATACTTCGTTCAGGCTTGACTAACCAGCTAGATACACAAGGTTCACAAACTTTGTATCATTTCATAATATTTTATAGTTTGTTTCTTTTCAATTTTTCTATTTTATTTCTGACATTTTTACGTTTAATAAAACTTATTACTTACTATAACTTACTACTTATTACTTTTTACATTTTACTTTTTTACTGCAACTTTCTTTATGTTGTTGTACTATTCATATGTTAATTTAACTAGGTCAATGTCGTGTACGTGGAAACTAATAAATTTAATTATATATTTGTAATTATGAAAATGTCCGTGTAAGATGTACGCGCAAATAATGCAAGTCTAATGTAAGCGTAATAAGTAAGATTAAGAAAGGGACCAGTGCCGGATTTATACTTTTTATAAGTATAGGCCACTTCCTCCTTCTTAGGTGTTGCCACCTATTATAATCACTCACTTGTAGTTAGGTGACATAAAATTTTCAAAATAAGTATGCAAATATGGGTTAAGTAGGTATTGAAAAATCAAATGAACGAATGAATTAATCGTAAACTAAAAGTGTAGGTAATATAAAACAAGAATTACAATTTCTTACGACTTTTTTATTGACAAAAAAATCTAAAATATCTTTATAGTTTATTGTGTTCATTATGTCTGCTTCTACGCATAAAAGAGCTATAGAGTTTAGTTTTTCTTGAGACAATAAAGACCTCTGGTAATTCTTCACTCGTTTTAAACAGCGAGCTAGCGCCGCCACCTGAAATTTGCCGCCCCCGGGCTGCGGCCTGTACGCCTATTGACAAATCCAGGACTGAAAGGGACGCTCAGGTGTTTTGGGCGTGTAGAACGACTGAACGAATAAAGAAGTGTAAAGAGAATATATGATGCAAATGTTAATTGTAGAAGAAGTTGGGGACTTCCGAGGAAGACGTGGCACGTTGAAGTTAATCCGATCCTAAGTCGGGCCTTGTCAAGAGTCAGAATAATAGAATAGTGTGTATGAGAAGATGAGAAGAGAAGAATGAAGCAAGGAATGTGTGCCAAGACAGACTGTTTGGCGGTCCGTCCTCTCTTCTTACCCCTGAGGAATGGTGTGACCAGCACCATCTACGAACGAGCAGTGAGAATGAGAATGAATAATTTAATTGTATATTATTTTTACGACGGAAGCTATGTACCCATAAAAATGATTTATGAAAAAATATAATTGTTCTAATTTTTATTTTACTATTTTTACACTTCATCCAAGTTCACTACCCATCATCTCCTTTCACTGTTCTGGCTCGATTTCGGACAGTTTTCCTATTCGCCAACAGATGTCGGAAGTTGCATTCTGAGTAGAGGGAGGTACAGTCAGCGCGCGCTAAGCCCAGTGCGCATGCGCGGAGCGATTCCAACATGGCTGACGAAGATGGCGGCCCAGGAATGAGACGACTTGATAGCCAGCTCATTCCAAGACTGAAAAAAACGAAATAAATAAATAATCACCAAAAAACAATATAAACAAAAAATATTTTAATGTTTAATTTCTTGGCAATTAAATGGAGAGAAAAAATAGGATGATTTACTTTTTGACTGACTCTTGTATAATATTATCTATTTATTTGGTTTGATAAACGATCTCATTAAATATTATATCTCTTTTATATAGGTTATTAATATAATACGATATTATATACACTCTACCTAAATGCTGAACCATCAGGCGAACACATATTCGATTTGTCTTTATATTAAATTACTATAAATGAAAGAATGCATACATTTTTCTTTCTTACTAACAATCATGCATTCAGGGACATTTGTGGGAATAGAATCGTTTAAAAAAATTGAGTCGTGACGTTAAAGAATCAGTTTCCTTACACAACCGTTGGGAAGTGTTGGGTCCCCTTAAATGATCAAAATTCTTCATTAATGAATTAATTTATTTAAAAAAAATGATGTATTGTCTTACCCCCAAACAGGAATCCAAATCTTCTGACTATCTTCCAGTCCTCTCGAATAGCTGTTGTTATCACATAGGCTCCAACGCAGACAGGCTCCTTGATCCTGTCGGGCCTCCACTCCTGCCTCAATAGAGGTCAGGACCCTCCGCGACAGCTCGTTGATGGAACTTCGAGAGGAAGAGGTCTCCCTCCTGAACCGAATCTCTTCTATTGGCACCTGATCCAATTCGGTATCGGTCATCTGCATCATTGGCACCACTGGCTTACTCTGGAATAGAAATTTAGTAGCTTTTGAACTTTGTCAACAATACTTAAAAGTCGGTACTTGGTCCCAAATTATAATAGTTTATTTATTAAAAGAATTTTATACATAGTGTAGATATTGTGTTATTTCGCCTTTAGTAAATCTATTAAACATTTTTTTGTCGTTTGGCACAAAAATTTGACACATTTCCATAGATATTTGTTGTTTATCAGGAACATTATTTAACAGAGTGCTATTAAAACACATATTCAAAGAAGAATAATAAAAGTTACGTGGGTATCTAATAATTTACACCTCCCTTATAACACTTTGTAATAATATAATTATTTTTATATTTTATATAGGTACTTGTGTATATATATATTTTTTTTGGCGTGAGGGGAATATTTTGTATTTTTTTTTAAAATTAAATATAATTGTCGGCAATCTGGGCGTTTTTTGATATAAAATATTTTAATATAAATTTCTCAATAGATGAAGTGTATGCTAAGACGAGTAATAGCACAAATAACATATTATAAAAAAGAAAAAGGAATACACAAATTTTACAAAAAGTAAACAAGAAAAAACAAATTGTGTGATTCAAGAAAAAAAGACAAAATTATGTTAAATATCTCCCTACATGTATATATTTTAACTATGAAAAATTATGGTCAAAGCGGAAAATACGAACGAAGCGGCCAAAAGACAAATTAACAAATGCAATATTTAATTTTGCACTGTTAGCTAGTTTTTGTTTGTTAAATGGTTTTCTACGTTTGTTGTCTAGAAGGTATGCCTGGATTCATGGAGTGAGGTATGTCCTGGTGGCGGATCTGAGCAATGGGAGGGATGGATAAGTACGTCACTCCTGGACACACTGACCCCCAGATTCCCTTTTCCTTCCCAAAATTTTAATTGTTGAAACAGGTATGAAACACAGAAGGCAACCGGCAAATCGTTCCATAGCCAAGCTGTCGAGACTAAGAACGAGTCAACGAAACGACCCGTTCTCACGTGACAAAAGTCGACCGTGTGTAAATGTTAGACCCGCGTTTGTCGTGTTTCCCGTCTATGCACCGGTGCCGCTGTGATCAATGAGGCCAGTTCCTCGGAGCAGCCTTGAAATGTCGGTGTAACGTGGATAGCTTTTCCACTTGATGCCTATGCATTAAAGGACCCTCCGCACAGATACCACATGTCCCGACTGATTTTTATTCTGTTAATTTATTCTGTCTAATAAATAAAAAAAAGAAAATTAAAAAAAAGCTTGAGTGGCGGCATCCCCGAATTCTTATTCTCCCGAATAGTCTTACCGCGGTGATGCACATGATGACCTGCAGGATAAACATGCCGAAGGAGAGAAAAGCTAGCGCAGTGAGGGCCAGGTCAAACATGTCGTTGAGTGCCAGGCCGTGGTGGGATGACTTCTCGCTGTCGTGGTAGTGCACGTGGTGAGGTGCGTAGTCATATCCTCCTGAAACAGAGGACGAAATTTTCATTCATGGTGAAATTCTCATAACTTGGAAGTGAAACAAAGATTGACATGTTCTCAGCATCGTTAATGTAGAACCTTGAAAGTTATAGATAGCCCTTCTGACAAAAGACGAAATGTTCCAAGTTAAGAGGGTAAGAGGGATTTTTCAATATTTTATGGTTTTTGCGTGTTTTCAAAGTCACCTCAGCAGATAACAGCACACTTAAAAAAATATTTTTTATCATATTTTTTTTAGAAGCACATATTTTTATTTAGAAGTCAAATATAAATATTACCAAAAATAAAATTTCGTACTATAAAACTGTTTATGAAATAGCAGTTTTCAATAAATGGTCAATCGACCTCCAGATTTTTTTCATCTGTAATCGTCTACAATATGAAAAAAATATATAAAAAATATTATCTAATAGAAAACATCTCAACCTATCCCACCCTTTTAATATATTTTGAAAATTTAGCTTAATTATGACATATTATGTTTTTTTAAACTAGGTAAATCAACGTAATTTAAAATCATTTATTTATACTAAAAACCAAAAAATTCTGGAAAATAAAAATATAACCTAATAAAACAGTATTTGAACTATAAAATGTATTAACTAGTATTAAAAAATTCAATGATTTATTGGGTAATATTCAATTTTTCTATGCACTCAAAATACATAAAAACGATATCATTTTTGATTTCCACTCATTACGCGACGAGAGTTCGCCACAGACGGTCCTTCACGTCGCTTTGTTCTTTGAAGTGGTGTGATAAATCTTAAGTGTATTAGTGATTAAGATAGAATACATATACACTGGAACAATGGAATCAAGCGTTTGCATTACGTTGTTTAAAAGCTTACGTTTGTGAAACGAGTTATTTACCTCCATATTTCGGTGATTCCCCATGGTGCACAGGCTGCGGGATGTATGCTGGTCCATAAGATGGGTGATGGCCGCCACCACCCCCTCCGACAGGATGTTGACTATACTCTATTGAAGAAACAATACATGTTGCGGTTACGTTTTTAGATTTTCACGGTCAAAAGCATTTTCGTTGTTTGTTTTTGGGGTGTTATGCCATGTTGCGCTACCTCCATCTTTAGCCGACGTTTTGGACAGCGTAGCAGTGTCCATCATCAGGGCAGATCCGACGATGACACTGCAACGCTGTTCGAAACGTCTGCTAAAGAAGGAGGTAGCCCAACGCAGCATATAGCCCAGTCAATGAACGCATTGAAGTCGGACAAATTAGGGGAAAGCTGAATTTTTGCAGGTGGATAGTACTTTTTACAGGGAGTATTTTCCAAAAAAGTCCCCACCCCTCCCCCGCTTGCTTCCCCCCCTGCCCCCCACCAAACTTTGAAATTGTAGAGTTCTGCAAAATCCATTATATCTCCTAAACTATAATATATATCTGAAAAAACATTACACCTTTATACTTCTTAAAAAGTTGTCTAAAAAAAAGATGCAGTAATTTTTTTGTTATCTACTACGGTTTGGCAAATAATAATGACATTGTCGCGAAAAAATTTTTTTTTTTTCATAAATTTTTGATTAAAATGTGAATATTTTTTTTGTCTGAGGAAACACGCAAATTTAGTTCAAACAAACTATTTGCCAAATTTAATAAGCTTTAAAGCGATATATAACATTGCCTACTTTTTTCTTTAATATTGGCCAAAATCCGAATCAATCGCAGGGCGGCACGGCGCGCCGCGGCTTGCAAGCGACACGGTAAGGCCTAACTCTCTGTGGTTGTAGGTGGCCGATTTGTGTTTAGGAAGCATTATTTTGGTTACAAATTGAAATATTAAGTACTTTTTAATTGATTGACGATATGAAAATACTTAACAATTAATAGTCTTTGCAATAAAAGTATGTAAAGAATAACAATACAAAAATTATATAACTTTTCAGGGACTAATGAATATGATTTATTATTCACTGAACATCACAAGTCTTCAAATATTTCATCAGTATTTGAAGGTATATATATAACTGCAGTAACCACACATATCACAAGAGGTTTTACAGTTACGAGAAATCAGCATGAGAAGCTCAATTGGAGCCGCGGTACCTACATGTCATTGGTATAGGTGTTAACTTAAATTCTCTTCTTTGTTAATTAAACACATCCTTATATCGCGCACGGAGAAAAATGTTATTTTAAAATACGATCATTTTATTCGTAAAAACGGTTAAAAACGGGGCTGAATGAAGTTCATACAAACAAATTAACAGGGTTTCAATGTTTATTCTTACATTTTCCCGCCAATAAACATTGAAATACTGTTAATTTGTTCGTAAGAACTTCAGTCCCGTTTTTAACCGTTTTTACGAAAAAAATTATCGTATTTTAGAATAACATTTTTCGCAGTGCGTTAACCACTTTAACACGCAACATGTATTTTCGTTGTTTGTTTTTAGGGTGCTATTAGCCCAGTCAATCTAGACAAAAAACAGGCCCTAACTCGGACAAATTAGGGGAAAGCTGAATTTTTACAAGTAGATAGTACTTTTTTTAGGGAGTATTTTCCAAAAAAGTCCCCACCCCTCCCCCGCTTGCTTCCCCCCCTGTCCCCGCCAAACTTTGAAATTGTAGAGTTCTATAAAATCTATTATATCTTCTAAACTATAATATATATCAGAAAAAAAAAATTCATTACTGAACTTCTCACAAAATTTCCTAAAAATTATATAATTTAACTTTTTTTATTATCTGCGTTAGTTTGGCCAATAATAATAAGTTTGTTGTTAAAAAAAAAAAAATTTTGGCAAAATTATTTTGTGAAGTTGAATATTTTTGTTGTCTAAGATAATATGAAAAAATATTTTAAACAAATCATTTGCCAAATTTAACAAGCTTTAAAACCTTGTATAACAGTGTTTACTTACATCCTTTATTATTATCTAAAATACTGGATAAGCGCTTAATGGCGTGTGCGTGCTGGCCGTAACACGGAGCGCGGGGCCAAGCGACATCTTATGTTTGTCGCTCTTGTCTCGTCGCTACTTGTTGTTTTAAGTTTAAACAAATAAATAAATAAAATATAAAGTTAGTTTAATCTCCTTTTTCATGTTTTTTCATTTTTTCATGTCTTAAGGTTAAGGTGTGTGTCGGTTTTGTGCGTTATATTGGACTTGTTGTGCCAAGCGTTAAGTGTATCAAGTTTTTGTGCGTTTTACCATCTTCATCAGGTAAAAACATTGAGAAAAACTTAATTAACCAGAAATTGACACACTGAAAATGTCTGAAGAGAACCTATTGTGTATTTTTTGTAAAAAGACCTTAAATGAAATGTTGTTGTAGTAATGAAAGGGTTACAAATGCTAATTAACGCTATTTTTTAAATAAATGACAATAATCATGTAAAATTAACAATTTTGGATACCGCAACCGTGCACGTAGATTATAGATAAAAAAATACAAGGCCTAGTAGTATTAAGGCTTTTATACATGTTAATTGTAGCCCGTCGACCAGTACACCTCAGCCATTCCTACAGCATTTAGAAAATACATTTAATTTCATGGAGAACTGTACCTATAGTTTGTGACAAAAAACAGTTTTTAATCATAAACTACCCCATACATATGTGTTTGTGACAAAAACACAGTTTTTAATCATAAACTACCTCATACATATCTCGAACAAATACATATAAGATAAACATTGATTAATGCTTGCAATACAATATATGATAGGTGTGCAAATTGGGGTGCAAAAGTAAAATCTAAACCGTTAAGTGTGTTTAATCTGATCGCCGCAGAAGCTCGCTATCACGACATTTACAAGAAGTTCTTTGAAAGTAAACCATCTCAGTATGCAGGAAGATCTAAAGGTGATAATTCAGCGAAAAATTTTCTTAAATTCTGTAATTTCTTAAAAAAATACTGACGAATGTCAGTTTACATAAGAGTAATTAAGGGAAATAGTAATAGACATTTGTGGCACTGATCTTCCGTACTCAGATAAATTTCTGAAAAAACAACTAATTGACTATTTTTAGGATCGGATGTATGCGTATATTTTGCATGTCTCGCTCAAGTTATACTAGATTACTGGTACAGAAACAAAAAAAAGATTGCAAATCTGCAACGTTTAAGAATTATACGTGCTGCCGCAGAAATAATCAGAGAAGATATTCAAAAAATGCCATTTCATTGTGAAATTTTATCCTGCTATTCCGGAAATCAGTCGTGGGGTGATGATTTATTTCCTGATACTCTGAATCTGTTCACGTCAACTGTAACTAAAAAGAGATTGTATGAAATGTATATGCGAACATACAAAACAAAATTATTAAATTTCTTGTCATTTTATTAAACTTTAGTGAGCAAATAATTTTTGATTTTAAAATGTAAAATTTTCTCCACCCATAATCTTTCATTTATCTTTTATTAGTCAACCAATGTTTGATTCTTTTCATTAGTTTCATCATAATTTAGCTTTAAAACCCAGGCGAAATTACCTATTGACATTTTACAGATTTACGTAATAGGTACAAAACCATGTAATTTATTTAAAATACCTTACAACTTATATTTAATGTACTGTGTAAATCTTATAACCAAATAAATAAATAAAAATAAAATAAATGATAATGGACCTGAAATTACGAGTAACCCCGCCACAATAGCATCTGCAGGCCAATTAGTATCAGACTGAATAGTACCAGACTCAACTGTAACATGTGACGATGTCTATGAGCTAGGGTTCAAAGCTATGAAGAAAATGACAGGGCAAAGTTTTTCCTTAGTAAATCTACACAGATCGGATATGGTTGTTATGGTTGCCAGTAATAAATCTGTCAGAGTTAGAACTAAAGAAGCTGTAATCAACTATTAGCAGGTATTCAATAGAATATTATACGTATGTGACAGTCCTGCAAAACTCAAATTCTACTTTGAGTTTGAACTAGCTTCGCATCCACCTTCTTTATTTGATGACGTTTCTTTAAAGAAAGGTAAGAAAGCTTCCATTATGAAAGCATATGACGATGGTATCGTTGATGTCAACTTCACAAAGGATGATTCTGCATTTATTCTTGATAGTTGATACTTATTAGATGCAGTAGTAGGTACTCTACTTTCCATGATATTACCAAAATATATGCTAATTAGGTATGTGTCTCAAAAGTATGGTTCAAATGTAATAATAGTTTGTGATGGTTACACTGAGAACGCTACAACAAAACAGCAGGAGCAGTTGAGAGGAGAACATCAATTGAAATTATATTTTCTGATGATACTGTCTGTACAATACCTCAGATAGAATTTATCGCCAATTCTCAATAAGGAGAAGTTAACAGAAGCTGTTAAAACTAAGTGTCATGCTGCAAACATACATACAGTAACTGCAAACGATGATGCTGATACGGAAACAGGGGTCAGGCGATTAAGTCTTTACAGCTTGGTAGCACTGTAGTGGTTGTTGGAACAGACACAGATAAGTATTGCTAGTAGCATTAGCCCCTCCAACGGAAAACAAGCTTTTTTGGAAACAATAGCCATTTCTACTAACACCGGTATAGTGTATTCTGTTCAGTTTCTTGCACATATGTATGGTGATCAAAGAAAACTCATATTATTGGCCCACGCTGTCACAGGATGTGACACAATCTCTGCTTTGTATGTTGTCGGAAAAATTAAGGCTGTAAGTCTTATAACCACACCGACAGATTTGACAGATGTGGCTTAGCGTTCCATTCAGCCACACGTGGAAAAGGATCTGCTCTTTGTATATGGTGAACGCTTTCGTTTGTACGCATTGGCAAAATACAATAATCTTGATAAGGCTAGATATTTTAAATTTAAGCATTTAAATTCCAAGATGTCTCTTAAATCTAAATTAGATTTTGCACAACTTCCACCAACAAAGAACGCGGCCCGCCAGCATCTCCTAAGGACATTACTCCAATTTAAACATGGCTTAGGAAATGATCTATCATCTAATGAATGGGGATGGCAAAGAAGAGAATTTAAGTTAACACCTATACCAATGACATGTAGGTACCGCGGCTCCAATTGAGCTTCTCATGCTGATTTCTCGTAACTGTAAAACCTCTTGTGATATGTGTGGTTACTGCAGTTATATATATACCTTCAAATACTGATGAAATATTTGAAGACTTGTGATGTTCAGTGAATAATAAATCATATTCATTAGTCCCTGAAAAGTTATATAATTTTTGTATTGTTATTCTTTACATACTTTTATTGCAAAGACTATTAATTGTTAAGTATTTTCATATCGTCAATCAATTAAAAAGTACTTAATATTTCAATTTGTAACCAAAATAATGCTTCCTAAACACAAATCGGCCACCTACAACCACAGAGAGTTAGGCCTTACCGTGTCGCTTGCAAGCCGCGGCGCGCCGTGCCGCCCTGCGATTGATTCGGATTTTGGCCAATATTAAAGAAAAAAGTAGGCAATGTTATATATCGCTTTAAAGCTTATTAAATTTGGCAAATAGTTTGTTTGAACTAAATTTGCGTGTTTCCTCAGACAAAAAAAATATTCAAATTTTTGATTAAAATGTGAATATTTTTTTTGTCTGAGGAAACACGCAAATTTAGTTCAAACAAACTATTTGCCAAATTTAATAAGCTTTAAAGCGATATATAACATTGCCTACTTTTTTCTTTAATATTGGCCAAAATCCGAATCAATCGCAGGGCGGCACGGCGCGCCGCGGCTTGCAAGCGACACGGTAAGGCCTAACTCTCTGTGGTTGTAGGTGGCCGATTTGTGTTTAGGAAGCATTATTTTGGTTACAAATTGAAATATTAAGTACTTTTTAATTGATTGACGATATGAAAATACTTAACAATTAATAGTCTTTGCAATAAAAGTATGTAAAGAATAACAATACAAAAATTATATAACTTTTCAGGGACTAATGAATATGATTTATTATTCACTGAACATCACAAGTCTTCAAATATTTCATCAGTATTTGAAGGTATATATATAACTGCAGTAACCACACATATCACAAGAGGTTTTACAGTTACGAGAAATCAGCATGAGAAGCTCAATTGGAGCCGCGGTACCTACATGTCATTGGTATAGGTGTTAACTTAAATTCTCTTCTTTGCCATCCCCATTCATTAGATGATAGATCATTTCCTAAGCCATGTTTAAATTGGAGTAATGTCCTTAGGAGATGCTGGCGGGCCGCGTTCTTTGTTGGTGGAAGTTGTGCAAAATCTAATTTAGATTTAAGAGACATCTTGGAATTTAAATGCTTAAATTTAAAATATCTAGCCTTATCAAGATTCTTGTATTTTGCCAATGCGTACAAACGAAAGCGTTCACCATATACAAAGAGCAGATCCTTTTCCACGTGTGGCTGAATGGAACGCTAAGCCACATCTGTCAAATCTGTCGGTGTGGTTATAAGACTTACAGCCTTAATTTTTCCGACAACATACAAAGCAGAGATTGTGTCACATCCTGTGACAGCGTGGGCCAATAATATGAGTTTTCTTTGATCACCATACATATGTGCAAGAAACTGAACAGAATACACTGTACCGGTGTTAGTAGAAATGGCTATTGTTTCCAAAAAAGCTTGTTTTCCGTTGGAGGGGCTAATGCTACTAGCAATACTTATCTGTGTCTGTTCCAACAACCACTACAGTGCTACCAAGCTGTAAAGACTTAATCGCCTGACCCCTGTTTCCGTATCAGCATCATCGTTTGCAGTTACTGTATGTATGTTTGCAGCATGACACTTAGTTTTAACAGCTTCTGTTAACTTCTCCTTATTGAGAATTGGCGAGAAATTCTATCTGAGGTATTGTACAGACAGTATCATCAGAAAATATAATTTCAATTGATGTTCTCCTCTCAACTGCTCCTGCTGTTTTGTTGTAGCGTTCTCAGTGTAACCATCACAAACTATTATTACATTTGAACCATACTTTTGAGACACATACCTAATTAGCATATATTTTGGTAATATCATGGAAAGTAGAGTACCTACTACTGCATCTAATAAGTATCAACTATCAAGAATAAATGCAGAATCATCCTTTGTGAAGTTGACATCAACGATACCATCGTCATATGCTTTCATAATGGAAGCTTTCTTACCTTTCTTTAAAGAAACGTCATCAAATAAAGAAGGTGGATGCGAAGCTAGTTCAAACTCAAAGTAGAATTTGAGTTTTGCAGGACTGTCACATACGTATAATATTCTATTGAATACCTGCTAATAGTTGATTACAGCTTCTTTAGTTCTAACTCTGACAGATTTATTACTGGCAACCATAACAACCATATCCGATCTGTGTAGATTTACTAAGGAAAAACTTTGCCCTGTCATTTTCTTCATAGCTTTGAACCCTAGCTCATAGACATCGTCACATGTTACAGTTGAGTCTGGTACTATTCAGTCTGATACTAATTGGCCTGCAGATGCTATTGTGGCGGGGTTACTCGTAATTTCAGGTCCATTATCATTTATTTTATTTTTATTTATTTATTTGGTTATAAGATTTACACAGTACATTAAATATAAGTTGTAAGGTATTTTAAATAAATTACATGGTTTTGTACCTATTACGTAAATCTGTAAAATGTCAATAGGTAATTTCGCCTGGGTTTTAAAGCTAAATTATGATGAAACTAATGAAAAGAATCAAACATTGGTTGACTAATAAAAGATAAATGAAAGATTATGGGTGGAGAAAATTTTACATTTTAAAATCAAAAATTATTTGCTCACTAAAGTTTAATAAAATGACAAGAAATTTAATAATTTTGTTTTGTATGTTCGCATATACATTTCATACAATCTCTTTTTAGTTACAGTTGACGTGAACAGATTCAGAGTATCAGGAAATAAATCATCACCCCACGACTGATTTCCGGAATAGCAGGATAAAATTTCACAATGAAATGGCATTTTTTGAATATCTTCTCTGATTATTTCTGCGGCAGCACGTATAATTCTTAAACGTTGCAGATTTGCAATCTTTTTTTTGTTTCTGTACCAGTAATCTAGTATAACTTGAGCGAGACATGCAAAATATACGCATACATCCGATCCTAAAAATAGTCAATTAGTTGTTTTTTCAGAAATTTATCTGAGTACGGAAGATCAGTGCCACAAATGTCTATTACTATTTCCCTTAATTACTCTTATGTAAACTGACATTCGTCAGTATTTTTTTAAGAAATTACAGAATTTAAGAAAATTTTTCGCTGAATTATCACCTTTAGATCTTCCTGCATACTGAGATGGTTTACTTTCAAAGAACTTCTTGTAAATGTCGTGATAGCGAGCTTCTGCGGCGATCAGATTAAACACACTTAACGGTTTAGATTTTACTTTTGCACCCCAATTTGCACACCTATCATATATTGTATTGCAAGCATTAATCAATGTTTATCTTATATGTATTTGTTCGAGATATGTATGAGGTAGTTTATGATTAAAAACTGTGTTTTTGTCACAAACACATATGTATGGGGTAGTTTATGATTAAAAACTGTTTTTTGTCACAAACTATAGGTACAGTTCTCCATGAAATTAAATGTATTTTCTAAATGCTGTAGGAATGGCTGAGGTGTACTGGTCGACGGGCTACAATTAACATGTATAAAAGCCTTAATACTACTAGGCCTTGTATTTTTTTATCTATAATCTACGTGCACGGTTGCGGTATCCAAAATTGTTAATTTTACATGATTATTGTCATTTATTTAAAAAATAGCGTTAATTAGCATTTGTAACCCTTTCATTACTACAACAACATTTCATTTAAGGTCTTTTTACAAAAAATACACAATAGGTTCTCTTCAGACATTTTCAGTGTGTCAATTTCTGGTTAATTAAGTTTTTCTCAATGTTTTTACCTGATGAAGATGGTAAAACGCACAAAAACTTGATACACTTAACGCTTGGCACAACAAGTCCAATATAACGCACAAAACCGACACACACCTTAACCTTAAGACATGAAAAAATGAAAAAACATGAAAAAGGAGATTAAACTAACTTTATATTTTATTTATTTATTTGTTTAAACTTAAAACAACAAGTAGCGACGAGACAAGAGCGACAAACATAAGATGTCGCTTGGCCCCGCGCTCCGTGTTACGGCCAGCACGCACACGCCATTAAGCGCTTATCCAGTATTTTAGATAATAATAAAGGATGTAAGTAAACACTGTTATACAAGGTTTTAAAGCTTGTTAAATTTGGCAAATGATTTGTTTAAAATATTTTTTCATATTATCTTAGACAACAAAAATATTCAACTTCACAAAATAATTTTGCCAAAATTTTTTTTTTTTTAACAACAAACTTATTATTATTGGCCAAACTAACGCAGATAATAAAAAAAGTTAAATTATATAATTTTTAGGAAATTTTGTGAGAAGTTCAGTAATGAATTTTTTTTTTCTGATATATATTATAGTTTAGAAGATATAATAGATTTTATAGAACTCTACAATTTCAAAGTTTGGCGGGGACAGGGGGGGAAGCAAGCGGGGGAGGGGTGGGGACTTTTTTGGAAAATACTCCCTAAAAAAAGTACTATCTACTTGTAAAAATTCAGCTTTCCCCTAATTTGTCCGAGTTAGGGCCTGTTTTTTGTCTAGATTGACTGGGCTAATAGCACCCTAAAAACAAACAACGAAAATACATGTTGCGTGTTAAAGTGGTTAACGCACTGCGAAAAATGTTATTCTAAAATACGATAATTTTTTTCGTAAAAACGGTTAAAAACGGGACTGAAGTTCTTACGAACAAATTAACAGTATTTCAATGTTTATTGGCGGGAAAATGTAAGAATAAACATTGAAACCCTGTTAATTTGTTTGTATGAACTTCATTCAGCCCCGTTTTTAACCGTTTTTACGAATAAAATGATCGTATTTTAAAATAACATTTTTCTCCGTGCGCGATATAAGGATGTGTTTAATTTCTTTTTGTTTTAACGTTAATTCCACATAAAATAATAATTACCCTAAAGGCCCATGGCAACTTTCAGGAAGCTGCGTAGAGGGGTTTTGTACAGAAAGGAAGGATATGAAGTTCTGGAAGGAAAAATATATGAGGGGTGGGTGTGATTCTGGTGGTAAGTGAAGCAATATAAGTGACTGACAAATCAAACCATCCACCACG
Organism: Limnephilus auricula; assembly: GCA_951813805.1. Lineage (NCBI taxonomy): Eukaryota > Metazoa > Arthropoda > Insecta > Trichoptera > Limnephilidae > Limnephilus > Limnephilus auricula. Next base: position 40,353,620 of record OX638389.1, on the reverse strand, counting down.
AAGTAATAAACATCACGAATCACTTAGGATGACCTATGACGTAGGTGTTGATCATAGACATATGAATATGTATAGACCTGCTCTAAGATCGATCTCTAAGTTAAATGTAATGGGTAAACTTTTTGAAAAAATTGTTTTTGATATCATTTTTCCATGTATACGACCACACATAATTTCAAATCAACACGGCTTTGTCACCAAAAAATCAACAGAAACCAATCTATGTGAGTTTGTTGATACAGTCCTTGTTGCTATGGATAATGGATATCAAGTCGATGTAGTCTACACAGACTACTCCAAAGCCTTTGATAAAATCCCACACAGCATCTTGATAGAGAAAGTCGAAGCAATGGGTATACACGGTGACCTCCTTCGTTGGTTAGCGTCTTATCTCAACAATCGTACGCAAGCTGTAACTGTACAAGGGTTCTGCTCTAGTTTCGTCCCCGTAACCTCAGGAGTTCCCCAAGGATCTCACCTTGGTCCCCTGTTATTTAATATTTTTATGAATGACATTAACAAAATTATCCGCAACTCTCAGTTGTACCTATATGTGGACGACAAAAAGATTGTCAAAATCATTAAGTCTGAGATGGATTGTATAGAGCTCCAGAATGACCTGGACTCTTTGGTTAATGTGTATTGTCTAGAAAATCGCCTCCTTTTGAATGCAGATAAATGTAGCGTCATATCTTATTCTCGAAAGAAACACACAGTATTGTATCCATACACAATTAAGAACAATATTTTAAACAGGGTAAATGTAGTAAGGGATCTTGGAGTTCTATTAGACAGTAAGCTTCTTTTTCAATCTCACGTTGAGCATATCACGTCGAAGGCTTTGAAAATGTTGGGATTTATACTTAGAGTAAGTTCAGCTTTCAAAAATCCACAAACATTTAAAATTCTCTACATATCCTATGTCAGAAGCCACCTAGAATACGCTTCAACTGTGTGGAACCCCCATTGTTCTACGTATAAAGCAAATCTAGAAAGAGTTCAGAAAAAGTTTATCAAATATGTCTCTTTTCGCGTACGAAATTATGTAAACTATGTCCCCGTAAACCTTAAATCTCTTGATCAACGCCGAGACACCAGAGACCTATTAATGCTCTATAAGATAATTCATAACTATATTGACAGCCCATACTTACTACAAAATATTCATTTTAGATGTCCAAAAAGAGTTACTCGATCTATGGATACCTTTTATATTCCTAAGAGCAAAACGAATTACCTTGAAAATGTATTTATAAGAAGAAGCTGTAGCACATTTAATAGATTATGCCCAAACATCGATGTGTTTAACACGAACCTTGCTAAATTCAAAACATTCATAAAAAAATGACATTCCATCGAATGCCATATGTTTAACCAAAAACTTAATTTCATTGAATTCTTTTTTTTTTTATTAATTCGTCACATTTTCTCTTTTACTTTTTTAATAGTTTGTATTTTAATGAAATCTTTTCCTCAAAGATATTATTGATATCCTTTAAAATTTAAGTGTAAACCTTAGAAATATCTATATCATAAAACACTTTATAAATTGAAGATGCATCAGAATTGTTTGTATTATGTATATTGTTGCATATTTTTTTTTATTATGGTCCTATATTTAAATGTCGTTATTTTATTGGTCAATGACATAAACATATTATTCACTGTCATATATAAATGTATAGACTGTTTATAACGCAAATAAATAAAATAAAATAAGTGATAAAAGCGTATTATTTCCCCCTCCTTAATTCAGGGTTCCATGGAACCGGCCGGGCTGGCGTATAGGTTCGCGTGAATCTAGAAAATGTGACGTCATCATTCTTGTGCGGACTAGCGTCGAGCTCTTATCGGTACATTTTACGAAATAACACGACAAAAATGGTAACTTGTGCTATTAAAACATGTAAAAATAGAAGTGAAAAAGAGTATAAACCCAATTGTCGTATTACCTTCTATATGCAGGCATTATTTGTCATTATTTTAAGCTTATTCACATCATATAATATGATCAGTTTTATCATACCGAGAGACATGAAGCGTAAGCAACCGAGATTCCCGGTCCCGTCGTGTGCACCTTGCAGTTTACTGGGATAAGTAAATTATGAAACATTTGTAAAAGTGTCTTAACTAAACACGGTAACAAAATATTCGACTCTCAAAACAAGCGAACCTTTCTTCATTTTATATGGATTACACAAGTTTGTTCAAACCGGGCGAACAATTCGCTCTCCCATGTAAAAAGGTCTATTCATTCAAAAGCAGATTTTACTTTTAAGAGCTAAATGGTGATATTATAATGCGTGATGCCTATATACTGTCATATTGAAGTATTAACGAATCACATATCGTTACCGTCAACTCATCCCTCTCCGCCCCGCTACGGTTGGTTATTACCCCTCTCCCTGATTCTCTAGTCTATGTTATATTCATATGTCTGTGGTGTTGATTATCCATTAAATGGTTTCCGGGGCGGCATTACCTGAACCCGTAAATTGGAAATGGTGTCGCGAGCTGCCTGGAATTAGCAACATGTATCCCAATCTGACACTGTAGACATGGTCTTAATAAAACTTAACAATTGTGTGAAACCAGGAAAGGCTTGAATAGTTTAGTTCAGGTTATGGTAAACTGATTTTACGTGTAAGATGTTGGTGCATTTGCGTGAAGGCATTGTCCCACCAAAGCATCGATATTAGCAGTTCTTAATAATGTTCTCGTTGTTCAACATCGGTGTTCGGTAAACAGGTATTTCTGGATCCTCGAGGTAATTGTCATAAGAACCACCACCCTAAACAAAGAAACAATTACGGCCGCTGTTCCCAATCCTACTAATCAATTACTAAGCCAAAATTTTGCCTTAGTATTTGATTAGTGCACAACTACGCTTTTTCCAACACACAAGTATCGCTTAAGCATATATCTTAACCTAAGGAAGCCGGACTAGTGGATTAAACTCGTTCCGGCCGCCTCAGTTTTGGACTAGTTCTTAAAAGTGTCAACAGAGTAGAAAAAATACCGCGAACACAATGTATGTTCGATGAAATATCACTTTGACAGAAGACACAGTTTCGCGCTCATTTCACTTCTGTTGTATTGCGTTTATCAATTATCATTTTAATTAATATGGATTGAGAAGTTCGGATGCGTGTGGAGCAGAGACGAAAAACGGTTAATTTATGCGAAAAACTATGTCGTTTTCGAATATTCGCCAAGCCAAGTGTTAAGTCCAGTACCTACGGTCAAGCTGACACTTTATTTTATATACGTTTGTTTAAAAAAATATAAAATGTCAGTTTATGGATAAAAATATTTTAAATAAACTACGTGTATTAATAATAAATCCAACAATTAACTCTATAATATTAATTTAACTTCGAAAGTTCTTACTTTGATGTCATTTTATTGTCTATGAAAGTGGGCGAGGCCAGATAACATAAGATGTTTGGGGACAACATAAATCGAGCGCTACCCTACAAAATGCTTGGCTGATAGCGGCCTCAGATGAATCGATTTAAAAGTTAGAAACAGCGGCCGTTAGAGTTGTTTGTTTGAGCAATCGTACCGGTCACGTGATGGGCTGGTCCAGGCATGGCATACCCTGTGAATTCTCCACCTTCGTATTCCTCTTCAACACTTTCCTCTCCCCCGCGTGACACGGCCATGTCGTAGTGACGATACACATCCTCGAGAGTGGCAGTCCTGCAATAAAAAAATATGCTAAAGATATCAAAATAACATGGCAATGTTAATGGAAATTTTCACTAAACTTGTATCGCGAACGCAACTATTTAAAACCAAGTTATTTTGTGTGATATTTTTTTTAAGGTAAAAAGTGAGATAGGCGATGAAACCTGTAATCAGAAGAATGTCAAAATATTATTTTTCAACCGCAAAAACGCATAAAACTTTGTTATCTTTGCCCATACTAAAGTCAGCACTTGACTTGTTACTGTCATTTGATACTATTTGATCTTTGTCAGCTACTTCTGAGAATATTAATCCTACCTTGTCCATGAAGCGTATCAACTCACCGTGGAAGTAGGTATTCATTTGAAAAATAGTCGTTGATGGATTTCCTGGTTACGAACAACTAGACAATATTTGAAGTCTACCTATTACCATAATAATAAATGTAAAACGTTGCTCACGCAATGATGGAGGAGTTACGAATCAGAAGATTAAGAGGCTAGACTTTGAACCACACGCGGAACACCCGCGTCTGTCATTCTGTCCCGCTCACAATAAGTTCACGCCACTTATAATACATGCGAATGCGAAATGTGCGAATGAGACAACGCTCAAATTTACCTACAGAAATCGCTCGAAAAGGGGTTTATGGAGAATACACTTTTATACACCGAAACTTTCACGAAATTGAAATTTTAAAAAATATTTATTTTTTAGAAAGACGAAGCTACGTCGGTAGCTTTTTATAATTTTATAATTCTTTATGAGAGTTGAGTTAGCAGCTCTTTTTTCTTAAATAATATTTTTTGATAAATCGTACATGTTTGACAGTGAATGTTTACGTTAATACGAAACGTGTCGAAAATTCAAAAACATACCGACATAGTTTTCACCCTTTAGAAGGCAGTATAAAAAAATATATTCATTTTGTGCAATTTTCGATGTAGAAAAGTGTTTTTTCCCGGGCGTCTTTTTTGTATGGGCCGAAAAGCGAAGTCTATCATCTTAAGCCCGGGATGCCAATCAAATTCAAATTAAAAATTTAACTAATTCCATTAACCAGTTTTGGAGAAGATTATGGACTTCCCGGTGTTTGGATATTTCAGATATCTGTAAGCACTTGACCAGATAATGGTCTTTACTTCATTGTCCACAATGATATCATTATACCGCTTGGGCACATAAGCTTGTTTTCACGACAATTTAACGTAGGTACACAGGAAAATAGGAATGACGTATTGGCCGCACCTGAGTTATTAAGGACAAAGAATTCATTCTTACTTCGACAGCCAATCCCTGTAGTTGGAGGAGCCGGGGTCCGAGAGAAGATTATCCTTGATGTCTGTTACCTCTGTCCTGGATTTTCTGTTGGCCATTTGGCCACCGCCGGTTCCGGTCTGGTCGTCTTCAGCCACTTTAGAGAATGGTCTTCCGACCTTGTGCGTAATGAGGGGACGCTGGATCTGTGAGAGGATCTCCTCAGCCAGGAAGTTGTGGCAGAGATATTCGTTCAGCATTTTTCTACAAGTATTAATATTTTAATACCTCTTCGCAACATAAATACGAACAGTTTTTTTCTTCTCATTTTCATTTCTTTCTGCGATAAAATCTTCAACATTTTTTATTTAATTCGTGGATGTGTTAAATGAAAAGGTCAAATGGTTAGGCATGCTTTTTTAAATTACATAAATATTTATGTCATGGATACAATATAGGACGAGTATGTAGTAAACTGGGGAAGAAGGAAGAAATTATATTTTGTAACAAATTAGAATATAATTCCGTCATTTGGTCACCACATCATAAAATTCATATTAACAATGTAGAAAGAATTGAGAGGTGAATGTTCTTTTCCCGTTTTATGAATTTTAAGTAAAACATCCCCAGAGAACAAATTAACCTCACTTTTTTATTAAATACCTTAAAACATACACTTGAGGAACAGTAAAGGATAAGCGATCTATGTTTGTAAATTCGGAACTCGACTGATGTGAACTCCTGAGTGTTGTTAATTTAAGAGTACCTATTCGACTCACGAGTAATAAAGACCTATTTTAATGTCACCACTCAAAAACAAATTATGTAACAAACACGCCAATTCCTCTGTTTAGTGTTGAAATAACTTTAGGACATTAATCCATTTTACCCATGTTCCTTACCAAATATTCCTTCCTTCTGATTCCCCTCCTTTCACATCAAGGCCCTTACCCAAGAAGCAAAAGAAGATGAATAAAAAACGCTTGAAAAAAGAACACATTTGCACCTCGTTGTTTTGAATAAAAACATTCAATTGTTTGTTATCTTTGAAAATTCGATCGGGCTTGTACAAGCATTTCGCAAATCTCGCAAATAACAATAATATAAATATATTATGATTTTCGTGAAGACCATCGGGTCATCATTTAACATTGGAAAGTGATCGTGAATGAAGAGCTGGGAGCTGTCATCTCATCATCAAGGTAAGGGCCATTCCTGTCTTTTCCTTCCCCTTGTCGATATAAAAACCCAATCTTATAGACATTCGCAATTCGCTTCACATATAATTAGTTTTACAGTCCACACGGTGTCATCGGACACTTAATATCCTCACTTATATAGTTTAGCAACCGAATATAAAAACGATATTGACACTTTTAATGTAAATAACAATTTCGATACTTATGCCAAAATATTATATCTGATAATTTAAGTTTATTGTTAATATTTTTATCCTTTACATTTAATGAAATTGTAAACCACTGTAATGTAAGAAATTATTTTTTTACAACCTATTGTTTATTACCTAACCCCTGTGTAAATAATGTTACTATCAAGTTCAGAGCCCCAAGGGCATATAAAAGAAGTAAATAAATATATAAAAATTTTAACGTGCTGTCGTTTTTTTTTATTATCTCTTCATTAGGTATCATGTATGCACTTAATTCACAAACATAGTTAATAAGTTGAGAGATTTTACTGTAATGGGATAGTTCAAAGACTTAAAGACAAAGGTTTGAACATTTTAATAAACATTTAGTTATAATAGACATTTTATGAACAGTGGCGGAAAAAAGAAGAAATAAACAACCATTTTTTTTTTTAAATTTGCACAAAAAACAAAGTATTTGAAAAAAGGAAAACTGGTAACAGTCGATGTTAACTGAATTTTAAATATGCTTAAAAAAGTGTTTGACTATAGAATAAATAAAAACACTAAATGTAGAACTTACCTGTGAAATCCCATTGTGGAATACGCATCGTACCAGGATCCGTTAGAACTTAATGTCCCTTGTTTACTGACAGAAGAATCCTTCCTGGAAATATTTGTAAAAGGCGAGAAATCCGTGTCAGCATCCAGCATCAACAAAGAACCTGGCATCAGGTCAGGTCTCAGAATATAGTCAACATTAACATCTTCATCGAATCCCTGACTTAAAACCAAACAGAAAAAGAACCCAGCGTAAAAAAAGAGCCACAGCAGATAATTAACCATTTTTAGCATTTAAATTGAATGTTGCCCAAAGGACGATGAAAATTTAAAATAGAAATAATATCCGTTGGAGTTTGACGTCGTATCTTCTCTGTGTCTTTATGCGAATACCGTTGAACAGTTGAAATATAATAAGTTCACACATAAAAGTTAGTAGTCCTGAATATATATTTGTTTCTATCATACGTCTTTCTTTGATGAGTTTGTTAATCTGACTATCTGCAGAAGGTTGCGATGATCTTGACATTGCTTGCGTGCATCTTTACTGTACCTTTGGTTCTTTAGTACTATTTGGATGCTTGTGTGGAGTCTAGTATGAAGATTTTCGCTTGTCTCCAGGGCCGCATTTCATCAAAGTCTCATAACACCAATAGTACCAAAAAATTCAATTAAAAAAGTAACCAGGTTCGTATTAACTGATAGTCGACAAATCTATTCCAATTTTGAAAAAGACAAATAAAATAAATTTCCGTTCAAAATATAATATAACCAGAGCAGAGCCGTGAAAGATCACGGGATAATCATGTAAATTCTTGACAAAACATTTCAGATTTTAAAAAAAAATTCAGTTAAAATATTTCGTTAAGTGCATGTCTACTTTCTACTTTTCTAAATTCTTCACACAATCAGTTCAAATTTAAAAAATTAAATTAATTCAAAGCAAATTTGATTTTGTTGAACCAGATTGCATCCAGGACAACTGAAACTAGAACGATGATAGGTAGGTACTTGTCTGAATTCTTTGTACAATTAGCTCTGATTTTGAAAAATGCGTTTTAAATTCAAAGCAAATTGAGTTCGTTGACCAGAGTAACGCACGACGCAAATATGTACAAATGAAATTTTTTTTTTAATATTACGCGTTATACGGACCTCTTTAAAACCGTATTCAAAACTGCTCAATATTAAAAACCACAAACACAATGAAATATCTAGGAGTAATTATCAACAAAAATTTGAATTGAAGGAACAAATATGTCAAGTTGTAAAAAAAAATTGAAAATCGATGTATATATTTTTAAGAATCAGAAATTTTCTATCGATAAAAAAACTATATTTAATCTACTATGCCTTAGTTCAATCCATTCAAATTTTTGTTTTTTAAAAAAAACTTTTGACTACCCAACGGATCGCCTGTTCGAAGAATTTCAAGTACCTAATTTAAAGATTTATATATTAAAAATTCATTAATTCAAATTATAAAAGAAAAAGACAAATATCAATTTTTAACTGAAAATCGAACTCGTCTTAAATATTCTTTTCTATGCTCAAAATTAAATACTACTTTTGCACAACACCATTACACTTATCAGGGAATTTTTTTTTTCAATCGACTACCTTACAAATATCCCGTATTTTCCATAACATTCTTTCTTATTTTCAAAATATAAACATAACATGTATATTATTTTATATTGATATTTTCTTAGTCATAACACACTAAATATAAATGTCACTTTACTACTACATTAAATTTATTGTTTATCTTTATTATTTTTCATCACACAATATGTACGAAAACACACATATATACATGTAAAATGAATTATTTAAGTACTAACTAATATCTGAATTTATGTACACTCCTCTTCCATACACAAGCAAATGCATGCAATGGAAGAGTAGTAAAATTATTAAAATGTATCATGTAAAACATATTGTTAAAAATAAAAAATTATTAAAAAAAACTTGAATTCAGATTACCTATAAATACGGCCCTGATTGTCACGCACTGACGAAGCACAGATTTCACGGTATTCGCATATGTCGTCGTTCTCTAATTAGATGTGATCTAATAATTTGAAAAATCTCAGTCAATTGCGTTGTATCATTGTGCGGATCAAAGTACAGTTACGACAAACGCCTGCATTCAATGCCTGCATTTATTATGACATATTCAGAGTAATAGTCGAAATATCGTACATATTCGTACTGTAAATTTAGTTTAATTATATCATAGGTCGAGAGGTAAGGCTCTCGACAAGCAATAGAAGGTCACGGTTTCAAATCCTGGCGTGAGCAAGATATTTTATTTTATTGATTTGCGTTATTTCACAATTAAACATTAAAAATAATATAAGGTATATTTTCGGCACTTCCCAGAGTGGAAGACTCAGTATCTTCCTGGTGTAAGACCAATCTTCAAAATTTAAACGTTTCTTGAAATTGCTTTAGCCGTGTTCGGTGACAAGTTCTGAATAGCCAGGGACTTCCCCCCTTTTCCAATCCCCATCTCCTTCTTCTCGTAACTATCTTTAGCATCCCGATGTGGATTTTTCATAACAGTGAATAAACTTTAAAAATGTGTGAAATAAGATTTAAAGTGTATTTTTCAGATTGTGATTATCACACTAAAAATATATTTATAATTTCTCACCGTACACATGTTTTTTTTTTTTTTTACATAAAATTAACCTCACTAGGACAATAGCCTGTATTATGATTTAATGTTTTCATTCAAAAGTATTGATTTCAAAAACAATCTAAAACCGCACATTACAAAACGGTTTCAACTGGCTACAACGTCATCATGACGTAGAAAACGTTACTGGCTGTTAAGACGGCTAGCACCAACGTCGTCCGGCAAGACGTCAACGCCGCCATATTAATTGATGAAATCAGACATGTCATTTTGGCGGCAAAGCGAAAATACTCTATTGGGAATGTTATAGTCTCACTGCCTCCAAACGGTTGGAAGCCATTGTAACAGTATACTATTTTCTCTTTCAGTTCAGTTCTGTGCCAATAAATCTGCGTTTATTGAAATATAATTATAGTAATTTCTAACATTACCAGTTACCATAACTTTTCTAAACATATAATTTAATTGTATGTTTTACATTAGCTACCTCACTAGGTGTTACCTGTTCTGAGACCTGTTGGTGACAGGAAAGGACAGTGAAAATATCTCATTGCAATGTTATCGACGGATTTAGATAATATGAAATTTTGAAAAATATGGCAACGAGAAGAATTAATAAAGTATGCAATTTGAAAAAAATAAGAAAAAAAACAACCCGTCTAAAATAATTTTCGACCTAGTCGGGCTATATCTATTGATCAGCTTGAAGCCAATTTCGATTCAATTGTTAAGTTTTCAATACATGTATATTAAAGCGATTCAATATGAGATATACTCACCTGCAGTGAAATATAGAAGGAAAACCTTATAGATAACTTAAATAATCTTAGTATTGGGTAATCACGATCAGTTTTTGGAATCACGGTCACCCCGATGACTCAGTAATTTGGGTCAATCTCTTAAAAATATAGAAGTTTATTTATTTATTATTTTATTTATTTTTTTACATTGAATATATTTAAAGCAAAAATAACAGTAATAATACGAGTATTACATAATGGGTTATATTTAAATTGAGTACAAGTGTTATTACGTTGTGTTAGGTCAATATTAGTTCCTAGCTCGGCAGATTGCCTGTTCTAAGGAACCGAAGTAAAACATGATATAAATTTATAAATATTTATGGGGCCAACAGACCTAGCTATAAAAGCTCAAGTGTACAAGCCGTACATTCCCAATGTACGACGAGCCATATGCTGAAGTAGGCCAAGCCAAATAACGCTTGAGCTTTTATAGCTGTGTCTGTCGGACCCCTAAAACGAGAGAATACGAAAGAATTCGCCGTTATTTATTTAAAAATCTGCCAAAACATAGTCACAAATAAATCTCTGTTAGGGGTTTTTACCTGTGAGCGCCTTTCACCGCCGGGTGCCGGGAAACCTATTTGCTGCTGTGAAACCGGAGTAAAAGGAAAGGAAGCGACGATCGCTTAATACGTTGTGTGATGTGAACTTACCTCAATGCACAGGGGCGGACTGATAATCCGGAATAATGACTAAATAAACACTTCTCTTTACCTGACTCTTAAGTAGATTTTTATATCCTGTACTTTTTATTAATTTTTATTTTTGCTATTTATTGTACCTATGCCTATGTCCTTCCCAACTGCTCCCAATCGTCTAGTCAGTGAGGCTACAGCATTCCCAATTGGGGAATATTTTGAGGCTGAAGGTAGTGTTGAGGGGAAGGAGATAAGAAAGAAAAAGGTGGAATAGTACCTGGCTATTCAGATTTGGTCACAAAACTCCACAAAAGAATTTCAAGCAACGTTTCAATTATTGATGTCTTCCACTCTGAAACTGACTTTTTATGTTGATTTTCACCAATTACTCTTTCTGTATTTACTTTACGTATACATAGATTTTCTTTTTTTTTTCAGTTTTGTTATTTACTTTACGTATACATATATTTTCTCTTATTTGATTTTTATTTGTGGATTTATTATAATTAGGTAACATTTAAAGAAAATAAACTTTAATAAATATTTTCGTTGTTTGTTTTTGGGGTGTTATGCCGTGTTGTGCTACCTCCTTCTTTAGCCGACGATTCGGACAGCGTTGCAGTGTCCATCATCAGGGCAGATCCGGTAGATCCGGCAGATCCGTCGATGTGAATTTATTGTGTTAAGTGTGTGCTTATTTACTTTAACACCCCAAAAACAAACAACGAAAATGCTTTTGGCCGTGAAAATCTAAAAACGTATTTGCTACAAAATAGAGTAAATTTTTCACTTACAGGTAGAGTTATGTGGGAATTGTAATTTTTTTGGTTTGTTGTATATGAGGGAGTGCATTTTTGGCAACATTTTTGGCCTTGTTAGTTTTTACTAATTTTTACAAAAATGAATCATTTTTCAGCAAAAGAGTAGACTAAATTTACTATAATTTACAATAAAAACATTTTCTGTGATCTTAATAGTGTTCGAGATACCTAAATTAAAAATTGTCAATTTTTTTCATATTTTGTAAGTATTAGCAATATTTTGCGGTTTAACTCAAAAAGTTGGAAAAATTCAATTTACCCAGTAGATTTTTATTCGCAATCATAAAAATTATCAACAAAGCGGAATGGCCATATATTTTTTTGAGTTAGTATAAAATTATTAAAAATGATTTAATTATTATCATCAGCAAAGTGGATAACGTGAATAGAAAGCACATTTTGCGATCTTTTCAACACAAAAAACCTATAAAAACCTGAAAAAATCGCCCATTACACCAAACGTATAACATTCCATTTTTATTGGACACAATCTCTTTATATAACTTTTGAAGGTTATTCCCATCAAATATGTTTATCCGAGATACTATCTAGGTTACACACCAGTTCATAGAACAGTTGTGTTCAATAAAAAGGTAGCTGTCAATAGGTAATATGGAAAAAAGGTTAGTGTGATATCTGTGTGAATATGTATGAGAGCAAGCGAGACAGTATGCTTGCGAGAATCTATAAAAGGCGATGCGTGCTAGAAGTATGTCTCTTTTGTTACAAGCAGCTGCTGAATAAATACCTGTACATAATACTTACTCGCTCTTCATTGCGTACTACTACTGACTCTACACATATCATACAAATGTATATTACAGTTAGTCTATGATAATATTAATAATTCTAAAATTAGAAATATTTGATTGACAATAAATATAATAAATAAGAAGTTTCCATAGGTTATTCGTAACTTGGTAAAAAAAAATGGTAGAGGCGTTCTTCCCGGTAAGTTCCCAGTTGCGACCGTTATCTTTTATTTTTCTGTGTCTTGCTCTTTTTTCATATTTTCTTCTAGATTATTTGTGTTATCTTCTTCTTCAATGATGGATAATTTTCAATTAATTTGATATTTTTATTTGTCCAGTCTGGCACTGCTTCAGTTCCAGGTTGGCTGTACGAGTTTGTAGCGTGCTCAAAGGACATAATGGTTCAGTTTATTATGTGTATGAATTCAAGTACGAAACATAAAAGAGGTGTTATGTAGTTTAACGGGATAGGTGGTTAGGATTTTTCGTGCCATTGTTATGATTTAAGGCGAATGTGCCACACTGGGAATTTTGCACATTTTTTTCTGACGTCCTCTCATCAGGGGAATCTTTACCTTGCATATTAATCCGGGAAAAATTGGATGTTCTCGTATGTCCAAATTTTGACACTTTATATTAAACAGTAGTTTCATTAAAATCCATTTTGTAGTTTTTGCGTGAAAGAGTAACAAACATACATACATCCGTACAAACTTTCGCGTTTATAATATTAGTAAGATTTCATTATTGTAAAGTTAACTAGCAATCAACTAAAATGACACGTGATGGTGTGATTTTAAGGTAAATTATTGTAATTTAATTTTAATATGAATTGTTGCAAGTTACTTTATTTGTTGCGTCCAAAACCGCTTACGAATTACATCTTCAGATACGCTTGTAATGAACTGTAAGCTCTTTAGATGAAACGAGACAAAATGGTGTTGGTATTGGGTGATAGTATGTGTAGGATGGAGTAAGGTATGGAAGGAAAGAGGGATGACCAATCACTCACCACCGTATCTTTAATGACGATATTATATTATGCACGAGAAATATCAACAATTTGCTTCCAATGTAGTCCCAAACCTTGTTCTGTTTTGAAAATAAATGTACTCAAATTTGCACTATTTTCCTTGCCTTTGTTCCAATATTCAAATAATTTTTCAGCATCCCGATAAAAACTAAGGATATTCTCATTATTAAGACCCATTGACCTGAGAGACCCATAGACCCAGCGGCTGAGAATTAAATTTCCAAAATGCTTGCAACTCTACAAGGAGGTACTGATGAGAAAGATCGATTTTTCTCCCTATCTATAAAATTTTGAAAAATTAAAAATTTTATATCGTTTTTTTTCATTAAAAACTTGCTTTAATATATACCTACATTCAAGTAAGCAATAAAAATGCTCAAAACGCAAAATTATAAATTATTAAATATCGTGTAGACACTTCTTGAAGTATTTTTTGATCATAAGTATTTATGATTTTTCAATAATGTCTAAACAAAATAAGTGTGTAAAAAAAATCTGAAATGTTTTAGTTTGTAAGACCTTAAATAAATAGAAATACTGAGGAATTTTCCTCACAAAACACGTTCTCGGATTTATTTTTTAATGATTTTAATTGAATTAAAATTAAAATTCTGAAAACTGTATTGACTAGATTATGTATTGATTTATTTTGCTGTATTATATGATATGAGATTTGTGTTGTATAATACAATATTTCATTTGAAAATTTAACAAATCTGCCAACGACCAACGGTATAACCTTAGTATAATAAAAATAAACGTAGTTTTTAAAATTTAAAAACTGTATTTATCAATCAAAATAACAATCTTCCAAAATCAATTTTTGCTTTTTTGGAAAAATGAGTTAATACGTCTAGAATTTGATTTAAAAGTGACAAATTTCCGGTATTGTCTGATTATAAGCTCTTAAACCAAACAATTATTTATTTTTGTTATTTCTGAAGATTTTTGTTATTTATAATATTGTTGTTATCTGCATCTTTACATAGTGAAGGTTTATCATAAATTACGCATTTTGTGAACATTTTTAACCCAATGGTAAACATTTACGCACTTCTCAATGCTAATATTATAACTTAATACCATGTAAAAATTCTCTCTAAATGTTCAAAAACTATAGGGCAATGGCACTATGTTTTGTAGGTACCTACGATCCGAGGGATATGACTTAAGTAGGTACCCGTATTTTATTTGTTTAAGGCGGATATGAGCTATCAAATGAATAGGTATTTTCCTCTGTATGGAAACGGGGGGAAATTTGAATTAAGAACGCCTGCGCGCTTCGGACCAATAGCGCGCTTTGTGGGAGGTTTCTCCTTCTTTACCGTACCCCGAAACAGTGTGCATTTACCGCATTAAGTCCCCTTTATACGGGCCAATAGATTGGCGAAAAATAAATTAAAAAATGAATGTTTAAAAAAAATCTAATGTTTAAAAAAAAATTATAAATAAATAAATAAAAATCTAACGTTTTCTCATTTTTTCAGGCTTGATCCCAATAGGAACAACAACAAAAAACCAATTTAGAAAATGTGTATTAAAATGATGAATCAATTTTTAAATTTGATTTTGAATCAACTCGTATCATGTACCTTGATTTAAAGACAATACATTGACAATAGGCCCTTGAATGCATTTTGGCAAATGGTTCTAAAGTACTAAGTTAACGAAATGTTACTAAAAAAAAAAAAAAATTATAGGTTATTTTCATAAAAAAATAAATATATCCGTTTGTTTAGCTAGTGATATCACTACATAAAAAATGTCCCGTTTCCGAATAAGTTATATTGATTTTTTATTAACTTCCACACTGGATTTTTTCTTATATACCTAGGTAAATGAACATTAAGATTTCCGCTGGCTTTTTGAATATGATATTTAACATTTTTACTTATGTTTGCAACCAGCAAACGTTGTTTAGCGAAATTATGAGGCAATATTTTGGATTATGCAATATTAATAATCATTTTTACGATCTCGGATCCTACGTAGGTAGTTTTATTTATTTATTTATAAAATGTATGGTAAAACATTATAATATTTACATATACATATTTTTTTTTTTTTTTAAAAGACAGACAAACATTCCCAGGTTACGAATAACCCAACAACATTTGAAAATCTCCTACTACCACCACACTAAGCGGAAATATATCTATATCACCAAACTGGAGACTGCCTGTTTCATGGAGACCAATGGAATATAGTTATATTGCGAGGTCTAGTGTAAACATATGGATTAAATATATACAGATGTTTAATATAGGAAAAATTATAATGGAAATAGAAAATATAAAATAGAAAACAGTAAAATGAAAATAAAACAGAATAAGACATGCTATTAAATATATGGATTAAATATAAACATGTTGAAAATAGGAAAAAAATATAGGAGGATAATTACAATGGAAATAGAAAATATAAAATAGAAGACAGTAAAATGAACAATTAAAAGGTTAAAAATCCATTTTAAACAATGACCAAATTAAATGATCTAGGAGAGGACTTGGCCTTACCAATAAAAAATTCTGTCCAAACAGTAACACAAAAATGGCGGCTAAGATGTAACCAATGTTTATTACTTATCATATACACTGAATAATAACAATGGAAACCGCCGCCATTTTTGAATAACCGTCTGGACAAAATGTTCGGTATGCCAATGTACTTCTCTTAGGTATTTTGTTTAGTCAATGATTTTAAACAATAAAACACGGCGACCGCGCTCCCCGTAATGTTAATTTTGACACATCGTACAATCATATAATCCCGTACGGCTTCCAAAAGTATGTACGAAAGGGTACTCATTTTGTGAGGCGGGTATGGGTACCGCTGCCCCAGGAACCAAATATTGGATAATCAACACTAGGTGACCTCAAGTGGTTCGTTAAATTTGGTGATTTGGCAGGGGTGCCGGGTTCATGTGTGAGGTTTGTCCAGATCTCTGTGGTGGATGCGTCTGCCCACCAATTGCGTAGCAGGTCAGACCGTGGAAGTCTGGTCGAGGCAGACTTTTGCAGGATTCATAAGTCCGTCATTGCTGGTCACACTGATCCCCAGATTCCTTTCCAACCCTTTTGCCTTTTTCCTTTCCAGATCTTCCTTTCCTCATTTCCCTAAAAATAACATCCCAAATATGAAATAGGCCCTGAGAAGAATTATTTTCCCAAGGGCCTCCTGGGTAGAGCTAAGGTAAAAAAAAACTAATTGTAGGCAATCGAGTTCAGCAAAATATCAATACACCAAAAGAAAATGATGATTTATTATAAATAAACAATACATAACACAACATGTATAACGTACAAAGTAATATACCAATTTCACAATACAGTAACCAAATTAGCATTAAATGAGGTATTATATATATATATATGTATATTCATAGTATCTATTTATATTTCTACCTATATTTATAGTTATTGTTTTTATATTTTAGCAGGATTAGTTCAAGACATGAGCGCGGTGTATATTGGTATTGTCGTATAATATAATATACTGAAAACATGTTTTAAATCAGTGAAAATAATCATGATTGCACATAATTTATTACACATCGTAGTTACAACGCTTAGGAAAAAAATCATATATATTATTGCATACATAAATTATATCTAATATTGTAAATTTTAATGTACTATGTATTATAAGCTCACACTTCTAAACCCGTAACCTAACATAACTTCATATTTTTATGTTGTAAATTTTTATAATTCCTACATCCTGTTACCACGGGTTTATACTTTTCAATACTACCAACTTACCTACTTATCTCATACTCTGTAAATCTGAATATATTATATGTTACCAGGTTAATTCGGTAAATCCGAATAGAATATGATATGCTACCAGATTAATTTTTCTACATCACAAAAAAAATGTATGTACATATATATTTATCTATTTCTTCAATACACAACTTAGTTTCAGAGAAAAATGTTTTTTTTTTGTTCATTTGTTTTTGTTATGTAATTATGTACATTTCTTAAAGAATAATATGAACTAAACCTGTCAATTTGTCTGTCCTGGAACGGGAAACTTTCCTAGTTGGACAGGCAAAGCTTCCTAATATGTAATCTGTACTTTCTTTTGTATCTATCTATAATAAATAAAAAGAAAGACACAGACAGTTCTAGATAGCAAGAATCAGTGTATTTTCTAAAACAACCCACTTTCAAATCTACAAACTATTTGAGCGATATTTTTTTATAGAAGGCCTTTATTTGATCAGTTTTTAATTTGAGTGGAGAAATCCGACGCTAAAGCTTCGGGCGTAAAAGGGCTTTTACCGGCGTGGGATTCGCGGCGTCCCTAGCACCTGTGGGCCTGTTCTACCCACCCCACCGTATAACACCGCATAACACTGTCTACTCCTCTTTCACACACCTCAATGTAGGGCTGCCACAAAACAGAATATTGAAGAAACGTGATTTAAATAGCAAAAAAAAAAAAAACATAACCTAATTTTTCTTCTTCAATCTTTGCACATTCACTTTGTGGCGTCATTTTTAATTAAATGAAAACGAATAGCTTTGTGTAGGTACACCACTTATATAATTACAATTATCGACATGTTTCGAAACCATAGGTTTCTTCTTCATGATGATGAAGAACATAAGCCAGCGCCCTTGAGGTGATTTTTCACGAAAACGGCGCTATATAAATTAGCCAAATATTATTATAACGTAACATATCATAACATAACAAAAATTTAAATAACCTATTTTACCCAAACTAAAACCTTATCTAACTAAACCAACCTAACTTAACCTAACCTATTATTTTATAAAGTTCTATTTTGTCACCGTAACCGTGACGGTGCGAGGGTGAAGCGGCCCCGAGGAAAACTATTTCCCTCATCATCCCGTATCACCTTTCGGGATGCTGTGTGGAAGGTCTTTTTAAGGAAAGGAAGGAGAGAAAGTTTAGGGAAGGAAAAAGATTTTTTATTTATTATTTTTTTTATTTTTTTTTATTTTTATTTTATAACATTATTTTTTATTAAAAAAATTATTATCCATTATTTTTTAAAAGAAATTTACATTTCACTGTCATTTAAATACAAAGTAGTAAAATTAATTTTGTTCTATCAACTAAAGGTTAAATAGTATTAGATGTACAGAATAGTTATGGTATAGTTAATTATTATGAGAGGTGAGAGGTCTGTATGTCCAGGAGTGACGGACGTATGAATCCAATTCTCCCACAGCAGTGAAAGGCGATGAGTCGAGAGAGACCAGCTGGAGAGGTCAAAAGGTTTCCCTAAACCAATCATGCAGTAGGTGACCTGACTGACATGAACCCGGGCACCCCTGCTAAGTCACCATTCGTAGCAAAATACTGGGGATGACCTATGACAGGGGTCTTGTTTAGCCGATAAATAGCGGTATCCTTACCCACTCCCCAAATGGTTGTACTAGAAAAACCCTTTTCTCAAAAGTAAAAAGAGCTAATTGTACCTACACATAATACACATAAAAACTATGTACTTTCTATGAAAGGTCGGAATTTTTTAGTTTGCACCCCTATGTATCCTACTCTTATAACCCTAGTAGGTACCAGCAGCTAGGTACAGGGTACTAGGGGAGCAACTCCCCCCCAAGAACACAACAGCCATCACCCGAGGCGGCCAGTGATAAATCATACCGCTGTATTAAATTGAATTAGGTGTGTTAAGATTTCTTTGGGGTTTCGCCAACGTTAATGGTTAAGGGTGTTAACAGCGAAGGGGTTTTAAATGTTCTACGAAAATAATGTTAATTTTTTTTTTGTTTCAATCCAGCAAGGAATTTATTTACTTTTATGGACATGTCAGTTTATCATACCCTGCGAATATTATATGTATGAATTCCTAAGAACTGTAAGAAGAATATAAAGGATTCAAAAAGGATAGTATGATTCCATGACTACCAGTTGGCCCACCCGTATTTACAATATACACTCGGTTTAGGAAAAATGTGGTATACACACTTACACAAAACATAACTGAGTATCCCCGAAGGGGTTTGCAGAGAGAATGTAAGGCCGAATCACAAAAAAAAAAACATATTTTCTTTCAAATGCATCAGGGATAAAACTATTTGTCTATGTACTGTATACAGGATGATACGTTTTTAGATTTTCACGGCCAAAGTCAACATCGACGGATCTGCCGGATCTGCCCTGATGATGGACACGGCAACGCTGTCCGAAACGTCGGCTAAAGAAGGAGGTAGCACAATATGGCATAACACCCCAAAAACAAACAACGAAAATGTATACAGGATGTTAAGGATCGTACTTGACTTTCTTTAACCTGTGATGCCTGACATTATTTGGAGTAAAAAATGTAAAAAATGATGTTTTTCTCCGGTGACCTTTTCGATGACTTTTTTTTTCTTTAATATCAAACACAATTTTTTTTCCACATGTCGTCACTGGTCACTCAGCCGAGTAACCGCTCAACCTCTTACCCCGCCCCAAACTGTCCAACAACTATACTATTTTTTGTTTTTTTTTTTAAACAATATATAGTAGTATCAAAAATGTCACCGGAGACTAAGATTTTATTTACAGTTTTTACTGCAAATAATGTCAGGAATCACTGGTTAAAGTAAGTCAAGTACGATCCTTGACAACCTGTATATGTACCAGCGCATCAGTACAAAAAATCGATACTGTATATAAATTCGTTTGGTATCCAAACCAACTTATTAATTTATTATTATCAGTATTTTTAGTGTCGATTTTAGGTTTGAATTTGGTAAATAATGCACAATAATTAATTAATAAATAGTTTTTTTACAAATGTGAAGTAGAAATCTATCAATAGTATGTTTCCATGAATCTTTCATATTCTAATGTTGTCCCATTTCTCCCAGCCTAAAAAACACTTAGTTCTGTGATAATTTTTACTTTACAAGATAAACGAATACTTCAAGTAGGTATTATTGGTGACTGGATAACTCAACAATGTGCAACGACTTCACTCTTTTGACTGGTCATTAAAAGTGAGAAAAAAGTTGGTTTTCTCAGTTCTTTTAATAACGTTTTAAAGGGGATGTTGAAATGCCAATTTGTGGAGTTGTCTTGGAACTGGTGATATCTTCTTTAATATATAAAACAAAGTCGTGTTAATTACACCATTTATAACTCAAGAACAGCTGAACCGCTTATTATGATCTTTGATTTGTTGGATTTGTCTCCGTCCCGATTGACAGAATAACTATTAAAACTATTTTTCATATATTTTGCATGGAACGGCTTTTCAAATAATGTGCGTTGGTCGACATAATTTGAATCAATTCGAACTGTCAATGGTGTGGTGTGCCGAACATTTTGTGCTTAGTCAACAGGTCAATTTCATTTTTTGAACTTAGAGTAGGTATTTACTATATCTTAGGTACGGGACATACAAAAAAGCTTATGCTTCCAAGCGGTTAACTTAATACAAACTTAATTTATTTCAGCTAATAAATTAAACACAACATTTATTGATTCTGAGGCGCTACGAAGTTTGCCGGGTCAGTTGTAAATAAACCTATACTTTGAAATTTAAGGAAAATAAATAAATACGTAAATCCCGACGAAAAAATTATTACTTTTAAAACAAGTCAATTAATTTGATAAAATTGTTGGGTATTCAAAGTGATTTATTTTCTTTGAATTAAAATGACGATATAAAGTGATTTGCGATTATTAAGATGTTAATATTTTTATTTTGTCTAAATAAAGCTCAGGAAAAGCTTGGAAACACCCGACTGTCTTCCCATAAAGAGGCACTTAACGAAGGCGGGAATGTTTTTAACCTGATCCAAACACTTCCCTAAAGCTTTTGCCGTATTCAAAATGGGTTTACTGAACCAACTAAAGCAGAGTTTAATAATTATAACACCATCGTTTCCCTCTACACTCACAACTTTTGATGGTTTTCTTTTTAGAATTACATTTTATATGTTTTAATGATTTTTATTATAAAGTTCTGGCAGTCGTGTTGACCATTGAAACCATTGAAGAGTGAAAAATCTGTCACTTGAAGTAATAAAACTTTCGCAGAACATAACATAAATAAGAAAGAAATCTTACAATTACATTTTAAAATATTTTTTTAACCTATTCCCACCAACACGTTAAAAACCATATTATTCAGGTAAAATATTTTACTAATATAATAAATGCGAAAGTTTTTATGGATGTATGTGTGTTTGTTACTCTTTCATGCAAAATGTATGGATTCTAATGAAACTTTATAATAATATAGCTCATACTTCAGAATAACATATGGGCTATAATTTATAAAGCTAGATATTTATTTTCAATATATTGGAAAGAATAATTATTATTGTTTAATAGAAAATGTCAACATTTGAGAATGACATTTTGCGAAACATTGATTGTTAAATCAAAATTCTATTTTAGAAAATATTTAAATTAGTGAATATATTTGAAGTACCTACTCGCCTAATACTTTGAATGGAATGAAGAATCATAGATATTTTAAATAAATGGGTTAAGAATATTGGTATAATTGTAGATAAGACGTAGGAAAAGAAAATAAATTACTCGAAGTACTAATCCTACGCAGACGAAGTCGTGGGCAGAAGCTAGTATAAAATATATACATTTATTATAGGTAGGTAATATCTAATTTCTATATATATATATGTGTTATGAATAGAGCAAATAAATAACAAACTAAGAATAGTGGTTGATACATTTTTTGTAATCGATAATATCAGCCTTACTAAAAAAAAACACTCCGCGGCCGTTAAACGGTGTTTCTATAGCACGTTGTGTAAAGTCTGTACATTTCGTTTTTCAAATTCTTACTAAACAAAATATATGGTTTTGATCTGACAACGTCGCCATTTTACCAGCCTTACTAATAAACTTTCTGAAAAATTTGTACAGTGGTCAAACAACCATGTATGAAGAATCCTTACTAATTAAGAACTGACAAAATTTTTTTCATGGAAAGATATGTACATTGCTTACACGGCCAAGGAGGGTAGTTTATCTGTTGTATATATTTGTTCCATTTGTAATTTTCAACGATTTTAGAATTTCTTTTTTTAATGTCCTATATATTTATTATTTTTTGAGATGTCGTAAAAACAAATACCATTTTAGAACCAAAATGTAATTACCTTTAAGATTTTCATATCTAAAATATACTTAAATGTTTAAAAACTGTAAACGTTTAAAAACTGAAAGATTCAAACATCAAGTTGAAAAAAAAAACTCACTTACCCCAAACACTTTCTATTAAAACATTGAAATATTTGGAAAAATTCAAAATTCAAAAAACACAGTCCTTTTATTTAATGATTTTAAAATAAATCTGTCACCTCACTTTTTACTCCTTCACACAATAAAAAAATATAAAAAAATCTTGAAATTAGCTTTTCATTTCCAAAAATTTACAATAAAAAAACTTACGTTTGAATACATTGCTTGCACATCTTAAGGCATTAATTTCTTTGATACGTTTACTAAAATATGTATTAGACATTTTAGTCACCAAAAAACATCACTTTCAAGAATTTATAATAAAATAAAGATCTTAAAATGCAAATTATTTCTGAACATAACCTATGAACCATTTTCTGACAGCTTAATTTAGAACAGACGATTTTAGTGCCACAATTTGACTTAAACTAACGAAAAACAACACAAATTAATAGTAAATATATTGATTACATGAATATTAGTGCGAATTAGTCATAAATATTGAAACCATTAACGAAAACATCATATTAATCACATACAAAATCGCGACCGACTTTATTCTGCATTCGCGGCTATTTTTATTCAGCGGGAAAGCAATGCGCAGGCGCATCAATCACACCACCTAGCGGATTATTATGAAAACTCCAATTTGAACAAGAAAATACGGCGTTGTCATATCTAAAGATTCACAAAAACACCGTTTAACGGCCGCGGAGTGTTTTTTTTTTAGTAAGGCCGTATATGTTTTTCAATGGTCGAGGGGTAAGGCTCTTGACTAGTAATCTGAAGGTCACGGGGTCAAATCCTGGCGTGCGCAAATACATTTTATTTTTTGCTTCACAATTAATTCATTAAAAATAATAAAAGTATATTTGTGACACTTTCCAGAGTGAGAAATACCCTCAGTATTGGTTGACCACTAATCCGAGTTGAAATGGCTTTATCGGTGTTTGGTGATCAGATCTGAATAGCCAGGAACTCCCCCACCTTCCTCTTTCCCATCTCTCTTCCCTACCTACTACCATCAGCCTCACAACATACCCCATTTGGGAATAGCATAGTCTTACTGGCCCCAGATGATTAAGAGCAGTTGGGACTCTTGTGCGGTATTCACATAAAAAAGAATCGAGAAAAATTAAGTGATTATCTAAATTCTATTCAAATCAGTTCCAATTTTGAAAATTACAAATAAACTAAATTTCTGATAAAAATATTATACAGGATGTCCGTGGGTAAAGAATATTCGGGTGGTGATTCTACATGATGGTTGGAGTAAAAAAGTTTGATAACTAATACGAAATTACAACTTTTTTCCCCATACATAAAGATGTAGATACCTATTAAAAATCCTTAGTGTAAGGTACAAACTTTAATTGGCTGTGAGCCTACCGGGCGCTATTGTGGCGACGTTGGTTTTGATTGGCGCGTATCGTAACAGCGGAAAGTACCTAATAGTGTTGGGCGCACACGCCGTACTAATTTTATCTTTTTACTAAAAAAATACCCCTAAAAGTTGGAATTTCGAAAAAAGTTATATATTTTTTTTACTTACACTATCATGTAGAATCACCTCCCGAAGTTATTGCACTTTACCCCCGGACACCCTATAAAAGGTCGGTAATTTATTGCTTGTTGACAATTAAATTCTAATCAAATCCGAAATCACAATTCATCAAACAAGAGTTACATCGGACACACGCACAACTGACATTAGTATTTTTTTTCTACGTCATTCAAAACTTGTTTCCGAAATTAGCAAATTATCCACAAGTCTCAATAATCTTGTTGCTATTTGCAAATGAAATTTCCCCGTGATAATCGAATTAAATTATAAAAGAAAGATTAATTAATCCGTTGTTCATTTTGACAATCACTCGTTTACAATACAACAATCCGTTTTGATAATGGTACCAAAGAAGGATAATCTGTCAGGGACGTCCCCTTTAAAGGTGAATAAATAAATTGATAAATAAGCCTTCAGCCGGTCCTGGCGGGGGTCCTTTTGTTCCATTATTTGCAAAATGGAAACCGACGTTTAAGGGTGAAGGGTATGTTTTCAACACGGGGTAATTGAACTGAATCCAGTGGCGGGTATTATAAAGTGTTATTTTTAAAGGCAGGGGCGTGCTTTAATTTTGCATTTAAGTATGGGTTGAAATCAATATTTATTTGTGTAGTTGGATCAATTTGGAGTAATTTATTGATTGGCAGATGGAATAAAAATGAGTTTATGAGATAGAATTGAGATCAAGACGTGAGACTATGGCATTTCCAATTGTGGTATGTTGTGAGGGTGAAGGTAGTGGGGAGGTGAATGAAAAAGGGAAAAGAGGAAGGTTAGGAAGTTCCTGGAAGTTAAGATCTTGTAACCAAACACGGCTGAAACCATTTTAAGCAATTTTTCAATTCTGAATGGTGGTTTTAGACCAGGGCTACACTGAGAGTAGCTTTGAATCTGGAATGTGTCGCAAATATACCTTATATTTTAAATGATATAACTGTGAATTAACTTTTCTTGTAATAATAATTTTTAATAAAATATACATTTTTTAATTGTTATTTTATTTTTTTATTTTGTGAGTTAAACCTCAAATTCTAATATTTTAATGAATGAAGATTATATTAGCGAAATTAAGTCGAAAATCGGAAACAGAAAAATATAGCAGATGTGACCGTATCTTTTTCTGATTTTTCTGTTTCAGATTATCGTTTGAGTTTCGCTAATATTTTCTTCATTAATTATAAAAATAAATATATATTTGCGTACGCCGAGATTTGAACCTGCGACCTTTGAATTCCTAGTCGAGAGCCTTACTATATGCACATGAAAGAAAAGTACGTGAGACGGAAATGAGAATATATGATGGCGAAATGAATGAAAGATGTCGAGGATACGTGGAAGATATGGTGATATCAAATTTATCAAATACTTGAGCTGGGTCGTGTTAAAAATCGATATAATCGATTACTACCTTTTAGGAGATGTAAGAATGCAAATGTGTGTGCCAAGACAGGGTTGAATGACTATCCATCTTCTCTGCCTGCTACTGCGGAATGGCATGATGCTAGATAGTGATATTTGTTTTTGATAACGATTAATTATGCTGCTTCATAAGGGGCCGAAATCCAACAGATCTCCCAGCTAAGATGAATCATTACAATAATGATGATGTCGTTTCTCATTCTGCTTGCGCCTGAAGTCCAGAAAACCCTTCTGGATGGAAGGAGAGAGGCTCATTCGATTATTTCTCCAGAAAATAGGTGGAAACTTTATTTCAAAAACCCTATTTTAAGTTCCTCAAAAACTCTAAAATCAATAGAATAAGGTCATCCCACAGCCGTTGTGCTGACATGATGCATAGGTGGGTCCAAAGATTCTGAGATGTGTGAATGCGGTGCGGTGCAGACGACCGAACATATGGTTAACAAATTATTTAATTTCTAGTGGGAAATGAGGTCCACATGACGTCGCCTGAAGCTCTAGACCGGCTCGCAGACCTAGATCTCCCCTTTTGATCCCCACCGTAAAAAAAAATAAGAAAATCGATTAATTGTCAAAAGCTGACTTTTTTCCAATTGTATGGTATAAAAATAAAAGAGATTAAAGATACAAATAAATCGGAGAGATACGTCCGTCATTCCTGAACACCCTGACCTCTAAATTCCCTCTTAACCCTCGAACACTTTTCTTTCGCAGAAATTCCTCTAATTAATTTCCTCAAAAAAATCCTCCATACTGCAATCCAAAAAAAATGTTTCATGCCCTGGAGTCAATTATTTACATTGTACGGATAAAAATTAAAAAAATCTAACTTATTTATGTACTACCGCAAAGGCAAAAATATGTGAAACTGATGTTTACCTGCGCCCTTTGAAAGAAAAAATGAAATATTATCATATGCAAGGGTTGTACGCAAATATAGGGTGAAAGATCTACGCTTCCATCCACCGAGTACTATCTACATATCGATGACGCTAACATATGATGTTATGGAAAGGTAAACATGTTTATTTCGTGAATATTACGTGTGCGTGATTATAATGCTGGTAGCATATTATTTTACGTAACAGATGGGTAGATATATTCTTTGCAAAGTGAAACTTTACACCAGTAATCATGGTACCTAAAAATACTGAATTGGTATGTGAATGCGTAAACTTGGTGTTAAAATCTAATTTCGCCATAATCCTACCGTTCTTTCTGTTTTCCTTATTCGCTTTATTGCAGATAGGTGTTAGGATCATAACACGCGAACTTTCCAAAAAGGCAGTGGTTTTTAAACATTATTTTACTAAAAAGAACTTAAACAAAATGTAAAGGGGCTAAAAAAAAATTACAATTTTAAATTATACACGATGTGCAGAAACTTAGCGCCTCCGCCCACTGAGGCAACTGAAAACCAACTAAAACCGGCTGTTTTCTCTGTCTTGATTGGTCAAAAAGCTTGTTTAACCATAGACGAAGAACAATCAGCTGACAGCTGGCAACTAGCAACGACCGCCCAGGGCAATCAGCAGTGACAGTCGCAAGTCACCGCTTGCGTTACCATTGACAACGGGGTTTTGTGTGATTGGGAAGTGTGCGGGCCATCACATTGTCATACAAAGACAGTTGGCAGTTGAGAGTTTTCAGTTGCCTCAGTGGGCGGAGGCGCTTATGGTACAAGCGGAAACTAGTATATTGTTTTCGTGTTATAACTTAATTCCAATAATTTTTTTTTTTTTAGTTTTAACCACTTTTATTGTTAAAAAAATAGAATGCTTCGTAAGCAATGCTTATTTCACCAGTCTTCTCTCTCCCTCCCACCCGTCAATGAATGGGCGGGTGAGAATGGTGATATTTTTGGAGTAAATTTGATGATTTGATATGTTGTGGATAATTAATATATTTGTGTATGTTTGCGAAAAATTGACCGTAATTTCATTGACATTTTTCACTCCAAAAATGTCAGAAATCACTGGTTAAAGTAAGTGAAGTACAACCCACCTCGTATTATATGTTTGCAGAGGAATATATTAGGTACGAGGGTCAGTCAAAAACGATTGTCTCCTATTTTTTTCTACTTAAATAAAGTAAGTAAAAAAAAATAATTTGGCACTATTTCTCTTACCTACAATCTCCTGCCGTAGTAACTTTCTACGTCAATAGTGGACAGCACTGCAGTCGCTTGCAGATGTTCGTATTAGTGTTCGACAGCGTTCTGTGATTGAATTCTTGAATGCCGAAGGTAAAATACCCACTCGCAATCATGAAAGACAGAAAAATGTGAATGGAGATGCAATAGTGGATGTCAGCACTATTAGATGATGGGTTCGTCGCTGTAACGAAGCCGAAAGATAAACCGTCGTTGGCTGACGAAAAGCGTAGCGATAGGCAGTTCACTGCAGTGAATCCATGAAACATTCAGCAAGTCAATGACATCATTTGTAGTGACCGCCGGATAACTATAGATGAATTGTGACGCATTCTCTCCCTCAGTAAAGGCAGTGTGATGTGAAGCTTTTCGTGAGATTCATTTTGAAAATGCGGAGGCTGAGAAACGTCCGTGCGTCAATGGCTTATATAGGAAGCAGGACTGTGCTTTTTACCACACTGGAATAGGGAAGTTGAGTGAAAAATATTTCGACTTATAAAAAATATGTTCATGTAGATGACATGCAAACAGTTTGAATTTTATTAAAGCCCGCGAAAACGGCGGCAAGAGCAAAATACCGTGGGGCAGAGTTCGTGACGTAACCCGGTCCTTGATTGTGTGAAATTTTTTTTAGAAATTCCGGTAACTGAATTGATTAGTATTAGTAAATATCTAACTACTACAACGTTTTAAATTTATTTTTTTCGTCCATATTGAGCGTGTCCCGGTTTTGTAAATATTTGCCCTTATATTTCACACAAGCAAGGACCGGGTTACGTCACGAACTCTGCCGCACGGTATTATTACAAACTTGTAGAATTAATTTAATTATGAAAACGAACGAAAAAATATATATATTGGTATTTAAGTTTGCTTGTGAAAATTGATAATTTTTTTTTTTTTAAAGACTCAACCTCCCATTTCATGCCCTTGTTAAAAGATGGGCCAAAACTGTGCAAACGGACGGAGATTACATTGAAAAGTGACAAAATTAATCGTCAAAAGTGTGGTTTTCAACCTGCGTAATTGATATATTAATTTATTGACAATAAAAAGGAGAAAAAACATAGGAGGCTTTACTTTTTGACTGACCCTTGTTTATTCCGCTATGCTAGGGAGGTCGTCATAACATTATTTGTAAAAGGTTAGGTATGTAACATACTATATAATGTTTTATCCCATTACTATGCGAGACAATTACATTAAAGAAATTTTCATAATAATGAAATGCATGTATTACTTGTCTCCCAACAGTTTGAGAGCCAGTGATAGAGGCCACCCCATTGTGAGCCAGTAAAGAGCCCACTCACAGCTCTGAATGGAGGAGCACACGCGCCCTATCAATCAAAACACCACTTCCGCTACCCACCCCCTTCCTCCACCCACCCCTTCCGGACCATCCTGTTAACGGCAGAAACGGAAGGAACAATTCCGGATTTTTAGAATCAATAACAAACAATAAATTTAGATAAAAAGATAGTTAAATGTTTACTTTACTGAAATGTTTTCGAATCTAAAGATTTCGGATGCAACACAGTTTTTGAAAAGCGATCTACCGTTATTTCAATAAATTAACAGGAAACCACAAGTTAAAAATGTTGTTTTCTTTGTGTACCTTATATCGCCACTAATAAAGATAAAAAGGCATAAAAATCGGATTATACTTACAAGCAGGCTGTAATAACATTCCTTAATAGTAATAATCAATATTAGCACGATGCCTACTATTCTTCTGTATGTGTTCTATACAGGATGTTAAGCAACGTACGTGACTTACTTTTTAACCAGTGATTCCTGACATTATTTGTAATAAAGAACACAAATGAAATTTTGGTCTCCGGTGACTTTTTTGATGTCTTTTTTTTTCTTCAAAAACTTTTTCTTCAAAATTAAAGAAAAAAAAATCTTCCACATGTCGTCACTAGTCACTAAGCCAAGTAACCAACCAACCCCTCACCCTGCCCCTAACTTCCCAATACCTACTGATTTCTATGTTTTTGTAAAAAAAAAACTACAAAAATGTCACCGGACACCAAAATTTTATTTACATTTTTTACTTAAAATAATGTCAGAAATCACTTGTTAAAGCTAGTCAAGTACGATGCTTAACACCATGTATGATGTAATTAGCATATTTTACTTCTGGTTTCCTATTCCACAAAATTATTATGAATTTCACATTTTTTAAAAGCCCATACAGGCGTATCTTACTAATATTATAAACGTGAAAGTTTGTATGGATGTACGTGTGTTTGTTACTCTTTCATGCAAAAACTACTGAATGGATTTTAATGAAACTTTTATAGCTTATACACCAGAATAAGAAATATGCTATAATTTATAAAGCTAGCTCTGGCTTCATGAAATTTGTATAAAAAATTGATATAGGCCAAAGGCAAGTTGAGTTTGATGAAACTGGATTTTAATGAAACTTTTATAGCTTATACATCAGAATAAGAAATATGCTATAATTTATAAAGCTAGCTCTGGCGTCATGAAATTTGTATAAAAAATTGATATAGGCCAAAGGCAAGTTGAGTTTGAATAATGGGTGTATGTTATGGAGTTTAGCGTGGCTGGTTCATCTAGTACTAATATAAGTAAATAAAATTTGAATTATTTTTGCGAAGATTGAAGAAAAAATATTATTATTTATAATGAACTGACACGAAGTATTGTAATAATTTTTGTTTCCAATTTGTGCGTAATAATGATGGGGTTCACCCCTGGATATATTCCGCCGTCATTTGTGTCATATATTTGTATTACGAAATCTCGGTTAAAAGCTGGTTAACCATATTTGAGAAGTCTTCGCTAAGTTTTTTACCGCGGCTATTTTTCGAGATAATTGGTTATCAAGATGTACTAGATAATCCATGTACAGATAAGAGTATTGGAAGATAAAACCAGTAGAATACGCAAACATCATTTCAGGCTGAAACTTAACCCTGGGGGAACTGCCTACATTCTTCGGATGCCCTGTCTCTGTCTTGCATAACACATTTATAACGAGTATGAAAGGGATTTTGTTTAATCTCAAACAGGTTTGGCCATGTAAATTCAGAAGGAGGTGCCCGGGCTCGGGGTGATGTGCAATTTATAGAGAACTGTTATTGTTTTTTTAATGAATTAAATAAAGCATTTACAGTTACCTAATTCTAATATTTCGGATGTTGTATTTATTATAGAGTCGCAAAACTCAAAGACCATAAGATTAAAATTTCCTTACTTTGCTTACTGCTAAATACGCCTAAATCGTTGAAGAAAATTTTTCCTTCAAATGTTTTAAATTTTAACCTTTTCATAAAAGAAATATGCATTATTTGCACTAAAAAATGTAAATACAATTTTGGTCTCCAGTGACTTTTTGATGTTTTTTCGATTTAAATCATAAAAAATCAATATGTGTATGAAAGCTAGGATCGGGGTGAGGGGTTGGGCGGTTACCCGGCTGAGTGACCAGTGAACTTTACTTAACCGAAATTACTTTGATTTTACGTCACTTAAATCATTTAAAATTCTTCTCACTGCCTTAGTTAGAAGTAATTTAGAATAAAATTCCACTATTTGGTCCCCATACTAAAAAGTAACAAAAATTGAGAGAGTTCAACATAAAGTTTTAAGGTTCATTAATTTCAAACTCTCCATACCCATGGAGCAAATCAATTATGATAAATTAATGAAAGGACTTATTTACCTGATTTATCTTGTAGAAAAACCAAGAGCGATCTGATACTTTTATTCAAATTAGATAATGGCACAATTGACGCACCTGACTTAAAAAAACTAATAACAGCTGTTCTTTGTTTATCTTTCGAAAACTAACTATTTCATTAACTCCCCAATCCAAAGACTACACAGGCTTGGAAATAAATTTAGTTCAGTTGATATTTTAGTTTCATTCATTCATTCATTACCAAAATTTATTTCTGAAATTTCAAAAATTCTTTTTCCCGTTTACTAATGTAAAGGAAGAGAAACAATGATATAACATAATTCGTATATTATTGTTTATTTTTCTATTATTTTTGTACTACGATTGTTGTAAAAGCCCTAAGGGCGTAAATAAATAAATAAGAAAAAAATGTTGAAAAATAACATAAAAAAGTCATCGGAGTTCAAAATTTCAGACAAATAAATTGTTTTACTCCAAATAATGTCGGGAATCACTGGTTAAAGTAATTCCAGTACGTCCCTTAACAATTTTTTACGTAAATTTTGAATTTGCTCACTCATCCTAATATTAAATAGTTTTTTCTTAAATATGCTTATTCTATTTTCCGTTTTATTGGAAAGAAGATTGTATCGGCTTTTGAACACCCTCATAGCCTATGTTTCTTTTATCACTATCAATTTGTACATAAATTTTAATTTAGAAAAAAATTTAATTCATACGTACAACATCAAACATGGAAGAAATTGATGTTTTCAGAAGGGAACTTTTGAATTTGGTTTGATAACAAAAAATGGAATAATGTATCTTTTATTATCTCCCCCAAGTAAATGGTTGTGTCTTGTAGTAAACGGAGCACTTTTTTAAAATAAAGCCTCTAGAAGCTTTACTGGCCTTTTTGCCAGCTAAAATAATGAACAAAAAGATAATTTCTCTAATAAAGATAAAGCTAAATCATTAAGGACCAATTGTTTTACAGATTTTAACAATACATCAAATTCCTGTGAAACTTCTGTAAAAAGTACCCTTAAGTGAAATTACTAAAAAGTAGTTTCTCGGGACTTTCTTCGTATTATTCTAATAAATTTGTTTTCTCTAAAAGCTTCATAACTTGTCTAATTTTGGTTTTCTCCATACTCGTGTCCGAGTTAAACAATGTAATTACTGTATACTCATAACCGTATAGAGGGATCGTTGGTTATGTATAAAAGGATAATTTATATTTGAATCCAATTTGCAGAATTTTTTTCACTTAGTTTTTGACGGTGTATGTAAAAAATAAAATACTTGTAAGGTTATATCAAAGTAATTTGTAGCTGATAGTATCTAATTGAACATTTAATCCAATTAGAAGAAAAAAATATTATCGGGATTTATTTTTGGGTTTTTATGCCGTGTTGCGTTACCTCCCTTCACTAGCCAAAGTTACGGACAGCATTACAGTGTCAATCATCAGGTCGGGTGTGTAATGTGAAACAACCCGTCTTAGATTACACATCTGCCCTGATGATGGACACTATAATGCTGTCCGAAAAGTTGGCTAAAGAAGGAAGTTCCACAAGACGGCATAATAACCCAAAAATAAACCACAATAATAATTTAGACCGTGAAAATCTCAAATCATAAAAATATTGATTATATTCACTTAAATTTTCTGTCGGAATAGGTTATAGTACTCGTACTAATATATCTTTGTAATGTACCCAAAACCTTATAAAAAGCTATCAATACATCCGCCAGTTTTATATTGAAATTATAACATCCATTTATAGTTATTTTCTGTAACGTTCCTTCGCACCTCGCAGTATCCATCCCGCGGTGTTGGCACCTCTCTTCGAGTGGAATGAGGGAGGGTGGCAGAGTAGAGGTGGAGAAGTGTGGAGGGAGCAGACTCCGCCCCCGACGCCGCCCGGAAACTGCGGCTACCTGCGCTACCTGTTCCCTCCATACAGCCTCCTGCCTCCTGCCTTAACCTTCCGCTACAAAACAATCTCCACCGCGGCGCCTGACCGGATGTGCCCGCAAAAGCCTGAAAAAACACTTGCATTTTTAAAATTGATTGATTAAAATTGAAATCTTTAAAACTATCGCTTCTTTAAAACTTCGACACGATTAGCATTGTTTTAAGTGTTTTTTTTAAACTTCTATAGATTTGTTGTACTTTGTTTCGACATGCGTTTTTGCATTTTTTTTCGATGTCAATTTAGGCACGGTATTTCGTTGTGATTTTGAGTGGTGTTAAAAGTCTAAATACTCAAAAAAGAAAGAATTCCACTGCGTGTGATGTTTTGGTGAAATATATGATAAAAGTAACATGGAAGCAGATACAGGACTCGAAGAATCTGGCGTCTTCTATCACAGTTCATCTCTTTCACCAGAAGACGGTTCAGAAGACCGTCTAAGCACAGAAGCTCAAGATTACGGCAATTATGAATCGGACTACGATGAAGACAGTATCGACATCGTCAACAACCAGGAAGACAGACTATCAGCAGTTGCTGAAGAACTCACAACAAACAACAAAGCGTTACATTTTGTGTTTGACAAAAACGCTACATTTTCAAGAGATAAAGAGAGCACTGCCAATAGTTCCACCGTAATCACAAGCTACCAAAGTAAAAAGTTCTCAATTGAAAATATCTTAGGGATCAATCAGCTTCCATCAACTTTGGACGATGATACCAGATTAGGAAGTAATGTGTCTCCTCCAATGCAAAGGAGCAGATCATCCAATGGACTTAGTAAAAGTAAATCGGAATCAGAAGAGGGCGGGAATTCTTCAATAACAGGTAAAGCATATTTCCGACCTGTAATTTAAATCATTGAACCTGTTCATTTAATATTAGTATGAATATTTTCCCTAATATGTAAGCTATATGTTTTTACTTTCATCTACATATATGGATGATTATACCTAATAGTTTATACTTAATAAAACATCTTATGAATCTTGACTACCATAATACGGACATTTGCCTAGCTTGGTAGTCAAAAAGCCATGTAAAATAAACCTGTAAAAAAGAAAATGAAAAAAAGAAAATTAAAAAAATAAATAATTTAAACCTGTTAAACTAAACTACTACTACTAACTTTAGCCACTTTTTAAATTTTTTTTCAATAAATACATATTGGCAACATTTTATATAATAACAAAGTATATTAATTTAAAGCATTTTCAAATGGTATATATATACTAATATATATAAGTATATAACTATATTATATTACTAATATTATAAACGCGATTTGTATGGATGTATGTATGTTTGTTACTCTTTGAAGCAAAATTTACTGAATGGATTTTAACGAAACTTTACAATAATATTGCTCATACATCAGAATAATTCAATATATTGAAAATAATAATTATAGTTTAATAGAAAATTTCAAAATTTGAGAATGACATTTTGGAAAACAATCAAAATTCTATTATAGAAAATATTTAAATTAGTGAATTTATTTGAAGTTCTCGCCTAATCCTTTGAATCGAATCAAGAATTTTATACATGTTTTAAATAAATAAGTTAAGAATTTTGGTATGAACGTGGATGGGACCTAGGAAAATAAAATGTATTACTCGAAGTACTAATCTTACGCAGACGAAGTCGCGGGCAGAAGCTAGTATATAATAATGATGATGATAAATTAAGTCTTGCTTTTATATTGATGTTATAAAGCAAATATTTAAACTAATAACTAATCAGTTAGTTAAGAAACATTCTCTGTTATAATTGGGGAGCTAGTCTATTTAGTAATTCTTAAAACTAATAAAGACAAAGTATAATTGCTTAACGTAGTAGGTACAGTTAAAAAAAACAATTTCTAAAATATTAGAAATACAATGTAATAGGACAATAAATGGACATATGAAAATACATAGAAAATCATTATTACTCGTAGATCAATGGGTTAAATCAACAGTATAGTTTATAATATATATTTGAAATTTGGCGGTCTATTCTCTCTGTCTACCCCTGAGGGGAATCGGCATGGTGGTTAGTTAGTTGGTTTTAATTTCCCATTCTTGTAAATCTACTTATATTGTTGTTTCTAACTATTTATTACATATTTATAAAAATTTGTGACCACATTTCCACAACACCATGAAATATGAATTTATTATTAAAATATTATTTTTTAAACTTGGTATCCCCAGTAAGTTTAATCCACGGATATTCCAATTTCGCGAATAGAGTTGCGAATAGAATCCCCTAATATGCAAATTTATTTATTACTTTCAAAAATATTATTTAACTAAGTAATTGTATGAAAGAGTAGCAAAACATACAAGTAGTTGAAAATTACAGTTAAATGTAGCATTCGAGGATAAAATTTTAGAGCAGTGTTCCGCAAAGTGTGTGCCGCGGCACAGTGTTGTATCGTGATCATTAGTCGGTGTGCCTTACCGCAATGTTACATCTCAGCTAAATGCTCATTTAAATGGCAGGAATTCTAATATTTTAACATCATCTGACAAGATTGAAAGCTGGATCAGCCACGCTACCAATGGTAATAATGAAATGTTCCCAAATGTCATGGCTGCCGATTCAGAAAAAAAAGTTCAGTCTTTGAGGGTGAAACACTTGGAGCTATTAGCAGAAAAAATTAATTCATATTTTCTTAAATGTGACCTGAAACCTATATATAGATTGGGTACGAAATCCATTCTCAGATAGCATTTCCCTTAGATACTTAATACTGCTATTGCAATTATCTTTTTGCCACGACATACTTATGCCAATTGGGGTTTTCAACTATCACTATGATTAAATAAAAAAAAGAGAATGCTTCTACGATCGGCGAAGAGATGAGAGCAGCATTATCAACGATTGCTACGAATACGTAATTTCGTACGTATACCAACAAATTATTCTTACATTTTCCCGCCAATAAATATTAAAACACTGTTAATTTGTTCGTAAGAACTTCAGTCCCGTTTTTACTATTAAAATGATCGTTTTTTCGAATAACATTTTTCTCCGTGTACTCAGTTAAGAAGGCTGACATTTTTCATTAAACATCTTTTCATATTATATTGATTTTAACAATAAATATTAAATAAACATTGTTTTTTTTTTTGGTGTACCTCTAAAACTTCTTGATTTGGTGGGTGTACCTTGAACATAAAAAGTTTGCGGAACACTGTATTAAAGAATGAACAAATCTGACAACAAGTTGAAGGATTACATTAAATTCAGCTTGCCACATATTTGCAACTATTATTAGGAATCATCGTCGTATTCTGTTTTCTAATTAATGTTGTGGATGGGGGATATACTTGACATAAAGTTGAGTACTGAAAACTAATTATTTGGAAGAACTTTAAATAATATTTCACAGTTTTGAGCTATACTGCAATCACCACCCTTTTTTGTATCACGTTTTTATTTCGGCTCAATGCCTATGAAATGTAAATTAACTGAAGGAAAACGCAACAGATGAGTGAAAACATTCATGAGTAGGTATTTGTCAAAATGACCGTCGTCAAACCAGATCCGCACAAGGATTATTTAGGGCCGTAAAATCAAAAAAAAAAAATACAGACAATTAATGGAGGAACGTTATTAAACTTTTGCTAAAGATGTTCGTGTAAAATCGTTAATTGAATTTGGAGACCAGAAGACTTTTTTCACACAGAACTTAATTTTGGATTTGTTGCCAAAATAACAAACAAAACGGAATAATTATTTTTTAAATAAAAAGTTTGTAAATATCTAGTTCGGATATGTACTACTTTATTTATTTTTGTTTTAATAATTATTAAACAATGAAATTAATTTTTCATGATTTTAGAGGCAAATTTTTCAAGCATCGCTTGAAATTTCTATTTATCTAGAATGTTAGAACTTATTCCTCTCTTTTCTCTTTCTGTATCACGCACCTTGCCACTCATTATTCACCTGTAAATTTTGTATTATTAACCTACAATATAATATTATTTCTATGTTATCTGCAATTTAAAAACTGGTTTCTTTTTTTCATTTCTATTTTCTTACGTATTATTTTCAGTTAAATGAATTTGATTGTCACTATATACGATGTTCATTTCTTTAGGTTATTATTTTTTTTTATTGTTTTTTAAAATGCATTCACCTGAAAGTATAAATAATTCATACACAATTGAGGCGTGATGAAACAAAGACGGCAATCTCCAATTATTTTAATTTTGGTAATACGCCAAAACTGTCTTTTTAGTTCTTTTGCCGTGCTATGAACAATAAAGCATAATTTTTGTCATTGTTTCCATTAATTACACCATTTACACCGTTTCCTTTAGTTAGATTAAATGGTACATTATTTAGTTAACTTCAATTAATAGATGGAGATTGCCGCTTTTGTTGTCTCTTTAAATGGTCCAAAGGGAGACTGCCGGTTTTGTTCCGTACCCTTCAAATTTTTAATGGAGATTGCCGTTTTTGTTGCAGAACTAAATACATTTATTCATTACTGTTATTTATGCTTCAAGCCGTATGTATCTGTCAATAGTATTTTTGTTTCTCCATCGCCATATCTAATACATTTTAGACCAATGATGGAGATTGCCGTCTTAGTTTCAACAAGCATGTATTTTTCTTATAATTATAATCATAGATGATCCATTCATACAGGGTGTTAAGCATCGTACTTGACTTACTTTAACCAGTAATTCCTGACATTATTTTAAGTAAAAAATGTAAATAAAATTTTTGTCTCCGGTGACATTTTTGAAGTTTTTTTTTTTTTTTTTTCTACAAAAACATAAAAATCAGTAGGTATTGGGAAGTTAGGGGCGGGGTTAGGGGTTGGTTGGTTACTTGGCTTAGAGACCAGAGACGACATGTGGAAGAATTTTTTTTTCTTGAATTTTGAAGAAAAATGCTTTGAAAAAAAAAATCTCATCAAAAAAGTCACCGGAGACCAAAATTTCATTTACATTTTTACTCCAAATATTGTCAGGAATCACTGGTTAAAGTAACTCAAGTACGATGCTTAACACCCTATAGAATAGCTGCCACATTTCTAGTTTTTTTTAACAATTCCAGAAATCCCGGTCACCCATCCTCCCTACCCGCCCTTCAGATCGCCGCCCCCTCCCCCGTCTTCTTCCCTGCTGGACCTGCTCCACTACAGCGGGCGGGGGCCAGGGCTGCCTCCCTCTGGGCCTCCGCCCCCTGAGCTGGACTGGAGGTTGCAGGGCCTGCCCCGGTTTAGCCCGGGCTCCCTCATGCCCAGTCCGGCTGCCAGCTCGCTCTTCTACGGCAACTGGTTTGGGTCAGGGAAACCGAACAGTCAAATGCTGGAGCTGCAAGGTATACGAATTTATATTATTAAGATTGATAATTTTTCTTTTGATAGTACAAAGTTATCAGTTGTATATGTACTACTAGTTATTTTTGTAAACTATACATATAACCAATTCAACTCATAAACTATAGATTATTATAAAAAATACACACTCTCCTAGAAAATTCAAAAACATTTTTTTGACTTTTTTTTTAAATTTGAAAATTTACTTGACTTTTGCAGACGTTTTTGTTTAAAATTATTCACTCTGAACTAGATTGTTGTGAACTTCTGCACCTCATCGACTTCAAAATACCAAATAGAGCTAGGATACTAGGCAAAATACATTACTTTGCAACAAACATACAAGTAATGATCAACTATCATATATGTATATATTTATATATACACACTCAAATATTCCTTTATCGTCTTCACCCGCATTTTGTCTGAAATTGGGTGACATTATATAAAAAAAAACGCAGTTATTGTACGAAGTTCCATTCAATTAGGATTTGTCTTTTAGGTGTTAGTGGTGTTCAATTGTTTTTGTCAATTCCTGGTACGGAAGGTTCAATCCTCAGTCAAACCAAAAAGAAACAAATTACATTTTAAACGTTCACAGCATTTAGGAGCCTCAAACTCGGTCAAAACAAAAAAAAACTTTGAAATTGGCCACCAGCCGGCGCACTTGGGTCGAAAATTGAAAATAGATGTATTACATTAAAAAAACCACTTGTTTTTTTTGCCATTTATTATATCATTTTATTATTATTTAGGAGCATGACGCTTAGAAGCTATTGTTTTATTGAGTATTATTTTTTTAAAATATTTTTTTATTTATCCGCAATATATATTTTTTTTTTTCTTTTCTTTTTCGTGCAATTTGTTATGTTTCATGCGCTTATAGCAGTTCAGAAACTGTTTTTTATATCTCTTTTTTGTGCATTATAAAATACCTACACCCTACACTAATTTGCGCATGTATACGTATTACGTTTCAATTTTTTATTATTTATTTACCGTACAAATACTTTTAAATACAGAATAAAAGTTTTTTACAATAATTATGCAGTGTAAAAACATTAATATGATTTAAATTTGCAAATATTTTCAATCAGACTATCGAAAAAAAAATGTAAACTAATTACTGTTTTCAAAAAATATGTGAAATATTTTTTTGCAAGGCTTTCGGTGCTATAGAAAATACATGTTACGTCTGCATTTTGGTCACCTAAGGTATGCGTGGTACGGAGGTCACAAACGAATTGGTATTGACATTATTGTTGCAGTAGTATTGGTATCGACCACCATAACACACAGGTGGTCAAAAAATCCTCAATTAATGTAACAAAAAATTCAATGAATAAAGAAAACTTGAAAAAAAGTAAAATATATTTTTAGCTAGGATCATGAAATGTAATCAATTGCAATAATGCAGTGCTGCCAAAAGGGGAATTAATGATTTAAAAAAGAAAAATGACATCTAAATGGATATGGAATCATGCATTGTAAATGGCTTGGTGATACAGAACAAAAGTTTCATAATTCGTGTTCAGTTTTGCTAACACAACATATGAAATCTTTTAACAGGGTATTTACCAGAGAATACCTGAAATTTGTCCTTTTAAAATCAAATTCTTGACATATTGACTTTTTTTTTTTTTAAACTTAAATTGATTTCGAAAGATTGTTATTTATCTGGTAAAGTCATTTAAAAAAACTATATTTATTTTTAATATAGTAATACTATATTATATAGTACAACACAAATTTCAAATAATATAATCATACAGTAAAATAAATCAATGCATAATCTAGTAAAGACACTTTTCAGAATATTAATTTTAGTTCAATTAAAATCATTAAAAAATAAATCCGAGAACGTGTTTTGTGACGAAAATAACTCACTTTGTCTATTTTTTTAAATATACAACTGAGGTATTTCAAATCTCAAATTTTTTTGCACACCTATTTTTCTTAGACATTATTGAAAAATCAGAAATACTTTTTTTTTTTACATTAACTCCACACAGGAGGCCTTGAGGAAAATAATTTCCCTCAGGGCCTATGTCATCTTTAAAGATGCTGTGAGGAGGGTCTTTTTGAGGAGAGGAAGGAGTGAACGTGGGTCTTGAAGAGACCCATGTTATAGGAGGGAGGAAACACAGAGGCCGGCAAATCGTTCCACAGCCGAGCTGTTGAACACAAGAACGAGTCGTAGAAGCGTCCCGTTCTCATGTGACAAATGTCAACTGTGTACATATGTTGGGCGCGCGTTTGGCGTGTTTCCCGACTATGCACCGGTGCCGAGGGGATCAATGACGCTAGCTCCTCGGAGCATCTTCCATTGAAATACCGGTAGAACAAGGATAGCATTCCCACCCGACGCCTGTGCTCTAAAGATTGCAATCCGTTTGTTATGACAGGAGAATCTATCAAGCGGACCGCCCGTTTCTGCACAGTCGAGGTGAGTCGAGGGTGTTTTTCAGGTACATCGGGGCTCCAGACCAGAGATGGCTGCCAAATTCAACAGTGGAGCGCACTTGCGATTTGTACAGGGTTAGCAGTTGTGTACAATTAAAGTATCTGCGGGCCCTGTACAGTACGCCCAGTTTCTGAGAGGCCAACTTAACTCTGGCCTCGATGGAGCCCCCATATCTGAGCTGGTCACTTAGAGTTACACCGAGCATATCAATGGAAGACCTGTTTGGAAGAATGCTACCGTTGAAGGAGACTAGATTGTCATTTCGATCCCTTTTAGACGTAATCAGACATGATTGGGTCTTTGAAACATTGAATTCGACGAGATTATTCTTACCCCAAGAGAAAACACTCTCGAGGTAACCGTCCATTCTTTGCTTCAAAGCCCTCCGAGCCGTTGGAATTTGTGCACCCTTTGGGGGCTTGTCAAACAAAAAGCTATCATGGACTGTACTGCCATCCGCGTAGCAATGAATTGGTGCACATGTCAAAAGGTCATTGATGTGCAACAAAAACAAAGTCGGATCTTATGATCAAAAAATACTTCAAAAAGTACACGATATTAGAAAATGTATCATCACGCGTTTGAGTATTTTCATTGCTTATTTGAATGTAGGTATAATATGTCAAAGCACATTTTTAATGAAATAAAGTCGATATTGAGTTATTAGTTAAACTTTTGGGTACGGAGAATAATCAATCTTTCTCATAGGAACCGCTCAAAATTTCAATTCTCGGCCGCTGGTTAATGGGTTATGGTAGCCTAACTATAAAATTACAAACATTTTGTTTTTTTGGTCACACCACCGAGTGTTTGGTTCCTCCAATAACATCGTAGCTCGTCCGGTGTCGGTGTTTTTAATAATTAATATAGTTTTCTTCGGCACCATTTACTTATTAATTTTATGCACCTCATCATCGTCACAATTGGATCAACAACCCGTGGAGGGTCTTGGCCTCCTCAAGAGATTTCCCCCACTCATCTCTGTTTTGTACCAGTTCTCTCCTGTTTGGAAGCTCCAAGGTACGTAGGTCTTTGAGGACGTTGTCGTTCCATCTTAATTTTGGTCTTCCCAGGGTCCTTCGCCTTATAGGTCTAGATTTTAGCAGGGACTTTGGTGCTTGATGCTCTGTCATTCTCTCCACATGACCCAGCCACCGAAGTCTTCCCAAATTTATAAATTGTGTCACGTTTAGTTCCTTAAACAGAGTGTAGAGCCCATCGCTGTAACGTCTAAGTCAAAATTCCATTTTCTAGAATCGGTCCAAAGATACGCCTTCAAAATTTTTTCTTTCAAAAATGTCCAGTGCTCGCTCATTCCTCTTAGTAAGTACCCATGTCTCAGCTGCGTACGTGAGCACTGGTCTAATAAGAGTTTTGTACACTAATATCTTGATGTTTCTGGACAAGTCTGGATTTTATCTGCTTTTGTAGGCGGAAGTAACAGCGATTTGCGCTCAGTATGTGCTTCTGAATCTCCTCTGTAGTGTTATTGTTCTTAGTTATCAGGGATCCCAGGTTTGTGAAGCTTGGCACCGTTTCAAAATTTTGACTTCCACAAGAGAGAGGTGGCGTTCGTTGGGTGCATCCTACGGCCATGAATTTGGTCTTTTGCTGGTTTACTACGGACCCATGTTTTTGGCAGAACTTTCAAGATTTATGAAGGCGTCACGTAGAGCTTCGGGAGTTTTCGCGATCATATCGATATCATCAGCGCTATTATTTTATGCACATATGAATCTGTAAATACCCTATGTAATAGAAAGTTATAGGTAACTAAACACCCACATGATAAATATCTCTTACCTATGATTATATTCACATGGTCACATTACATACGTTTTTATAAAACTTATTATTAAGAAACTTGTGAGCTTCTGCCCCGAACCAGTTGATAAGTCAGACATCTCCGAAAAATCGAATTTTGAGTTGAGTATGCAGTTATATATTAAAGTGTATCCTCTATCTGGCACAATAATCAGATTATTCAAAATATCACAAAACCAATT
Organism: Limnephilus auricula; assembly: GCA_951813805.1. Lineage (NCBI taxonomy): Eukaryota > Metazoa > Arthropoda > Insecta > Trichoptera > Limnephilidae > Limnephilus > Limnephilus auricula. The sequence continues at coordinate 40,310,283 of OX638389.1, read as the reverse complement.
ATAATGCAGAAAAACTTATTGGGAATTAAACGAAATGTTGGTTATTATAAGCAATAAACACTCATCCACATTGAAAAAATCTTCCGAGAATAGATACATGCCGCCGACGGGACTCGAACCTTTTTCATATAAAAATAAAGTTGGTTGTTTGCAGGTGAAAAAAATGTAATAAGCGGTAGTTGTTGAATGAAACACTAGTATATATTGAATCGTTTGGTGGGTAAGCCGTACCTCAGTGGATTAGAGCACCTGACCGGACATCAGAAGGTTCGAGTACTTCGATACGGGTTCGAGTCGCGTCGGCGGCATGTATCTTTTCTCGGAAGATTTTGTTTCAGGTTAATAATTATTGATTATAATAATTGTTACCCTTTGTGCTATGCAAAAAAATATTGTCTTAAACATTAGTTTATCAAATAAAAATAATAAATGTTTTGTTTTGTGGGTCAATAGTAGGTTATTTTGAAATGTCATACTAGTGCACTGGATAGGATGCCTTCTGGTGTTATTTTATAGAATATTTAGTAGATAAAACAATGACACTTGTAAATAATTTTTGTTATTTTTTGGTTGTTGTTTTTTGTTTTGTTTTATTTGTTTCTTTTGTTTCGTATTATTTTAATATTCAAAACATTTATTTTTTCCCAATTCCGTGAATACAGTGAAATAATAAGAGTAATGAGAACCCACTAAGGCACAGCCTGTGCGTGGGTAATAAAATTATGAACATTTTATTTTTGTTCCTAAAAATAAACAAAAAAATGGCATACAAAGAAGAGCAGTAAGCTTATAATTAAAATTTCTCTAAATGTTTATAAAAAATGTGATTAATTATATCAAATTTCTTTTCTCATTATCTCAAAACTTATGCGTTAAGAAAAATGAAAATAATGTTGGTGGTTCTCAGTCGAAGTGTGATACAGTTAAAAATGACCGAATCGGATAGGGATACGTTGGCGCAGTGGATAGCGCGTTGGCCCGGATTGCCAGAGGTAACGGGTTCGAGTCCCAGATGTATCCGTATCTTTTTCTGATTTTTCTGTTTCGGATTCTCGATTGACTTTCGCTAATATTATCTTCATCAATTAAAATATTATAATTTGAGGTTTAACTCATTAAGTTAAAAATAAAAATATTTCATCCTTTACTTGCAGAAAAAGGCAATAGATGTCGCATATTAATAAAAAATGATAATTTTTTTCCTGACACTATCTAGAGGGCATTTAGTTCGAGTTGAATCTTGCAATCATACATAAAGATAGCAGCCAATAAAAATATGCGTTAAGAAAAATTAAAATAATGTTGGTGGTTCTCAGTCGAAGTGTGATACAGTTAAAAATGACCGAATCGGATAGGGATACGTTGGCGCAGTGGATAGCGCGTTGGCCCGGACTGCCAGAGGTCCCGGGTTCGAGTCCCAGATGTATCCGTATCTTTTTCTGATTTTTCTGTTTCGGATTCTCGATTGACTTTCGCTAATATTATCTTCATCAATTAAAATATTATAATTTGAGGTTTAACTCATTAAGTTAAAAAGTTAAAAATAAAAATATTTCATCCTATAGGTACTTGCAGAAAAAGTCAATAGATGACGCATATTAATAAAAAGTGATAAAATTTTTCCTGACACTATCTAGAGGGCATTTAGTTCGAGTTGAATCTTGTAATCATACATAAAGATAGCAGCCAATAAAAATATGCGTTAAGAAAAATTAAAATAATGTTGGTGGTTCTCAGTCGAAGTATGATACAGTTAAAAATGACCGAATCGGATAGGGATACGTTGGCGCAGTGGATAGCGCGTTGGCCCGGATTGTCAGAGTTCCCGGGTTCGAGTCCCAGATGTATCCGTATCTTTTTCTGATTTTTCTGTTTCGGATTCTCGATTGACTTTCGCTAATATTATCTTCATCAATTAAAATATTATAATTTGAGGTTTAACTCATTAAGTTAAAAAGTTAAAAATAAAAATATTTCATCCTACAGGTACTTGCAGAAAAAGTCAATACAGAATAAAAGTTTTTTACAATAATTATGCAGTGTAAAAACATTAATATGATTTAAATTTGCAAATATTTTCAATCAGACTATCGAAAAAAAAATGTAAACTAATTACTGTTTTCAAAAAATATGTGAAATATTTTTTTGCAAGGCTTTCGGTGCTATAGAAAATACATGTTACGTCTGCATTTTGGTCACCTAAGGTATGCGTGGTACGGAGGTCACAAACGAATTGGTATTGACATTATTGTTGCAGTAGTATTGGTATCGACCACCATAACACACAGGTGGTCAAAAAATCCTCAATTAATGTAACAAAAAATTCAATGAATAAAGAAAACTTGAAAAAAAGTAAAATATATTTTTAGCTAGGATCATGAAATGTAATCAATTGCAATAATGCAGTGCTGCCAAAAGGGGAATTAATGATTTAAAAAAGAAAAATGACATCTAAATGGATATGGAATCATGCATTGTAAATGGCTTGGTGATACAGAACAAAAGTTTCATAATTCGTGTTCAGTTTTGCTAACACAACATATGAAATCTTTTAACAGGGTATTTACCAGAGAATACCTGAAATTTGTCCTTTTAAAATCAAATTCTTGACATATTGACTTTTTTTTTTTTTAAACTTAAATTGATTTCGAAAGATTGTTATTTATCTGGTAAAGTCATTTAAAAAAACTATATTTATTTTTAATATAGTAATACTATATTATATAGTACAACACAAATTTCAAATAATATAATCATACAGTAAAATAAATCAATGCATAATCTAGTAAAGACACTTTTCAGAATATTAATTTTAGTTCAATTAAAATCATTAAAAAATAAATCCGAGAACGTGTTTTGTGACGAAAATAACTCACTTTGTCTATTTTTTTAAATATACAACTGAGGTATTTCAAATCTCAAATTTTTTTGCACACCTATTTTTCTTAGACATTATTGAAAAATCAGAAATACTTTTTTTTTTTACATTAACTCCACACAGGAGGCCTTGAGGAAAATAATTTCCCTCAGGGCCTATGTCATCTTTAAAGATGCTGTGAGGAGGGTCTTTTTGAGGAGAGGAAGGAGTGAACGTGGGTCTTGAAGAGACCCATGTTATAGGAGGGAGGAAACACAGAGGCCGGCAAATCGTTCCACAGCCGAGCTGTTGAACACAAGAACGAGTCGTAGAAGCGTCCCGTTCTCATGTGACAAATGTCAACTGTGTACATATGTTGGGCGCGCGTTTGGCGTGTTTCCCGACTATGCACCGGTGCCGAGGGGATCAATGACGCTAGCTCCTCGGAGCATCTTCCATTGAAATACCGGTAGAACAAGGATAGCATTCCCACCCGACGCCTGTGCTCTAAAGATTGCAATCCGTTTGTTATGACAGGAGAATCTATCAATTATATAAAATTATTATAGCATATTAATAAAAAGTGATAAAATTTTTCCTGACACTATCTAGAGGGCATTTAGTTCGAGTTGAATCTTGTAATCATACATAAAGATAGCAGCCAATAAAAATATGCGTTAAGAAAAATTAAAATAATGTTGGTGGTTCTCAGTCGAAGTATGATACAGTTAAAAATGACCGAATCGGATAGGGATACGTTGGCGCAGTGGATAGCGCGTTGGCCCGGATTGTCAGAGTTCCCGGGTTCGAGTCCCAGATGTATCCGTATCTTTTTCTGATTTTTCTGTTTCGGATTCTCGATTGACTTTCGCTAATATTATCTTCATTCATTAAAATATCAAAACTTAGTATTTGAAGATGTCTGAGTAATCAAATGGACGATCGATTTTTATAATAATGTTTTTGAATAAGAGCCCCTTCATCCGGCTCTGAACGTTTGATAGGATGATGTGAATCCTACCAACGAATTGATTAATCGTTCATCTCCCTAGCAAAAAGTATATGATCCCATTCGGAAGTATGAAAAATTATCAGGAACTATTATAAATATACTGGTGGCTATTTCCTTTATGCGGCGTGTCGGGCTTAAGTGGTTTCGGTAATTGCATTGCATCGCGCCCATACCAGAGTACATTATATATACACCGGAGTAGAACAGGGAGAACAGAGTAGATCATGGATGATCACGCGATCCATCTATTAGCCCACAGCTTCACGCGAGGAAAGCTCCGGTAAAAGCTCACGGAACTTCTGCTAGCTCGGGTGGCTCGTTAGAAGCTTCTGAAGTTAGTCGGCTTGAATTTGAAGACCGCGCTTTTGGTGTGGGGAATATTTTATTTTTTATGATTTTTTTCGCATAGAAAACGTACGTAGATGTGTGAAGCCTTTACCACCCCAATCTAATATACGAAATAATTTAATTAAAATTATTTTACCACAGATTCTAATTCTAATCTTATTAGCCATTTAGAGTACAATACTTATTCATTTGAATGTTTAGGTATTGGACGACAGTTTTATTTAAAATTAATGTTAAAAATACAATAAGTTATTTGTATTTTGTCAAGGCTTAGCAAAAATACTTCTATGCAAAATATAAGGATCTTATTTGTTAAGTAAGCGGTTCTTGTAATCAGAAAGAAAGAAGCCTTACCTTTTAAGAGCCGTTGACCAGCGGCTGAGAATAAAAGTTAAAACTGTACAGGGAGATTCCGACGAGAAAGATCGATTAGTCCCCGTTTCAAATTTTTGAAATTAAAAATTTTGTATCGATTTATTTCATTAAAAACTTGCTTTATTATATACCTACATTCAAGTAAGCAATAAAAATGTTCACAACGCACGATGCTAAATTATTAAATATCGTGTACTTCTTGTAATTATATTTTGATCATATGTATTTATGATTTTTTAATAATAATGTCTAAAAAAATAAGTGTGTAAAATATCTGCAATATTTTAGTTTTAAGACCTTAAATAAATAGAAAAACTAAGGTATTTTCCTTACAAAACACGTTCTCGGATTTATTTTTCAATGATTTAAATTTAACTAAAATTAAAATTATAAAAAATGTGTTTACTAGATTATGTATTGATTTATTTTGTTGTATGATTATATGATTTGAGATTTGTGTTGTATAATACATTATGTCGTTTGAAAATTAAACAAATCTGCCAACGACCAATGGTATAACCTTAGTATATTAAAAATATACTTTGTTTTTCAAAATTTTAAAAATGCATTTACCAAATAAAATAACAATCTATCAATATCAATTTATGTGTTTTTGTTAAAAAGATTCAATACGTCTAGAATTTGATTTAAAAGGAGTAATTTCTGGTATTCTCTGGTAATACCCTCTTAAAATAATGGTAGGAAATATATTGAAAAAAAATAATGCATCCTAAATAAAAAGGAGCTTGCTTAGTATTGAATCGTGATACCGTCCGATATGTGAATTGTAGGTAGTTAAAGATCAGATTTTCCGCAACAAATCATCTCACCTTGAGTTCCACAAATATTTCTCTTGATAGTTTTAAAATGGCCTTGTGGATCTTTTCCGAAAGAGTAAAGCCAGTAAAAGTCCAGGATAACACGATGTGATTAGAGTCTCATGGTCAAATAATGAATCTCCAGAATTTAAATAAAATACGATGATAAAATCAGTAAACGGATATAATGAGTGTAAAATGATTCACACATCTGATTTATCAATCTTTTATGTAATAAGAGAGGAATAACATATATCTCTTGTTTTAAAAATTTCACTCAATAACACAATTTTTCTTGTATGTCTGTGTTAGAACGTCTGTTCTATCGTGTGGTATTTTGAACAGATCGTGGCTAAGATTACGGCTAAAGATTTTTGGCACGAATTATAAGCCATAGCACTCAAGAAGAATGCACAAGGGTATAGTAAATGTAGTATTTTAAGATTTGCAAAACGCCTTGTTTTTAGACTAAATCTATAGCTGCTTGTCCATAAATATGGTGCATGAACCTCGGATGAGTTTCATTTGTCTGCATAAAGATGTACTGATGGTTTTTTCCTGGATCTGTTCCAGCATATATGTATAAGTATTTAATTTGGCGTGGAGTTGCTATACCAATAGCATATTGAGCGTCCATTTGATTTATACGTAAAAGTGTACCCTCCATCTGGTACATTACTCACAATACTCATAAACACCATCAAAACAATTATATTGCAGACAAACTTGTGGTGAATTAAACAAAATGTTGCTCTTGTCTCTGTCTGGGTCACTAGTTCGATATTTCAAAATGTTTTGATTTTATAAATAGATTTCACAAATTCTACAATTATATCAACTTGTATTTATTGTGACATATAATAATATGACTAGTAAAATATATATTTTTTTAAATCACTCATAGCCAGTGGCGTAACATTTCAACAGTGAGTTCACAGAATCCTCCTGAAACTCGTCACATTATCTCATATTTCGGCATCCGTTTTAGGAATGCTTAGACTTCAAACAAACTCAGTGGCTTCTTCCCCTCCTTTTCCCGGGCTTTGTGTCCCTTTAGATATTATTTCCCAGAAAAAGTGAGGTGTGAAACTGCACGCCACCTAAAAGTATAGTTAACGAGCGACTCTAACTCAAACATACCTTGTAATAATATCTAACTGTGTGGAGAGCAATTTGAGACGACCAGTAGCAAAAAGAGAGACGACAGATCAATGAAAATGAAACAATTCCTATAAGAAAAGATTTTTAAAGATTTTTTTAATACGAAAATAGTAGACTGAAATAAACGAGAGTTGCCTCTAAAATCATGAAAAATTTAATTATTTTTAATGGCCTATATTTTATAATTTAAAACACCAATAAATAAAGAAACAAACTACTTTTGATTAAAAAGAAGAATTATTCAGTTTGGTTAAGTATTGTGATCTTAAGGTAAAAGAATTCATATTTTACGCTTTCGTAGATGGCGTGCGTATAGTATTTTTACTTATAAACGCTTTTTACAAGTTTTGCTTTGAAATATTAAGAAAAATTTATTGTTCGCGCGAGTACACAAGCAATATTAATATTAATAAATAGTTTTGTCAATTAAAAAAACTGTAATCTTTCAAGAAAGGCTAACGAATACAATATTGTATTGAATCACCAATGAAATATTATATTTTTTAGCCTTTCTTGAAAGATTTGAGTTTTTTAATTGACAAAACTATTTATTAATATTAATATTGCTTGTGTACTTGCGCGGACAATAAATTTTTCTTAATATTCCAAAGCATAACTTGTAAAAAGCGTTTATAAGTAAAAATATATACGCGCGCCATCTACGAAAGAGTAGAATATGAATTCTTTTGACAATCACCTATATAATATAATATATAATATATTTAAGTTTTGTATGAAAAAGGCCGTGTAGCCGTTCTTAGAGATTGAAAAATTTATTAAGATTCTGGGGGCTATCGCTAAATATTATTGTGAAAACAGTCATTGTTACCGTTCGTACATAAGTACGAACTCGTACTCATCTGAACAATATTCAATTGCCATCTGTTGGGATATAGCAAAACTACATATTACCTATTAACTGTAATAGGATGCTGAAACAACGTGATTAACCTATACACTTCTTGTTCGAAAAACGTGACCCATTTCCACAACATCTCCTGTCCTTAAGAAAATCACCAAGAGACGGATTCCCGTGTCCCATCCCTAGCCATGGACACAAGCCCCCAATGCACCAATTTCAAGTGAGAAAGCCGCTTAGCGATCGCTAGCACCCTAACCTAAGGACATTTCTCTAGCCAAAATTATGGTGATAGGTACCTACCTACACTAACGACACGTCTCTCCAAGGCTAAGGAATGGGAATTCGTCTCCTAAATCATATGGAATCTACACGGAGAAAAATGTTATTCTAAAATGCGATCATTTTATTCGTAAAAACGGTTTAAAACGGACTGAAGTTCGTACGAACAAATTAACATTTTTTAATGTTTATTGGCGGGAAAATGTAAGAATAATTTGTTGGTATACATACGAAATTACGATGTAAGAATAAAATGTTGATATACGTACGAAATTACGTATACCAACAAATTATTCTGACATGTTCCCGCCAATAAACATTGAAACCCTATTAATTTGTTCGTAAGAACTTCAGTCCCATTTTAAACCGGTTTTACGAATAAAATGATCGTATTTTAAAATTACATTTTTCTCCGGGTACGGTTCGGGGAACAAAATAAATAGATACTTAACAAAATATCACCTAAATGACCTCTCGTCCGCTAAAAATACGAATCGAGTAAACACTGCAACTAAACCTCGATATTTACCTGATCACCAGTCTTGTCGTAGTGGATAAACAGTCGGGGTTTACACGCTAGTTAAATAATATGGCTGTGGTTCGAGCATTAATGCCTTGAGCCTATACCCCTTAATTGGTGGATAAACACATTGTCAACTGCCAGTTAGTGGTAGTGCGGTGTTTGTGCTGTTTTATTCCACTCAAATAAATATATTGTAAGGCTCTCATCGTGTTCAGTGTGCAGGTGCGGAGTACCTAACCAGAATATAACGTAGTATCAAGAAATGAATTTTTACCTTTTTTTATTTTAATTAATGAAGATAATGTTAAACAAAACAGAAAAATCAAAAAAAGATACGGATACATATGGGACTCGAGCCTAGGACCTTCGGCTTTCCGGGCAGATGCTCTGACCACTGAACTGGTCAGATTTAACTGTATCATACTTCTGAGAACTACCAACGTTATCTTCATTTTCTTAACGCATATTGGCTGCTTGCTATCTTTATGAATGATTGCCAACACGAACTAAATGCTGTCTAGATAGTGTCTTGGATAAATTTATCCATATTTATTTAATATGCGACATCTATTGACTTTTCTGCAAGTCTGGGATGAATATTTTTATTTTTATATTTAAAACTAATGAGTTAAACTTCAAATTATAATATCTGGAGTCGGTGAATTATTTTCCCATTTGGTTTCTGGTGGGTTGACGTGTTGTTCTTGTATTGTTTTGTATTTATTATACTTCGTCTTCTTCTTCTTCTTCCCCTTGTCCTATTCGGGTCGGGGACCCACTGCATCGTCAAGGCTCCTCCATACGTCCCTGTCTTGCGCCGATTGTTCGGTCTCCGTCCATGGCAGATCCATCCTCTCCTCGCACAGTTTTTGGATTTGCCTCGCCCAACTGTGTCTGGGGCGGCCTACTGGACGTCTACCCTGTGGAATGGCACTCAGTAATCCATGCTATGCAATTGTACTTAAATAGTACAATTGCATAGCATGGATTGACTAGATGATCATTTGTGGAAAAGTGTGTGGAAGGGTTTAGTTTTTCCGGTGGGGAAGATTTTACCAGGACATAAAGTCGTAAGACATAAAAAAATGAAGATAATATTCGCAAAACTCAATCGAAATACTAAAACAGAAAAATATACGGATACACCTGGGACTCGAACCCAGGACCTTCGGCTTTCCGGGCAGATGCTACGACCACTGAGCGAATGTATTGCTTTCCGATTCGGTCATATTTAACTGTATCGTAATTCAGATTTTCGATTGAGTTTCGCTAAAATTTTCTTTATTAATTAAAATATTGTAATTTGTGGTTTAACTCATCAAGTTAAATTTTTTTTTTTTTGTATTTTTTAGGTATCATAAAATAACGAAAAGGGATGAAAAATCAGGGTTAGTTTCCTGTTTAGATAAGCGTAGGTTAGTTCCCTTTCCTCACTTTATACCACTTTTCAAGAATGTTCTTTTTTGTCACTATTTCGTTTTGTCATGGAACCAAAATCAGTAATCTACTTTATTTATTTATTTTTTTATTAGGTCCACACAGGAGGCCCTAAGGAAAATAATTTCCCTCGGGGCCTATGTCATCTTTGGGGATGCTGTGTGGAAGGTATTATAGATCATCCGCCGCCAAGACCTAGATAAACCTTACCCCATGAACCCGGGCACCCCTGCTAAGTCACCAAACGTAGCGAACCACTTAGGATGACCTATGGCAGAGGTGTTGGTTATCCAATAAATGGTTCCCGAGGCGGCGGTACCCATCCCCGCCTCCCAAGTTGCTACTGCTACGATTCAACTACAATATCGATACCTACTGACAGATATTCACATAAATTTAAATTATATCGACGTGCATACAGTCATGCATGTTTCTTCATTGCCAAAATGTATTATTACAAAAGCAGTCATTGACGTTATATTTTTATTAGTTTGTGATCAATTTTTATTGAAAAATACTGTAATAGAAGTTAATTTAAACAACAAATAATGAAATATAATGATATACGTGACAAATTGGTAGATTCATACTTTTTTAATCGCCAGTCATCGTCCTGAAAAGAATGTTGAAAAATTTGTCACTCTTGCTAAACGTGTTAACACATCAGTGACGCAAACATTGAATAAATACATTTTAAAGATTATCTTTTAATGAAAATAAAAGGAAAAAAGAAAAATGTCATGTTATCATATTAAATGAGTAGATTTAAAAAAAAATTATTGGAAAAACTTTTTAACAAATTATGAAAAATAAAATGACGAAATAATGAATAAATCAATAAATTCGAAGGGTGTAAGGTTCTTGAATAGCGATCCGAAGGTTGCGGGTTCAAATCCCGGCGTCAGCGTTTAAAAAAATAATATAAGGTATATTTGCGTCACGTTCCAGAGTGGAAGATACTCCCTGTGTCACCCTGGTGAAAGATCATCATTCAGAATAGAAGCGTCGCCTTAAATGGGTTTAGACGTCAGATACGTTTTTAAATTAATTAATAATTTTCGTTGTTTTTTTTTGGGGTGTTATGCCGTGTTGTGCTACCTCCTTCTTTAGCCGACGTTTCGGACAGCGTTGCCGTGTCCATCATCAGGGCAGATCCGGCAGATCCGTCGATGTGAATTTGTTAATAAGCACACACTTTCAAATTCACATCGACGGATCTGCCAGATCTGCCCTGATGATGGACACTGCAACGCTGTCCGAAACGTCGGCTAAAGAAGGAGGTAGCACAACACGGCATAACACCCCAAAAACAAACAACGAATAGGGTTTAGACGTGTTTGTTGACTAGATTTGAACAGCCAGGTACTCTCCATCTCTTCCTCATCTCCATTCCATCTCCACAACCTTCAGCCTCACAATATACGCAATATACCCCAATTGGGGATGCCATAGTCTCACTCGTTCCAAGCAGTTAGCTGCAGATGGAACTCTTGTGCGGCATTAAAATTAAATAATAAATAACCCTTGAAGGTTATACCCATCAATGTATTATATCTTTACGATTTCTTTTTTTAAATTTTCTGTGACTTGTTTGGTTTTATGTTTCACTTTTATTTATTATTTTTCAATGTTTAAATTATTATTTGGCATTCAAACTAGATAAACTAAGCACACGTAACTATTCCAGCACTTTGTTCCATGGAAGGTAATACATTTTACAACCCAATCTTAGAATTAACGTAAATTACGCATGCTTTCTTTTGCGCATTTATGTGTAGCCAGGGGCGTGCACAGAAATTTTAGTGAGTTAGAGGGCTAAGACTTGAAAATACAACATTATTGATGTTGTTGTAGCTGAAAATGATTTTTATTTTTTTTTCCGAAATTTCAATTTTTTGTATGAAGATTTTTATTTTGCGTAGATGCCTACCCTGAATTAAAAATCTCCATACAAAAAATTGAAATTTCGAAAAAAAATAATCTCAGCTACAACAACATCATTTACGTCGAATTTTTCAATCTTAGCACTCTAGCTCTCTAAAAACTCTGTGCACGCCCCTGTGTATAGCGTAGTATCACGGTATTTGTACCTTTATTCAAATCCTGCATTAATCCTGAAAAGTGGGAACTCAAAAGCATAAAAAAAGTTTTTTTCTGTTTTCATAAAGATAAAAATTTTGTTAAAAGTCTTTTAAAGCTTGAAAATCCGTTACCTTATCCGAAATATTTGGGATTTTGATGGAACAGCCACCACTATTTTCTCCGTCTTATCCTTGATAGGGTAAGGCAGTAGTTGTTGGTTCGCAATCTGAACTCATGCTCGGGAACGATGACAAGTTACCGACATTATCGATAAAGCCTTTATCGACCGACCATGCTAGATAACAAGACGTTACCTGTTCTGCTTTTACAGTGGCATCAATCCATTGCAGGACCTTTGCTAATCAGTTTTAATGTTGATTTTTCCCTGGTACCTACTGATGATGACAACTGAGTCTACCATAATTCTATAGTTACCTTCCAGTTGGAATTCTTTCTATTTCGACCCTTTGGAATAACAAGGTTCCATCTGTTGCGGAAACGTCATGCGATAATGAACTCTAAAGTAGCTTACCATAGATCCCATTATTGCATGACGTTACAGCAACAGATGGAACCTTGTTATTCTCCAAAGGGTCGATTTGTATTCCAAAGGAATTTGAAGGCATTTAGAGGAACGACTGCACAATATTTTGCATACAGAACTTCAATTTGAATAATTTGTGGCTAAAATATAATTGTTATTTTTTTTATTTAAATTGTAAATAATTTTATTTATTTTGGTTTTTAGTTATAAAATAAGATATTAAAGAAACAGTTTTATTAAACTGTGGAAATTGTTTTCGAGTTAACAGTCACCGTTTTCCTTTCTTTTTTCGTTGTTTATTTTTAGGGTGTTATGCCGTGTTGCCCTACCTCCTTTAGCCAACGTTTCGGAGAGCGTGTCCGAAACGTTGGCTAAAGAAGGAGGTAGCGCAATACGGCATAACACCCCAAAAATAAATAACAAAGATACTTTTGGCCGTGAAAATCTAAAATCATATCTTACCGTTTTTCTGTCTACTATGTAAATACATATATGATGACATAAATTAAAAAAAATAATAAATCTTATTAATGTCACTTTTTCGGGACAATGTTTAAAATATTTTATTCGACATATTTGATTTTCAACGTAGATTAATCGTTTTTAAATTATATTTAAACCATCCATAATGCGTTTAAACAGTTTTAATGTATCATTTAATCGTATTTATATAATAGATGGGGCAAAATTAATTTTTATAATAAAAACCATTAAATCGAAAATAATTGCCCAAATTTCCTCTTAAAACATAAAAATTGGTTTCTATTAAAACAAAAATATTAAAAAAATATTTATGTGATATTTGATTTTAAAAAAGATCAATTGGTTTGTTAGGGTATTTGACTTAAAACCAGTAATTAAATTTTGTAGGCCGTTCCTCTTAAATATTTTAAGAAATTAATTTCAAAACAATAAAATTAACAATTTTTCTATCCCCAGATTAACCATTATTTACTCAGCGCCCTTGAGGTGATTTCTCACAAAAACGGCGCTCTACAAATTATCCAATTATTATTATTACTTAGTTGACATTAAACGTGCCTTAACCCTGCGTTTATTTCTGTGAATAGTTACGACACTGCTAACTGCCCCTAAAGGGAGTTTGTTAGAATAGTTTGCCCGGTCACTTAGCGAGGGTGTTTTGAATGCGGGGCGATAACACAGAAAGACACGACCAACATCACGACACCGGTACAATGTTGGATGTTTGAACAGTTAAACTTTGAAGTTTGCTGCCCTTTTTTGGAAATTGATAGAATAAGGCAACTCTTCACTCCCAGATGTTGACTTTGTGACAGGAATTTTAGAAATTTGTTTGGTAGCTATGCTACCACAGTTTTTTTTTCAGGTGCATTATTATTGACACATTATATCATAGATCGCGGCTCCATAGGGGACCGATTAATTAAAAAAAATTTAATGTAGTATTGCACCAGAGTCCACACTGGGCTTAACCATCTGGAGCCAGTGAGAATATGGTATCCCCAATAGGGTATTTTCACAAACAAGGGATTCTGTTGAAAATATATGTAACCTCCTACTAAAAATGTTTGTTTTTTATGTTTTCATTCAAATTTATTGGTTCTAAAAACGTTCAAAAACTGACAAAACCAAAACGGCCCTTGGTTGGCAACGATGCTACATACGCACGTCAACAAACAAGAAAGCACTACTTTCAGAATTTTTTCAACGCTTATGACGTCACACAACCAAAATGTCGTTTTGGCGGTATTACAAATATGGGAAACTTTGTTCCCATTGATAAATTTATTCGTCAACATAAAAATAAAATGAAAATGCCATAATAATCGTAATTTTTGGCTTAAATTTTTTTTAGCAAAAAAATCGTGGAAATACCTTATTGGGGTACGTTGTGAGGCTGTTGAAGGTAGTGGAGAGGGGAAGACGATGGGAAAGGAAGTTGGGGAGTACTTGGCTATTCAGATCTGGTCACAAAACACGGTTAAAGCAATTTCATTTCTGAGTGGTGGTCTTACACCTAGGCAAAACTGAGAGTATCTTCTACTCTGGAACGTGTCGTAATTATACCTCATAGTATTTTAAATAATTAAATTGTACCTAAGAATAACACAAATCAATCAAAAAAAAATTACCGGGACCTTATTACTAGTCAATCTAGGAGAGCCTTGCTCCTCGACCACGAAGGGCGTCTGGCTTTCAAGAGACTGGGCGTCTTGAATACATTGATAGATTTAGAAATATTCAATTTATTTGGATTTTATTTCAAATCGGCAATAATCTATAATATAACCGAACCATCTGACAGAATATGCCAGGGGTCTGAGGGGTTAAATGTACCCACCATATTGAAAACATGAATAATTATAATTGATTCTGTGGTCTAGAGAACAAGGGTGGAGAACAGGGCCAAAAATAGAACGTTGCATATTTGTTTTTTTTTTTAGTTATCACTCTTTAGTTTAGTTTCTCCCTTCGTGTCATTTCCCATCCGTCCCCGTACCCCTTCCGACTTCTCTTCCTCTTCCCCTCCCGCGTCCCCTTCCCCTCCCGCGTTCCCTTTTCCCCTTTCCGCGCTCCCCCTCTACTCTCCCGCTCTCCCCTTTCACGCCCCCCCCCCCTCCCCCATCACGCATTCCGCTTCCACATTCTTCGCCTTCTCCTCTCCCTCGTCCCCCCTCCTGCGAAGCCTCCCTCCTTAATTCCCTAACCACATACTCCTCCCCCCAGCTTTGTAACCTGCCGCCTAACTCCATAAAATACACCCATTTTTCCAACAACTCGCGTGACCTATTTAATTTTGTTATGTCAATTTCATAATGCCAGAGCTCACCACTATAGATATAGAAGTATTCGCGGGCATGTTCACAACAATTTAAAAAAATTAGTAGCAATCTGAAGAAAATTTTAATCACAATCCTATGAATAGTACAGGAAATAATTTCATAACGCCAGAGTTTACTATCCCAAATATTCCCATCATATTCCCAAAGTTTCATCGCACTCGGATGAACGGTATGGCTGCGCATAATGTACGAACAAACAAACAAACAAACATTAATTTTTATATTATAGATTATTCGAGTGACAAAGTTATAAGATCTCAGATGTATGAATATTCTAAAAGAGTTTTGACAGTCAAGCGTATACTTTACCTAAATAATGCGTAGTGTACGTTAGGCAAGTAGGTAGTAAGTAGGTACCCAACTATAAACGCAACCTTAATATTAATTCTCATTACGGTGTAATAACAGTTGATAGTTTTCACACATAGATGTCATTCTATTGATTGTTGATTTACCGACTGATAAATTTTGAACAAATATTGTTCAATTGATGTGACAAAATATAAGGTGAAGTGTTAAATTTCGTCATTTACCACTGAAAGGTGTATAACCACAAATCTATGCATAAACTAAGGTAGGCACTTATGGAGGAAAAGGTAAATAAATTCACATTCCTGACTATGTCGCAAAGGGAGAAATAGCGTTATTTTAAACATACTAAAGTTATTCAGATCGTATTTTCATAAATTTTTCACAAAATATCGCCGTTTCATCATCGGGATGTTCAGTTCTCCGCGTTCTTCTTCTATTTATTCTGGTGCTTTCTTTATCGGAGGTGTATTTTCTATTCGAGGGCCTTCTCCATCGGAGGTAGCTTCTCTATGAGATGCCTTCTTTATAGAAGGTGCCTTCTCTATCGTAGGAGTCTTTTCTGTCGGAGGTGTCTTCTCTATTGGAGGGGCCGTCTCTATCGGAGGTGCCTTCTCCACCGGAGGTAGTTTCTTTATGAGATGTTTTCTTTATCCTTCCTTCTACATTCTCTATCGGAGGTGTCTTTTTTGTTAGAGGTATCATTTCCATCTATCGGAGGTGCTTTCTTTATCTTTGGTGTCGTCTCTATCGAAGGTGTCTTCTCCATCGGAGGTGCCTTCTCTATCGGAGGTGTCTTCTCTATTGGAGGGGCCGTCTCTATCGGAGGTGCCTTCTCCATCGGAGGTAGTTTCTCTATGATAAGTTTTCTTTATAGAAGCTGCCGTCTCTATCGTAGGTGCCTTCTCCACCGGAGGTAGTTTCTTCATGAGATGTTTTCTTTGCCCTTCCTTCTACCTTCTCTATCGGAAGTGTCTTTTTTGTTGGAGGTATCTTTTCCATCTATCGGAGGTGCCTTCTTTATCGTTGGTGTCGTCTCTATCGAAGGTGTCTTCTCCATCGGAGGTACCTTCTCTATCGGAGGTGTCTTCTCCATCGGAGGTGCCTTATCTATCGGAGGTGTCTTCTCCATCGGAGGTGCCTTCTCTATCGGAGGTGTCTTCTCCATCGGAGGTGCCTTCTCTATCGGAGGTGTCTTCTCCATCGGAGGTGCCTTCTCTATCGGAGGTGCCTTCTCTATCGGAGGTGTCTTCTCCATCGGAGGTGCCTTCTCTATCGGAGGTGTCTTCTCCATCGGAGATGCCTTCTCTATCAGAGGTGCCTTCTCCATCGGAGGAGTGATACCAATCGTAGGTGCACTAACCTCTTCACATTCAGAAATAAAGAAAAAATATTACAAAACGGTTACTCCGCGTTACCGCTTACTTTGCGTTCAAATAAAAAAACTAGGCGAAGAATGTTGTTTCTCTGCGGAATTTCGTTAAAAAATCACTCAAATGCACAATTTTAAACATCTCATTTGCATCACTATGTATAAACGTTTATGAATCATATGATAATGGATATTTCACGACATAAAGTGCGAAAAATACCAGGAAATGCACTTTTGAAATCATTTCTCATAATGATATGTTAAAAATAAAAATAATGGAATTTTATGTGTAATGTCATTATTATCTAACTTCTTGCAAATATTTTTTTGCATTTTTTTTTATATTGTGATTCTTTGTCGGCGTTCAAGGTCATTATCAAACTGTGATTAGGCCACTTAATTTATTATATTTATACCCAATTATTCTTTTCATGATGTTAATGATTCATTTTCTACCAATTCCTATAAATGCCGGTTTACTTACTTAGAAAATCAGTAGCGATAAGTGAATTCTTTAATCTGTGTGGCACTTAACATTTAAATGTGTATTCCTTCTTTTATTCTTGGTTTTTCCAAATTTCTTTATAATCATGTGAATTTATTACCCCGGCTGTGAAAATTTATTTAAATGTAATTAATTAAAATAAATTTGTTAATCCCTCAATTATTTCAAGAAATTACATTGTTTGTGTTTCTTGACAATATTAAGCAGCTGAAAACAAATAATTTTTCTGCGATTGATTTTCAAGTTTCTTCGATTTTGATTTTTAATTTTTCGAAAATGCACTCTTTAAAATCTCCTTCACGAGATGAGTTTGTAAATAATATCATAATGAACGTTTCTCCAAAAGAATCAGATTCCTCTCTTAGAAAACCCAAAAAAAAGATAACATTAAACCCAAGAATTTATTTTTTCAAATATTTGAGCTAAGTTTAATTTTTTCTTCTGCTTTTTACTTTGACTGTATATCAAATATTTAGACGATCGTTTTATTCAATTCATGCATGATTATTCAATCTTCTACTTCGTTATTTATCTAAATTAACCCTGCAAAACCCTCAGATTCACTTATCTACATCCTACATACACTGTTGAATTTGGCAGCCACATCTGGTTTGAAGCCCCAAAATACTTGAAAAAACTACCCTATACTCTCTGTCGAAATGGATGGTCTATTTGATAGTTTCTCCTATCTTAACAAACGGATTGCAAAATTTAGGGCACAGGCGTCGTGTAGGAATGCTATCCTTATTCTATCGGTATTTCAATTGAAGATGCTTCGAGGAACTAGCGTCATTAATTCCTTCGGCACCAGTGATAGGACGGTATGGCAAACCCTCGCCCAACATTTGTACACAGTTAGCATTTGTCAAATGAAAACGGGTAATTTTTACGACACGTCCTTGAGTTCAATCAGGCTAGGCTGTAAAACGATTTGTCGGCCTCTGTATTTCCTCCATGTTCATCCCTTTCTCTAATAAAAAGACACTCCACACAGCATCTTCGGTGATGACATAGGCGTGTGGAGTATGTAAAGAATCAAATAATTTCAGATTCTGTAAGGGTTGTTCTTCATGACGTTGTCTTGTTCACATGTCGAATGTGCTTACACGGTGCTTAAATAAACCGTTTTACGAATTTTGGGTGTATACTGTATACTTTTAATATTTATCAATTTTCTATCATTATTGAGTTGGTTTCATTTGTAGATGATTTAGAGAAGGAGTTCTCAAAACTTTTTGCCCGTAGACCACTTCCCGAATTTTTATTTTTGCATAGTTCCCCTGCCTGCCAAATATTCAATTTTACTAAATCTATTAATGTTTAATGTATTTTTCACAGCTTACACAGCATAATTCAATTTGGTTATAAACATACTTGTTGAATAACAAGGTTCTGCATGCAAATATCCTGTGGATTTATATGATATCGAACAAAAAAAAATACAAAAGATTAACGCATTGGCAAACTGTACGAAAACGTAAAATAAATAGTGTAGAGTCATACGAGTATATAAAAAAAGATGTTTTCATAGCCACACACGTGTGCTCCGAATTATTTTTTTCGCTTACATGGGACCCCAACAAGCGACTCCCTGGGTCCATAAAATAAACAAAGACCGTATATTTTAATTATAAAATGAAAGATACGTCACTAAAGAATATGGCAAATTGCAAGGACTTATTAATTGTGTATGACGTTCGCTTAACATTTCATGCTCATATTGAAAAGATTTGTAAATCAGCTACAAAAATGTTGGGTTTTGTAAGGAATTGACCAACCTTGCAGTTATAAGGCTTTTAGCTTAGTGTGCAGTTATAAGGGATCTCAGTTATAAGGGCCAGAAGACACTGTCTAAGTACTAGTGGTCGAGAAAATGCAAAACAAATTTTTACGATATCTCTGTATGAGAGAGTTTGGTTTTTACCCATGGCTGTTTCCAACAGCATTTATCTCGGGAATGCTGAGTATCTAGTTCCAGACGGGACATCACATTACTGCTGATGGCTTATAAGCTTCTGAATGGTTTACTATCAATACCAGACATTCTGGATAAAATATAACTTAACGGCCCGGATAACTTCACGCGAGGCCGCCAACACAGGCTTTTAATTCTTCCCAGGTGTAGAACTAACTCACCAATGGTGATGCCCTTGGGAAGACTCACTAGGTTAATTAACTCCCTCGCAGGTAACTTGGATATTTTCCACATGTCATACAACGACTTTAAGCGCGAAATATTTTATATACGTTTTAACTGCGTACTTATGTATATAATTTTATCCTAACTTAAATGAATTTATTTTTTCAAAAGTTTATTTGTAATTTTGTTTACCGCTTTTGCAATGTATTGGTTTTTGTACTGTTTTTGCAAATTTTAATATATAAAACAAAGTCGGGTTAGTTACACCATTTATAACTCAAGAACGGCTGAACCGATTTTTATGATCTTTGATTTGTTGGATTTGTCTCCGTTTCGATTAACAGAATAACTATTAAAACATCGGAAAAAATAACGGGAAAAACAATTATGAACAAAAATTTTTTTTTCATATATTTTGTATGGAACGGCTTTTCAAATAATGTACGTTGGTTGACATAATTTGAATCAATTCGGTTGTACATAGTGTGCCGAACATTTTGTGCTTAGTCAAAAGCTGAATTTCATTTTTCGAACTTAGAGTACCTATTTAACTTAATAAAAACTTAATTTATTTCTGCTAAAAAATTAAACACAACATTAATTTATTGATTCTGCGGCGGTACGAAGTTTGACGGGTCAGCTAGTAAATAAATAAAGACCACTTTATTGATATGGAGGTATGAAATAATAAAGACTAGAAAGGAAATTTCTAGAAAAACTAATGTGTAAGAAAAGCAAACACGTAAGATGAAAATACGTTTCAAATGTGTTGTGGAAATGGTATAATAAGTGAAATTTGAGGATAATTAACAGGAGATGAAGGCACGCAACCCCTAATGATGTTAGAATACGTGTAATTATTATTTTAATCGAAATAACCCTGTGATGAAAGCAGACAACACTATCATAATATCATTATTAAAGAACTTATTGGTACAAAAACCAGCATCTTTCAGATCAAGAAAAAGTGGTGACCTGACAGTTGATTCCTTGACAGTTGGCCCCCGAGATAATAATATTTATAAAATTATAATTTTTTGTGCATTATTTACCATAAAAATTATCAAACATAAAATCGACTTCAAAAATACATTTAATAATTACTAGGTATTGACATCAAGCGAATTTATTTACAGTGTCGATTTTTTGTACTTACACGGAGAAAAATATTATTCGAAAAAAGATCATTTTAATAGTAAAAACGGTTAACAACGGGACTGAAGTTCTTACGAACAAATCAACAGGGATTCAATGTTTATTCTTACATTACTGTAATCATTATGTAAAATGTTCATGTAAAAGCCCATTAAGGCGTAAATAAATAATAAATAAAATAAAATAAAATTCCCGCCAATAAACATTAAAACACTGTTAATTTAAATTAAACAAATAACTTTGTATCAACCACTATTATATAATCACAATTACCTACATATTTCGAAACCGATGGTTTCTTCGTCAGGGTAGTAATGACATTAAATAAAAAAATAAAAAACAAGTATAGACTAAAAAGAACAGACTAAAAAGAACTATGGACAAAAATATTACAGAGAGAGGTGATTAATTAATTTAAAAATATCGTAAAAAACAATTATTTAAAATTAAATATAAAAAATATTTTAGAATATGAAAAATTACATTATATAAATTATCAAAACATAATAAAGATGTTTAAATAACGAAAATATATTATTTTAAATATTAATATTAATAAGAAAATAAATTTAAGAGACGGCTATTTTAAAAAAATATTTGGTTATTTATAATATTTTATTTACTATTAACACTTTTTCTAATTTCTAAATTTTTAAGTTTGCTAATTGTAAATCTGTTGTGTTTGTGTGTAAAATTTTTAACCCTTTATTTATATCAAAAGAATGATTTGTTTCTAAAATGTGGTTGGCAAATTCAGAATAATTATTATTATTCAAACACCTTAGGTGTTCCTTAATTAAAATAAAACAAATTAACACTGGTAATTTGTTCGTAAGAACGTCAGTCCTGTTTTTACTATTAAAATGATCGTCTTTTCGAATAACATTTTTTCCGTGTATACTGGTATATTTTTTACATAGTTTAAAGTTTCGCCAACATTTTCTTCATTAATTAAAATATAACAATTTGAGGTTTTACTTATAAAGTTAAAAATAAAAATTAGTCCTTCAGAAAAGTCAATAGATGACGCATAATAAATAAAAATAGATACATTTATCCAAGACACTGTCTACATAACATTTAATTTGGGTTTGAATCTTGCAAACATAAAGATACCAGACAATAAAAAATATGCGTTAGAAAATGAAGATAATGTTGGTAGTTCACAGTCGAAGTATGATTAAAAAGTTAAATATGACCGAATCGGATAGGGACACATTAGCTCAGTTGGTAGAGCTGCACCCCGGCAAGGCAAAGGTCGTTCGCTAGTATTATCTTCATTAATTAAAATATTACAATTTGAAGTTTTGTTCGTTAAGTATAAAATAAATAAAAAATTAATTACCATGTTTTCCCTAAACAGAATGCATATTGTATATAAGTATGCTGGAGGGGAAGGGGGGGGGGGGCAACTGTCGGGGTATCAATTGTCATGGAATCAAAAAAAAAATACAAATATACTTTTCGTGTCTGACGCATTATAAATAAACAATAACTTCATTGCGCATTTAAAATCATGAAGTGTATAACAAATCTTAAATTCATTTATGTGCCATATTGGCAATATTATTATTCCTCTGTGAATTCCAATGTTTGCTTTGACAATTTGCAGTAATTACGGAATCTAACGACCAGCGCCTAATGATGGCTCAGTGACATTTTTTGAACAATGTTTGTTTGGATTTTGTACCCGCTTTGTGAGCGTTTGTCACTGTTTGACTACCTCGTTAGGACGCCAACACTGTTTGAACAGGGAACCCTCGTGCTACTAGGAAGAATTTATACTTCGTAATAGAAATAGAACATACTAAATCTGTGGCGTAGCGACAAATTAGACAAGTGAGAACAACATTTCGGGTCAATAAATTTAACTTAGGTAAACTTGAAACATAAATTTTTTTTTATATAAAGTATTACTTGTTTATTTTACTAGTGATTGATTAATAAGTTGATAGCGTTTTTTGTTAACGAAGCGCTTTTTTGACGTATATTTTGTTAATAACAGACTTTTTTTTTTGATTGAAGGAAGCAAATTGACATTTTAAAGGATAAAATATACTTAATAATAAATACTCCACTATTTATTTGAATTAACAAATGACAGCCAACCAGGTTTTGCTTGTGTGAAGCTGTGTCAAGACTTATTATTTTATTATATTAACTGACAATATAATAAGCTTTTTTTGAAGAAAACATCTTCTTAAAGTTTTTCACTTTGTGATAGCACTATTTATTTTATTAAAAAGGCAAATAACTTGGTTTACATCACTAAATTAAAGTGATGTACCAAATTGTTTTATATTTAATAAATATAAAATATTACCGATTATTATTTCGGCTACTGGCATTATACCTAGCTCTCTCATTAAAAATTTAGACATATTAGATTTGTCACAGAATTTGTATATAAAAATGCAAAAATCAGTCATTTTAAATACATGTAGGATTATAAAAGATTTTTCAAAGATTTATATTGAGGGATCAGTAGGATTTATCGGTCCAATTAGGAGTTCCACCGAGCCAAACCCTCTGATATGAAAATATCTGGAGTCGGTGAATTATTTCCTCATTTGGTACTCTGGTAGGTTAACATGTTGTTCTTGATTGTTTTGTATTAATTTTCCTTATATAATACACTTGCATAGGGTGGATTTACTAGATGATCATTTGCGGAAAAGTGTGTAAAGGGTTAAGTTTTTCCTGTGGGGAAAATTTAACCCGGACATAAAGTCTGACGAAGAAAAGAATTTGGTTTAATTGCTGGTTAAAAAATATATCCTGGAATGAGTAATTTATCAAATTTTGCGTAATTCCATTGCGACAGCAATATTTAAAAAATACAGTGTTTTTTTACTATTTTTTTTTATTGTTGGCTAAATAAAATGGAATTCAAAAAACATCATACGTCATCGAAGATCGGAGGCTTCTAAAATAAGTTATTTGATTTAAATTGAGATATATGAAACGGTGACTGGACAACTCATCGCAGTGTGCAACATCATCACTTCTTTCAAAAATCATTATAAGTGATGAAAAAAAAATTGGTTAAATAGGTTACGTTAGATACGTTTTTAGATTTTCATGGCCAAAAGCATTTTCACACATCGTCGGATCTGCCGGATCTGTCCTGATGATGGACACTGCAACGCTGTCCGAAACGTCGGCTAAAAAAGGAGGTAGCGCAACACGGCATAACACCCCAAAAACAAACAACGAAAAAGGTTGCGTTAGGTTAGGTCAGTGGTCACCAACTTTTTTTAAACCGAATGAAAATTTAAGTTTTATTCCAATTCTAACTAGTGTTTATTTTACAATAGAACAATACTATTATAATGTAGGAATATGTAATTTATATATACAGCTAATTAAAGAAGTAATAAAGTAACAATAAACCTTACAATTATTAAATTTGTTGTTTGTTTAGTTTTGCATATTGTATGGATGTTATTTTATCTATTGAGTTACAAATAAAGAAATACTCACGTTAAATCTGTACGTACACAACTATTTATATAGGTATTAAAAGGAAAGAAAGTAATTATAAAGTAATTTCAAGAATTGAATTTATTTCATTCTCCGAAAACACTGAAGACTCTGGTTGTCTCAAATACCTATTTTTTTTACATTGTGTTCACTACCTAACTACACACTAACTAACAGTGGCGGTTCGTGGTCTTTTTAACGGGGGTTCATAAATTCAAGAGAAGATATATTGTCTAATCAAAATTTACTCTTGTCACACAAATTAAATAAAGTTAGTGGAGGGGTACCTAGAAATGTACTATTGTTTTTAAATAACTTGATACTCCTCGACACAATTATTAAACAACCAAAATGGTTTTAGAGGATTTAAATTGTTTAATGGTTTTTACAGAACTCAATGTACGTTTGCGTCGAATGTAGAATATAATAAATATAATTGATATTTTAAAACATTAAAAAAACCAACAAACACAAATAAAGGTGGCCACGAAATAAAATTACCTTTTTTCACTTACACAAAAAATCCATTGTACACGTATACAAAAAATAATTATATTTAATTTCCAAACTTTTTTCATAAGCATTAGCGTTTTTTTTATATAACACTGTATTCCGTCATTGTGTGAAAAAATTAGGACAGAATATTGAAGACAACCGATAAACGCAACCACTTTCAATTTGAAAGCCGAAACAATACTAGGAAAGCTCAACACAAAATTGCATAACTAGCGACGTTGTTTGCCGAAACTTTAGTAAATGTACTCGTAAATAAGGGATATAACGACTTATCTATAAAAAAAATACGAAAACAGAAGTCAAAATCGGTCCACTTCAATAGTAGATTTACAAATGCCATTAGTAAACGGTTGGAGATATGCAGAAACAAGAAAAAAAATGTACAAAAATGACTACAAAGTTAAATAGCATAATATATAACATTTAACTTGCATCGGTCGTGCAAAAGTCGACCGTCAGCCGGTCATTCTGCGACAATCTCGGGCTTCGTTTCGGCGAGACTCGTCAAAGTTCGGAGGTCACGTAACATCTTGACTCGTGAGCAGCGCACCAAGCTGAGTAGATTTGTCCATTCTACCGCCACAGCGATTCGTATCGGCTATGATTTTTTCGTATGGACAAATGTGTGCGGATCGCAACGCGCACAAAATGGGAATAGATAGGTACTGTATTTTTCGGTGGCGCGAGTTTTAAAGACGGAATTTTAATGTCGAGCTATCTGTGTTGCGCTTATAACAAGATTGTTATATTTTATCATCTTTTTAATGGGGGTTCACCGCACAACCGCACTTTAGGGAAAACCATAATCAAATTCTGATTAACAAATTGAAATATAACTGTTCACAACCAGTTAATAAAATTTTATTAAATTGATATATCCTGTATGAATTATTTATACGCAGAAATCGGGAATTTTTGGAGGGCCTGATGAAAATCTTTGGCGGGCCGGATGCGGCCCGCGGGCCTTATGTTGGTGACCACTGGGTTAGGTTATGGGCTATTTTTTATAACTTTCAATGTTTTTCAAAATGGTGTTGAAATACCACTTTGTTGAGTTGTCATGGAACCATACGAAATTGGATGGATTTTTACGGGAAGAACTTCGAACATTTCTCATTGGAAATTAATAATTGATAAAAAAAATAATTATTAATACTTTCCTAAAAGTTGTTCTTAAAACATAAATTATACTCTCTTAAGCACAGACATGTACATTATTAGGAGAGAATTTGAAATATTGTATTATGTAAAAAAAAAACCAAATAATAAAAAAAATTACAAAATCAGCTATACAAGAACATATATTGCACATATTTGTAATGAGTGTAACAAAAGATTAAGATTTTTGTGCATTTAAGGACCCCTTTGAAGTCCACCCCCTATAACTGCCCAGACTGACTAGGCTGTCGCTACGACACTGCCTCTTACTGGGTAATCTACTTCTCTGATCATTTACGCAGAATTAGAGAGATCGGATGGCGTAACGTACATAACTGTGAAATATCACGCATCGCTTCAAATGGTCGGTAGTAGATATCTCTCTGCATACCATTTCAGAATAACATCTACACCCGAGTATTTATTTAGGAAAGGTAGTAGAAACTCTCTGCATTCTATTGCGAAAACAACATTAAATTAAACAACACATTAAAAAAAGTACGTAGGAATATATTATATATATTTTTATTAGTAACTTTATAGGGGAATTTTATAAAACACTCGAGGATGGTGAGAAACCCCCTTAAAATATTTTGTAGTCTTTGAATGTATTTATTGTTTAATTTGAAGAACTCCATATTAATGTTTATATTTAATAATATTATTATTTACTTTATAAAAGCTGTCATTTTATAAACAAGTTCTGTTATGTAATGACAGTTTGATAATGCCTTCAGAAGTCTAAACAACTTTCATACGTAATAATTACATAGCAGAACTTGCTTATAAATAAACTGTTTCTTTAAATTAAGTATCTAATAATATTAAAAACCTATAAAAAAATAAAAAGTCTGTCAACAAATTTCTCGTCTTCGTCTTTCTTCGTCTTTCACTAGAGAAGATGTCGCACCATACCTACGCATTTTGTAGTAGTGTTTTTTACACTAGCTCTACAAGGAAAAAATCCTCTGAACCTATGTCATCTTTGGGGATGCTGTGTGGATGGTCGTTTTATGGAAATAAACGAGAGGAAATTGTGGGAAGCAAAAAGGTTGAGGGGTGGGTAGGAATCTGGGTGTCAATGTGTCCGGAAGTATCGGACGTATGAATCCATCCCTTTCAGAGAGGTCAAAAGGTTTCCCTCAACCAGTCTCTCCCGATCCGGCGCCAAGACCTAGACAAACCTCACCCAAGAACCCGGGCACCCCTGCTAAGATACCAAACATAGCGAACCATTTGGTGCGACCTACAGCGGGGGGTGTTGGTTATCCAATAAATGGTTCTGGGGCGGCGGTACACATTCCTGACTACCGACAGTAATATTATTTATTATGAACAATAAATAATATAACTGAATAATATATACATATGAATACATTATACATATGATTCAATAGCGATAGAAAAATATTTGAAACTAAGAAATGATGAAAATTAAAAAATACCGACCAAGTTGTTTTGTTTAAAAAAATTGTTTGCTTTCATAGCTACATTTTAAAAAAGTGTCAGGTCCTTGACTCTTTTTATCATTAATTTGTTCATCTTTTATCATTTTGTTTACATTGCTTTATGATATATGTATTATTTGTAGGTATACGCCTTGTATAATTTTACCTTACCTAAGAACAATTTTTTTTATATGTTGTTTCTTCCAATTCCACAATCAATAATAATTAATAATTATGTTTCCCTTTATCATTTGTATTTTTCTGAAAATGTATTTTATACGGAAACTTCCAAAAGAATTCATATTCTGCGCTTTCGTAGATGGCGCTCGTATAGTATTTTTTTTTTTTACTAATAAACGCTTTTTAGAAGATAAGCTTTGAAATATTAAGAAAATTTTATTGTTCGCAAAAGTACACAAGCAATATGAATATTAACAAATAGTTTTGTTAATAAAAAAACTTTAATCTTTTAAGATAGGCTAACAAATACAACATTGGATTGAATCACCAATAAAATATTGTATTTGTTAGCCTTTCTTAAAAGATTAAAGTTTTTTAATTACCAAAACTATTTGTTAATATTCGTATTGCTTGTCTACTTTCGCGAACCATACATTTTTCTTAATATTTCAAAGCATAACTTGCAAAAGGCGTTTATAAGTAAAAAAATACTATACGAGCGCCATCTATGAAAGCGTAGAATATGAATTATTTTGACATTCACCTTAAACGAGCAATTTTAATGTAAAAAAGCGTCTTTTAGAACCGTTTGTTTCCCAGATAAAGTTAAAAAGCTTAATCGAACCTAACTTTTCTAATAATATTTTATTTTGATTTCAGCGCCAAAACAGGCTTGCCGCCGGTCAAGAAAACCCGGATTAGACCGAAAACCTCGCCAAGCTTACAGCGCCAAGCAACTAGAACGTCTCGAAACAGAATTCAAAGCCGACAAATACCTCAGCGTGTCCAAAAGAATGGAACTTTCTAAGGCGTTGAATCTAACGGAAGTCCAGATCAAAACCTGGTTCCAGAATCGAAGAACCAAATGGAAGAAACAACTAACATCACGACTCAAAATGGCGCAACGCCAGGGTTTATTTCCCGCTCATTATTTTAATCCGGGAACACAACCATATTCGGCGCTCTTCGCCCCGTACTACGTGGGACCGCTTGGTTGTATGTTCGGCAACTCGCCGCTAGATGGCAGTGCGTTGGCGCCGGGGGCGACATCTGTTAGTGAAAAGATCTTACCTTCCAGTAGAAGTCCAGATTCTCCATGAATAAAAATTAATTAGTACAATATTTTTTATAATTAAAATACCGACTAGTCTTATGTATTTTAAGTGTAAATAAATAATAGTAAGTGTATGATTTTTCTGTATTACAATAAATAATAATAAATATCCATATTATGTAACTAACTGTAAATAAAAATTGTGTGATTGGAAAACTATGGGGGTTTTCCACCATCCTCCTGACAGCTCATCCATTCGAAAACAAATATTAATAAATAAACAAATAATTACTCGCAACAGGTAAAAAAAACTCAGCTAACCCTATATACACAGCCCTATTCATGGGTACCGAATAGTAAACTTGGATTTTTTAAATAAATAAATCGTGTTTAATAAATAGAAAATGTACCTCATCGTATGGATGATCTATGAAGAGGACGGTGAAATATCCCCTAACTCTCATTTTCTCCCTGGTGAAAGTACCACGATGCAGTTTCTAATCGTTGCTTCAAGTGGCTTTGGCTGTGTATAGTCACCGGATCAAAAACTAGCAATATACTTACCAAACTTCCTATTCTTCATCTGGTTTAACTTTCCTCTGCTTTGATTCAAATGATATTCCCTGCTCCGGGCAATTGGGACTCTTTTGTAAGTACATAAATGTTTTTAAGGTGATTGTCAAAAGAATTCATATTCTACGCTTTCGTAGATGGCGCTCGTATAGTATTTTTACTTCTAAACGCTTTTTAGAAGTTATGCTTTGATATATTAAGAAAATTTTATTGTTCGCAAAAGTACACAAGCAAAATGAATATTAACAAATAGTTTTGTTATTTAAAATACTTTAATCATTTAAGAAAGGCTAACAAATACAATATTGGATTGAATCACAGATGTAATATTGCATTTGTTAGCCTCTCTTGAAAGATTAAAGTTTTATAATTAACAAAACTATTTGTTAATATTCATATTGCTTGTCTACTTTCGCGAACCATAATTTTTTTTTAATATTTCAAAGCATAACTTCTAAAAAGCGTTTATAAGTAAAAATAATATACGAGCGCCATCTACGAAAGCGTAGAATATGAATTCTTTTGACAATCACCTTAATGAGAATGTCAAAATAATTCACATTCTACGCCTTCATAGATGGCGCGCGTATAGATTTTTTTTCTACTTATAAACGCTTTTTACAAGTTATGCTTTGAAATATTAAGAAAAATTTGTTGTTCGCGCAAGTACACAAGCAATATGAATATTAATAAATAGTTTTATCAATTAAAAAAACGCTAATATAACAATAAATTTTAGTAAGAAAGGCTAACAAATTCATTATTTCATCGGTGATTCAATCCAACATTGTATTTGTTAGCCTCTATTGAAAGATTTCAGTTTTTTAATTGACAATACTAAAAACTGTTATAGTTTTGTTCTCAAAATATGATTAAGGGGTTTCTCACCATCCTCACACTAATAACGAATATTATTAAAAACAAAAATTAAATTCTTGCAGTGGTTAGAAAACTCGGCCAACTTATGCAATATATAGCCAATGTTCAACACTGTGACAACCGAATAAATTGAATCAGTAAATAATTCAATATAAGGATTTAAGTCGACATAAAACATATTGTTTTCGTATAAGGGATGTGTTAGGGGGTAGATTACGCTGTGTGTGTTCGATACAGCGGCGGGTGGAGGCTTTATGGCCAATATTCAGGCGAATAGCCCCCAATAAGCTGCTGACTGCAATATACATAGGGGAAGAGAATAAGCTACACAGGCAATATCAGGAACGATTGGATTCACAACGGGCGTTTGCATAAACATTGTAAGATTAAAATATATTAGATAACTTTTATGTAATGTTAATACAACACAATTGTCTAGAGTGCTCCCAATTATCCCGAGCTATTGAGGTATCTCCAATTAAGGCATGATGTGAGGCTGAAATTACTTGAAAATGGACGGTGGAGAGGCAAAGGCATGTTGCTTCAAAGTACCTAGCTTTTTTGTTTCTTATTTTTTATTTGACAAGAGACCCAACTGCTCCCGTCTGGAGCCAGTGAGACTATAGCATCCCCAGGTGGGGTATGTTGTGAGGCTGAAGGTAATGGGGAGGGGAAGGAGACGGGAAAAGGAAGATGGGGAAGTACCTGACTATTCAGATCTGGTCACCAAACACGTTTCAAGCAACGTTTCAATTCTGAATGGTGTTCTTAGACCAGGGTGATACTGAGAGTTTCTTACATTCTGGAACTTGCCGTAAATATACTATATATTATTTTTAATTAATTAATTGTGAAATAACACAAATTAATCAAATACATTTATTTGGGCACGCCGGGTTCGAACCCGCTGATTGGGAGTTCGGGTTACCGCTCGACCAAGCTTACTGTCTATTCATATCGGACCGGTGATTCTGTATTTTTTGTGTTAAGTCAGCGTTATGAGACAAATAAGATAAAAACGGCAAAATCCGTCGAATGCGAATCCGTCATTTTCTATGGTTTCCAATGGCTTGTCTATGCCTGTCATGTGTTGACGTGAGCTGGTTTGCATAAATTACCTACTTAAGACGAATTACTATTTTTTACTTATTATAACTAATCACAATCACAAATAAGCCTAATTCTACCAGTTTCTACCATCCTCCCAATAGCTTATTCATACTGCAACGAATATTATTAAAAATAAAAATAAAATACTCGCAGTGGTTAGAAAACTCGGCGAACTTATCCAATATATAGCCCCTATTCATAGGTTCGAGTACCGAATTATAAAATCCAAATTGATAAATAAATAAACCGGAAATCGTAAATCGAAAATATTCGTTATTAGTGTAGATAAGCTATTGGGAGGATGGTGAGAAACCCCCTAAGAAAAAAAAATAAGCCTAAGAAAAAAATAAATATAAATGACTAGTCGTTTTATTTTGATATTTGTACGTGATGGCTGATGACATTAGATTCGCAAATTTACCCGCGACTAAATGGTAGATTCAGACTGGGTCGACGTACGTATGCATCGCTACGCCTAACAATATCTGGGCTACTTAGCAACCATAGATTTTCGATGAAAATTTATGTTTTAGCGCCTCCGCCCACTCAGGCAACTGAAAACTCTCAACTGCCAACTGTCTTTGTATGACAATGTGATGGCCCGCACACTTCACAATCACGCAAAACCCCGTTGTCAATGGTAACGCAAGCGGAAACTTGCGACTTGTTCTGCTGGTTGCCCTGGGCGGCCATTGATAGTTGCCAGCTGTCAGCTGATTGTTCTTCGTCTATGGTTAACCAAGCTTTTTGACCAATCAAGGCAGAGAAAACAGCCGGTTTTAGTTGGTTTTCAGTTGCCTCAGTGGGCGGAGCGCCTTAGAATCACATTGGCCACACGCATCGCGACCGACGTGTCTGTGGCCATTTTCATAGAAAATTTATGGGTTGCTAAGCATTGTTTGGCGTAGCGATGCGTACGTACGTCGTCCAGTCTGAATCTACCTTAAACCGGAAATCGTAAATTTTAATTTTTTTGTGGTTTTCTTTTAGATTTGAGTATATAGTTTGTTGTATTCTCTTTCCAATACCGTTTAGATCACATTTATGACTATGATAGTAAGGGAGAAACAACGATTTCTGTGAGACCTATGTGAGCTGGGACAAATATGGTCTCCTGTGATTAAACGGGCTAGCTTGGCGCACGCTCCTTACCTCATTTACAGTAATGCTCATTTACAGTAAATCTCGTATATATTTACATGGTGTCCGGGGGTAGAGTGCATTAACTTCGGGAAGTGATTCTACATGATAGCATAAGTAAAAAATAAAAAATTACATTTTTCGATATACCAACTTGTAGGGGTACTTTTTGGTAAAAAGATAAAATTAGTCGGGCGTGTGCGGCCAGTACTATTATTTTAAGCTGTTACGAATCACAACCATCCAACGCCACCACAATCGCGCCCGGCTGACTCACAGCAAATTTATCGGGTAAGTTTGTACCTTACACTAAGGATTTTTAAAAGGTAAAAAAAATTGGAATTAAGGTGAATGTCAAAAGAATTCATATTCTACGCTTTCGTAGATGGCGCTCGTATAGTATTTTTACTTATAAACGCTTTTTAGAAGTTATGCTTTGATATATTAAGAAAATTTTATTGTTCGCGAAAGTATCCAAGCAATATGAATATTAACAAATAGTTTTGTTAATTATAAAACTTTAATCTTTCAAGAAAGGCTAACAAATACAATATTGGATTGAATCACATATGAAATATTGTATTTGTTAGCCTCTCTTGAAA
This sequence comes from Limnephilus auricula, assembly GCA_951813805.1. Lineage (NCBI taxonomy): Eukaryota > Metazoa > Arthropoda > Insecta > Trichoptera > Limnephilidae > Limnephilus > Limnephilus auricula. The sequence goes on along the minus strand of OX638389.1, from coordinate 40,277,536 downwards.
GATTAAAGTTTTGTAATTAACAAAACCATTTGTTAATATTCATATTGCTTGTCTACTTTCGCGAACCATAAATTTTTCTTAATATTTCAAAGCATAACTTGTAAAAAGCGTTTATAAGTAAAAAATACTATACGAGCGCCATCTACGAAAGCGTAGAATATGAATTCTTTTGACAATCACCTTAATCATTTTTACTCCAACCATCATGTAGAATCACCTCCCAAAAGTTAATGCACTTTACCCCCGGACACCCTGTATATTTTTTGGTTATCACAACTCATGACAATATCCGACTAAAATGTTTTTATAATTTGGTAATACCTTCATGTCTTCCTCGAATAAATAAATAAAATAATGCTTGCCCTTCAAAGTGGACTTTATTCAAATATATTCCCAACGGTCAAAAAAGATTTAAGATAGTTAGGTACTTGCATTGCGACAGACAGATAATCAATCAAACGTAACGCTATGCTTATATAAATATATTCAGATGACATTTGATGATATTAACAACTAAATCAATTGATTTCTTATCAAACTAATCCGTCTGCGAATATTTCGTTTTTAATTGAATGATGGAATTATTTCAATAGGCAATCTCACATCAAGTGGTAATCCCTTGAAACGGCTAGAAATAAATATTGTTTGACAGATGTGACGTTAATTACTTTGTTGATCAGGGAGATATTATTTTTAAATCCATGCGGATGTAAATGTGAATGAAGCACGGGGAGTTTGCCAAAAATGTGGCGGTCAAGCCTCTCTGCATACTTGACTTAAAATTTTTGAAGTAAATACTTCTTTACGCACGTTTGACTTGAGGGGTAAACTGGCGAATGCGTTACGGAAATTACAGCGTTACGAGAGGCGTAATATCGGGCGTTCCGAACGTTACGGAGGCGAACGATAATAAATAAAAAATAATTTTGAGGTTCATTCCTCACAATCTAATCGTAACACCAGTGCTCAAATCCATAGTAATGACAATGACTAATGGCGTTTTGAATGGGTCATGGCATTTATGCTGACAATAGTTGTGTTGTTGTTTCTTACATTCTAATCGTTAAAATCTAACTAATAACTAGCTCTTTTTAGATTGGAATTTTTTTAATTTCCTGCTGAAAATGTGAATAAATGTCGCTGTCTAACTAGAATCCGCATCAAAAAAGTTTTATTTTAAACTTTGTTAAGAATTAAATCAACAATCCCATTCGAAGCGTAATTCCCATAATAAAATTTTCGTTTAGAGTGTGCGAACTCAGTACATCGAAACGACTGATTTGTCACGATCCAAACGAATCTTCAACATAGATTTTTATACACTGATGGTTGGAATGGTTTTATTCGATGCCAGGAAGAAAATTAGATTAGATTACTAAAGAAGTATTTACTTCAGTCGTGTGGTCTAAAGCACAGTCGTATTTTTTTAATTAGAAATACTAACTTATTGTGATTCCGTGTGTAACCAAAACCTCCTAAATAACTGTGATCTAGGAGGTTTTGGTGTAACTCCGGTTAAATGTAGTCCTGAGCTTGGATTTAGTTTGAATTTGAGTGTCATTTTATAAATTTGGAACATGAGTCCACACAGGTGGCCCCGAGGAAAAAAAACCCTCAGGGCCTCTGTCATCTTTGGGGATGCTGTGTGGAGGGTCATATAGGGAAAGAAAGGGGAAGAAGTTCTGGGAAGAAAAAAATACGAGGGGTGGGTAAAAATATGGGAGGTCAACGTGTCTAAGAAGGACGTATGAATCCATTTATCCCACTATTATGCAAGGCGATGCGATGGGTTGAGAGAGTCCGGCTCGTGAGGTCTAGGTTAGACCTCCCCTAACCAATCTCTTCCGATCCGAGTTGGACAAACGCATTAGCCGCCAAGATCCAGACGAACCTCACCCATTCAATCCACTTGGGGTGACCTATGGCAGGGGTGTTGATTATCCAATAAAAGGTACGATAATAAACAACACTGCACTGCTGAAAACCAGCTGCATTCCAGGAGAAATCCTGAATTGCAGCTGAGCAGTGACCTTTTCGTCAATAGAACCAATGTTTAATCAAATATGTATATATATTGTGAAAAAAAAAAAAAAAAACGAGCCGAAGTATTTACTGAAAACTCCCGATCATCATAGTTGTATTGTTAATTAGAAGAAACAAAATTCCACAACAATACTTATTGAATTTATCTACGAGAAGGCTAATATGAGTCATCGTATATATTATATTCACTCTACTGCAGTTTATGAAACGCATTCTACATGATCAAATTGCCTCCAAGGTCCATAAAACTACTAGTAAAAACTGGTTTAACCGTTTTATTTATTTGTTTGTTGGCGGATAATTTCACAATGACAACATTTTGTTAGAACACTAAAGGTAAAAAAATATAAATGATAATTTTCACGGTGTCCGTAGTACAAGCAGGAAATGTTGAATCTACGTACATTGCATAGAGAAAACAAATAAATCTTTTATTTTTCGTTTTGAGCAATTTAAAAAAAAATATATATTGTTACAGTGATAAGCATAGTACAGCCAAAAACAATAGTAAATTACACATTTTCAAGTATTCTACGTCAATTAAGAGAGCTAGGCTCTTGAGCTTGGTGTAGGAGTTATTTTATAATTTTATATTAGTGTACAATAAATATAGTCTTACGTACTAGCCCGTTTAATCACAGAAGACCATATTTGTCCCAGCTCACATAGGTCTCACAGAAATCGTTGTTGTTCCCTTACTATCATAGTCAGAAATGTGATCTAAACGGTATTGGAAAGAGAATACAACAAACTATATATTCAAATCTACCACAAAAAAATTAAAATTTACCCCTTTCTGAAACCAAAGTTTCCGATATCAATTTGAAAAAAAATTATGGAGCTTTGTGAATTTTTAAAGAATTTTTTTACATGAACCAAAAAAAGTGAGGTGACAGTAAGGTTTATAATTCATTTATCTAATGAAATAAGTATGTGTTTTATTTTTTTTCATTATCAGTAATTTTAGTTAGAAAAAAAATAAAGTGAGCCATTTTTAAAACTTTTTAGAGTTTTCGCAAAAAAATTATATTAAAAAAAATACATAGTTATTTTAAATATAGAAATTTGAACTCCTATTTCATCACCTTTCGAAAACAGTTTTTAGTTTTCGAATACATGAACAAATGTTCCATTTATTTGGATTTTATTGCAAAGCGGGAATATTTTTAGCCTCTGACAAAATACGCCAATTTTTTTAGGGGCTAGGATTGTAACGTTATAAATTATAATATGGCATTAAATGAAGTTAGAGTATTTTGATTGGTGATGTTATGGTTGTTAATTTTTTAAGAATAATTTGATCTCTTTCAAAGATACCAAATCTGTATTTTTTTAACTCTTCGGGAAGATTATTGAAGTATTTTATGCCTTTGCAAATATAATTGTTGTGCATTTGTTGTGTTGAAAATACAGGAATTTGCATGTTATATTTATGCATCGATTATATAAATGTCTAGAGTCTAGATGGAGTGTTGCGCTGTAATTCCGACAAAAACAACAGGCCAGATTTGAAACACTTGTGTGCGTGACACGCAACGTGACATGTAACTTATCAAAAAAAAAAACAAAAAGTACCGAAACGCTAGTAGATGATATCTATTTTAAGTAAAAACAATATTTTCTCTAGGGTTAAAATCCAGAGAGATAAATAGGGAATACGTTTGTATGGAAAAATCAACGTCGGGTATACCCATTATGCGCTTAACAAGTTCACATATGTGTCTGTTCCATTTCATATTTTGGTCTTAACAAACGGATTGCAATATTTAGAGCACAGGCGTAGGGTGGGAATGCTATCCTTGTTCTACCGGTATTTCAATGGAAGATGCTACGAGGAACTAGCGTCATTGATCCCCTCGGCACCGGTGCATAGTCGGGAAACACGCCAAACGCTCGCCCAATATATGTACACGGTTTACACGGTTTATATGTCACGGTTTTTATACTTTTTTTATATGTCACGGTTTTTATATTTTTTTTTATTTGTCACATGAGAACTGGTCTTTTTTACGACTCGTTCTTGAGTTCAACAGCTCGGCTGTGGAATGATTTACCGGCCTCTGTGTTTCCTCCTTCGTACAACATGGGTCTCTTCAAGACCCATGTTCACTCCTTCCTCTCCTCAAAAAGACCCTCCACGCAGCATCTTCAAAGATGACATAGGCCCCGAGGGAAATTATTTTCCTCCTGTATGGAGTTAAAATAAAAAAAGGAGGATATATATATGTGAATGGAAGAAGAAGTTGTGGGTGCCCGAGGAAGACATGGCACGATCAAGTGAACCAGATACTTGAGTCGAACCATGTCAGGAGTCGGAATAATAGAAAAGCATGTATGAGAAGATGTATGAATGTATAAATGTGAATGAAGGAAGGAGTGTATGCCAAGAACGATTTGTTTGGTGGTCCGTCCTTTCGCGGGGAAACGGCGTGATGGTTAGTTAGTTAGTTACAAAAGAACAAAAAAAAAGGTAAATCGATGATAATAAACGGTGATCAAGAATTTTCAAGGTGAATGTCAGTACTTAAACCCTACTCAACCCCTAAACAACTATCCATAAATTTTGTTATTTATTTCCAAATTGAAATGTCTCGTCATGCCCTTGCTAGGGTGTATCAAACAATGCGAAAATGGACAAAGTCTTTTCCCGCAAATACAGTAAGACCGGGATGTATTGCAAAATAATGAGCTGTTGACGTAAGTCTCTCCAGTCTCGCAAATCCGATTATTTTCTTGGAACCAAGTCATTTATATATAACAAAAATAATTAGTAATAATCTTTATTCCTTCTAATTGGCTCTAGAAGTTACTTCTTCGTCTTCTTCTTTCGCATGACGAGGATCATAGGAAGGAAATTTTTAGTTTTTGAGCTTTATAATCAGAATTCGGCAGTAGCTTCTCTTCGGCAGTGGCCGCCCACAACAGATATGGATTATTTTTTATATACATAGATTATTTATTACAAAGGGCAGGGGCGCCGCCGCCGTATCAGCCGTATCAATGATACGGGGCTCCGGGCTACATGGGCCCCTAACTTGTGTAAGTAAAAAATAGTAAAATGTTATCCACAGCGTCACTTAATCTCGTACTTCCCGGGAAAAAACACATAAAAAACTGTCATACGTGCCTTAGAGTTTTCACTTCAGAAATGACAAAAGTCAAAAAAAGCAATCTCTTTTTTTCCCAGGTTAAGCGTGCGCCCAAAAGTTGGCAATAACCGACGTACAATGACAAACCACGGAGACCAATATTTACCGGATAACGTCATATCACCCCTAGAATGAAAACTGTTAAAATGGATAGTAAAATAATGATTTAATTTAATAAGTAATAAAATGAGAGTAGCAAGTTACAATACATTGGAACCCCTCATGACGAGTACCTTCCATAACGAGTAATTCGCATAACGAGCAAAACCGATATTGAAAAAGATGCTTCCTTTCGCGTAAAAGAACGACATTTCGTATAACGAGTGACGCAAGGGGAAATTCCATCTTCATGACACTCATTTGTGGCCCGGGACTTCCACGCCAGTGCGTCAGTCTCTGGTTAGCATTTGTTCCGGTAGCACTTTAGTGTCGCATGTGACCACACATTTTTTCAAACTTGTGTTCAGACATGATTTGTAAATTTATTTTTTTATCTTAAAAATGGTTGCAGTCGGACCATGAATTCTCAACTATGAGTAAACTTGTGGATTTTTAAAGAATACATTCTAGTTCATGAATAATTTCAATCGGAACATACATTAGATTTCTCTACTCTGTGCACCAGCGTGTGCACAGTGCACACTTCTCCAACTATCCATTTGTAGTACATGAATAATTGCAGTCGGAGCATGAATGTGGTATTCTCCACCATGAGTAAACTTGTGGGTTTTTAAATTCGCCTTTCTAGCACATAAATAATTTCATTTGGAACATTTAAAAGGTACGATATTTGGTGTGATTTTAAGTGATACTTTGTAGCACTACTATAGTTATTTGAATAAAAGTTAAAAACATAAACAAAAAAGAATTTTCTTAGGCGTGAAATGTGTTATCGTTGTTTACATTGATCTAAATGAGAAAAATTGTTTCGCTTAGCGAGTGTTCAAATAACAAGTAAGATTATGAAATGAATTATGGGTGACCGGATAACTCAGAATAAATTCAACTCAACACCTCATTTGAAGTCATTAAAAGTTTTAAAAAAAAATATATAAAAAATTTGTTAAATTGATTATGCTGGGTTAGGGTAAGGGCTATTTTTAAATATATTTTTTCATAGCTTTTAACGACTTTTTATAGAGTTGTTGAGTTGTGTTAATTCTGAGTTAACATGGAACCAAATTATGCTCGTTAAAAGGGGTTCCATTTAATTATGATAGTACAGTGGAACTTCTCATAATGAGCAACTCCCATAACGAGCAAAACAGATTATGAAAAATGCTCCCTGAGAGACATTTCGCTGAACGATTGACGCAAGGGGAAGACCCATCTTCACGTCACTCAGTTGTCAATCGGGACTTCCGCGCCAGTGCGTCAGTCTCTGGTTGGCATTCCTTTCGCTAACACGTTAATGTCACATGTGATCACACATTTTTCCAAACTTGTGTTCGGACATCATTTGTATTTTTTTTTTAATTTCGGAAAACGAAAAAGCTTTTACTTTACTGTGACTCAGCATGTGGATTTTTAAATTTATTTTTATAAAACAAAAATAGTTGCAGTCGGAACACGAAAACGGTTGTTATCCGCTGTAAGTCAGCATGTGGATTTTAAATTGTCCCTGTCTGCAGTCGGAATATGAAAAAGGTTTGTCTCCACTGTCAGTCAGCTTGTGTACTTTTAATATGTTTTTCGAGAATATGAATAGTTGCAGTCGGAACATGAATACGGTTTTTCTTTGAGTAAACTTGTGGGTTTTAAAAGACTTCATTGAAGAACATGAATACTTGCAATCCGAACATACATACGGTTTTTATCCACTATGCATCAGCGAGTTTCGCCAAATGTCCCTTTGTAGTACTTGAATAATTGCAACGGAAAATGAAAAGGTTTGGATCCACCTTAAACCCCCCAACTAATTTTGATATAGGGCCCCTCCAAGGCACGCTACGCTACTGACAGAGGGTAACAATTATTGTAACAACTATTGTAATTAGCCTTAAACACTCATCCACATTGAAAAAGTACATGTATACTTTCTCGGGAGATTTTTTCAATATGGATGAGTGTTTCAGGCTAATAATTATTGTTTATAATAACTGTTACCCTTTGTGCTATGAATAAAAATCTTGTCGGCTATCCAGAGTGAATTTTGTATTTTAGTTATCGAGTGTCTTAGTTATTTATCGAGTGTCTTTAATGTATTTTACAATTAAATTCCAATGTTTTTTGTACGATTACCACAGGTGGAATTTTTCTTCGAAGTCATTAATTAAAAAAAATTATTATCATAAGCTTGTTTGTAGAAAAATGGGTAATTTTACTCAATAGGGGCAAAAATATTTCAGAAAAAATTTAATAACATTTTAATTTTTATAAGAAAATCTCTCTTTTTAGACTTTTATATAAAGTCAATAGGTGTTCCATAAAAATAAAATCGGATGTATTTATCCGAGACACTATCTAGGTAACAAATACATTCTTTGAATACTTGTTTCCAATAATAAAGGTAGCTGCCAATAATAGGGGAAAAAACATTAGTCGAAGATAACATTGTTAATTCTGAAATTTGAAATATGAAGTTGACAATTACGACAGTCTCATAATAGATCGCAGTAGCCCAATTGGTAGAGGTGTATGTCCCGGTAAGACGTAAGTTTCTGGGTTCGAGTCCCGGTTGCGACCGTTATCTTTTATTATTTTTCTGTGTCTTGTTCACTTATACACTTAACACTTATATTACCCACGCACAGGCTGCGCCTTAGTGAGTTTCCCTTTCTTATTATTATTGAACTGTAATGTCAACATGTAAAAAAAAAATGGGAAAAAATAAAGGAAAAAATAAAAATAAATAAATATAGGTAGAAATCAAATTAACAGTCGGTATATAACCATTAAACGGGTTCAAATCATATATAAAAGTAGGCAACGTAACAAGTTAGTATAAACAGATACACACGGAGTTCCCCAAGGAGGTACATTAGTACCCATTCTGTTTTTACTATTTATCAATTCCTTGTGACAGTTAGCAATTATATTAGATGTCGGTCGGACAAATTCCAAACACCCAAAATTTATTATTAGTCGCTGGATAAATTAAGTTAAGATAATTTTTGTGTTTTTTATTATTAATTATTTTTTCAATGTCTTTACATTTGAAGACGTTATTTTTAGCAATGGTTAAATTTGTTTCTTTTGAACATTAAACAAAAATACCTATTTAGAAATAGTATAAATGTATCGTCTGTAAGTGGGCTACTCACAGTTTGATAATGCCTTCAGAAGACTAAATAGCTGTCACGCATAATATGAAATTATTACATAGCAGAACTTATTTAAAAGCGTGTTTTCACGATAATTTAACGTAGGTAGACATAGGAATGACGTATGGCCCGTACCTGAGATATAATAACTCAGGTACGGGCCATACGTCATTCCTATGTCTACCTACGTTAAATTATCGTGAAAACACGCTTATGTGTCCAAGCGGTTAAAAAAAAATTATAAAATTAAAAAAAATATTACAATGGAGTTCTAGAAATTAAACTTGATAACAACAAATAAAAATTTAAAAAATTCAACAAAAGGTATCCGAAAACACAAGACTCTGACTGAAAGCTATGACCAAATTCACGGGTTTATTTTATTTATTATATTAGGAAGGTTATATTTTTGACTTATAAAATAACCACATTTAAAATTGAGAACAAGCTAGTGCTAGAGCTTCCTAGATAATAATTAGTGTTGCTCCTTGAAATGTGCCCTGATATCGAGTCATTCTTAATGAATACCTGAAAATAATAATTTGCAATAAGTATGGGCGGTCAATAGAATTATGAATTATCATATAAAGAATTACTTGGTTTCTAATTACTCGGCGTTAATTAAGAATTTTGATAATACGATAAAAAAACTTAAAAGGTATTTTACTAAAATGATTCTACTGATTAAGGCATGACGTTTGCCAAATAATTATTGTATGCATTTCCATTGAATAAGATCATGGAGAAGATTAAAAAAAATATCCAGAAAAGATCTTTCAAAACTTTAAAAGGAGTCTGCAGTAGAATGACACCTATAATTATTCTTATAATATTGTATATCACAATCAGATTATATAAAAAAAAATGACAGAGAAAGTGATAATCGTTGTTAAGATTATACGTTTTTATAATTACTAGATTTTATCTTAGCCATGTTATCTTATAAGCGAAAAGAGTAATAATTAGTCTCGCACATTACCTGCCAATGAAAATTATTTTTGCACAGGTAATCCAAGCGAGGTGAATGCCTCTAGATTTTGCAACAAAAAAAAAACCTATTCAATGTCAAATTGATAGCATTAAATAATATGAAGGATTAAGATACTTGAAAATATATTTATTTTGATACCGAAAATTGTAAAGTGTTTAGGGCAATAAAACAATGGATTTTGATGAAACGCGCTGCACTTTCTCTGCCAGGGTGAAGAATTCTCTGATGATCATCGATTCCTGGTAGGAGAGCACACCAGAAGAAGAAGTATTTTCTCTGGTTGTACATTACATATTTGGAAGATATCATGTGAAGTTTCTCAAAAGACCCGCCACACGTTTGTATCCGATTGTCCGTATACATTTTAAAAACTGATTGATGTAATAATTTCACAGATTAGTGGACAAGTAATAATTTCATAAGCTGCTACTAAACCAACTAATTCTATTTAATTCTAATTGCGTTATAAAGATCTAATCATTTTGATTTATGGTATTCAGCTATGATGGATTTTACATTTCCAAAATCCAGGTCCAATTTAGATAAATATGTCAAAAATAATGCATGGTTCATTATTTCATTGTGAGACTAGTACAGTCGACAACAGAGATCTGATACCAATGGTAAGATGGCAGTGATGGATGGTGTTGGCAAAAGAAGTACAAAATTTTATAGAAATCCGTAGAATTAAGACCATTGTATTACTAAGTAACAACGCGTGTAACTAAATTATGGAGGAGGAGATCCGAAAATAGTGCATATAACTAGTGCATTGAAGTAAGAAATTGATATATTGATATATCGTGGATAAGGAGGAAAAATAAGAAAATATTAAGATGATCACCCGTTGACTAGATATGGTGGATCGAATTATTGAATCCTTTTATTTGAACTTGAAGACAATTTTACGAAAGCTCTTGCATTATTACCTATACATCCTGGAAGATCATCAAAGCCTTGGTCAAAATCCAATATTCCTAACTGTTTGACTATTCTTTGAATTAAATGGTATAAAATTATGCTAAATGGCGTTGGTCACGGTCACACCGAGATTACGCGTTTAAGCCAACTGTGAAATTGTGATTTTGATAGAGGTTGTATAATTAAACAAACAATTTTCATGATGTCGTTGAACTTATTTTTCAATAAATCCTTTAATAGCTGAATTTACCATTCTTCGAAATACGTGGTTACAGGCAGTTTTATCAGTTTCCTTCAACGACATAAACAACAAGTTTATTGATTCTTGTCTCCTAAAAATCACGTGAAATTATGTCGTAAACATCCGCGCCCTTCAAAGCTACCCGAGTCCAGTTGCACAATTCACATTCACAGCGACCACCGTTATCGTATAGGAATACCTATGTGATAAGGTGCCATGCGCTGCTTAAGGCCATTCAGACTTCTGCTGTTTTGAGATGCAGCCCATGTAAAGTAGTACCAATGTCAAAGCAGAGGAGAACTAGAAATGGTATTATTATTTCTATTAAAATCGTACACCAAATCATGGTATAGGTGCAATAAATGGAATACCGAATGCAAAGAAGTCACCAATGAAAAATAGTCTATTTGAAGTTTGAGCAGTCCTCAATTTAAATTCAATGTGTAGTGAGGCATTGAACTTCCAGAAGAAGGAAGAAAGTAGACTAAATGCGGTAGAAATGGGATCCCTGAGGCGGATGGTTATATGATGTCGAAATTGTTACGAACGAGAACATTAAAAATAATACTTTAAATAATAACAACAATGAAATGATTGGATATTTTGGACATTCCTGTTTTGGAGCTTCCCACATAAGAAGAGTGTCAGGAGGATATATGTATTCGCGACCAAGTGGTTGGATGAAAAAGTCGGAAACTCGAGGGACAAGACACCTCAGGATCAAGTGAATCCAATACTTGAGTTGGATCATTTAAAATTCAAATATAAATTATGCATGAATCAGGGATAATTATGTAATTACTAATTAATTACTCTTAACGGTTTAATGGTTTTTCAGTCTTCCTAGGCAAAATCTGATTACTACCGAGTTCTCATTAAACCAACATCGAATATTTTCTTCAAAATTAGAAATATTGCTGAACAGCGTACATAACACGAAAAAAATCGCAACTTATGAAGAAGAAACATATTTGCATATAAACAATCTAACATCCTCGAAAGAGAAAAACAGTGTCTCCTTCAACTGATTATACAAAAAACATTGAGGTGAAACGTGCAATCGGTTTACAGCAATAATAATTGTCATGGCCGTGACTGAACTGTGAACTTGCGCAGGATCGATGCCCCTTCTCAGCTTAGTTCGTAAGCAGACGGTGACCGTGGAATGTACAAACGGATATGACACCACGAAAACTAAGAATAAGGATTTCGGTCGATGGATTTAATGGGTTAGTTGTATGGTTTTTTGGTTTCCAAGGCAACAGAATTTTGGATGTTTTGAATATTATGCCATGTCATTGTAATGGCAGAATTTCGCCTTTGCCAATATCATTCAGTTTAACAGAGGTATCGAAGACTGCTAGAAACTTTGCAATATTTACAGGGAATTTGATGATTATTTCTTCAAACTTCGCAAAATCACTTTGTGGCGTCATTTTTAATTAAATTAAAATAAATAACTTTGTTTAAACTACATGTTTCAAAACCGATGGTTTCTTCGTCAGGGTAGTAATGACATTCAAATTATGTAATTACTACCCTGACGAAGAAACCATCGGTTTTGAAACATGTAGGTAATTGTGATTATAATAGTGGTTTAAACAAAGTTATTTGTTTTAATTTAATTTGATGATTTTTTCTCTGCCAATAGTTTCAGGGTCATTTGTGTATGAGGGCTCTAATACGAAAAAAAAGAAGTTGATGAGTCAAAACCGTGCATCTCCAAATTAGATAGATCATTTTGTAGCAATCCTACTTTGTGGATTTTGATGTTCGATGGTAATGCATCTGATTCCCAGGTTTCTTGTTCGGCTCTGTTCAACTGTGGAAGTTCACCTTGATACTGGAATTAGTGGAAATGTGGAAACTGGGCTAGCAGGCACAAGGGCAAGTCTGGCTGATGAGTGTACACAATAACAACGTCGCTGACAGTTTAACGGTACGTCTCGCAATGGTAGATGGCTGAGGTCTCGGGGGATTAACCTGTCCATTGGATGTGATTTTGTTAGTCACACAAAACGACCAATAGAACTTCGCACCAAACTGATATTATCGCCAGTATGACGTGAAGGGATGCATTTCGCGACGGTGTATGAGGATTTCAATGATGACTAATGAACACAAAACAATACAATAATACATGAACCCTGGTAAGGAAAGCTAACTAAAGGAAGACAAAATCTAACAGCATAAATGTTTTGGTGATGGCAGCACTAAAAATTAGGCGTAATTATTTAATAGTGCAAAACATTCAAACATTCTGTTCCGTGTAAAACAACTTTCACTCTAAAGATGAAAAAGGGTGCCGACATAAACATAAGATTAATTATTTTTTTCGTTGGTAAGTTCAAGTATTGCTTCGTAGGAGAGTGGATGCGGAATTCGATCGATAAAACCCGATATCAATACGATATTGACCAAATCCGTCATCTACGGTCAGTTATCAATATTTGTCAGCAATTATTGGTAAGAAATATTCCGACCGACGATTGATAAATTTTAATTAAATGAAACAAATTACTTTGTGTAAACCACTATAATCACATGTTATAATATCTACATGTTTCAGAGCCGATGGTTTCCTCGTCAGGATAATAACAAGAATAAAAATAACAAAAGAAACAAACAAGTATAAACGAAAAGAACAATAGACAAAAATATTAAAGAGAGAGGTGATTTACTTGAATTAAAAATATTATTATATTATTAAATTAAAAAAATATTACTTAAATTAAAAATTACCTAATTAATTAAGAGAAATGGAAAAATTGATGCTTGGACGAAATACAGGGTAATTAATGGGAACGAATATATAAAAAAGGCGGGTCCCGCCGCCCGGGAACCATTTATTGGATAACCAAGACTTCTGCTATAGGTCACTCCAAGTGGTTTGCTACGTTTGTCGACTTAAGGGCTGGGTTGCCCAGGTTCATGGGGGTTAGGTTTGCAAAGGTTTTGGCGGCGTGGTGGGTTGAATAAGTAAGACCCTTTGACCTCTTCAACCGGAGCTCATCGTCTTGCACCGCTGTTCATACGTCCGTCACTCCTTGATACACTGAGCCCCAGATTCCTACCCACCCCTCATAATTTTTCATTCCCGGAACTTCCTCCTCTTTCTTTCATTAAAAATACCGTCCGAACAACATCCAAGGGACTTTATTTTCGCCAAGGCCTCCTGTGTGGGGCTAATTTAAAAAAGATGAGAGAAAAATATTTCGTAGGACTTTAGAGCATCCAGAAAAAGACACGTCGTTTTACGTAATGCTTTGAAAGCCGCCAGAAATAGACATAAAAACTTTTGGATCTGTTGTATCTATTAACCAAATCATTGTTATTTTTTGCTCTGAAAGAATTATTATTTTATGTAACAGACAGAACTACGTCACAAACGGCGCGAGGACTAGGATTCTATGCAAACACACTTTGTGAAGAAATATGACCATCAACCAATATGGATCCACGGCAGTGACAGCAGCAGCCTTGAAAGCTCACAAAAATCTTCGCTGACGCTTTAACGGCGCTATAAATTACCCGGTATGTCTTCAGCGATTAGATTCCTTCCCTCGTGAGGAGATAACAGTACAACAGTCGGCGCTGGTTCGACGCCTGGGCCAGTTATCTGTACCTGTACATGACATTGCAAACAGTTCACCGGGAATAATTTTATATTCGCCTTGTTTGCGCAACTCGTGATAAAGATGTCAGAGAAGCGACCGAAAATAAGATATATTGTGCACAATTTTGCACAGGTATAATGTACTTATTTGAAATTGATGCAAGAGAGGAAATGCTAACAAATTTCTGGACATGATTTTATCTATATTAGATAATATAAATTCCAATTTGAAAAACAAGTCTCATTAATAAAACATCAATTTATGTTTTATGAATTTGCCTTGATGATACAAAGAAAAATACATTTTAAACAAATTATTATACGCACAAAGTTTGATGACTAAACTAAAAAAATTTTCATACAATTTCCTAACACGGCATTTTATTTATTTGTATAATTTTCGCATGTAAAATTCATCTACGATGAGATATCCCAAAAATATAGCCACAGATACATTATTCGTGTTTCCTGTGAAATTATTCGTACAGAACTGTAATGTTATGGTGACATTTTTCTTAATTTAATATGATGCTGATTTCCTGATATATCTAAGGGAAATCAACTACTAAATTTGAACTTGAATGAACCGCTCTAAAGCAAATAGCCAAAAGCCAATATTGCCCAAAGATGGCGCCACTTCCGTTCACAGCTAACACATGGAACAGTCTAAAAATATATGTAGCTTTTCTGCTTTGAAAGGCAGACATCCAATCACAGTGCTCTGCGCTAAGTTGCTTTCAATCTATCTTCAAACCATACTACGTGAAGTCCGGAGAATTTCACTAGTGAATAATATAGTTATGTAAATTACAAAATATCAACTAATAAGATTATAAAAGGTTGCGTATAAATTCTCACACGATTACATAACACTCACTTTCCCGTAAATAAAAATAATTGCTTTGACATGATTCCTGTCTCATCCTAATCCTTTGCGCGTTTTTCGAATTCAAATGTCGACTTTTGATATGTTTTTCGTTCACCACCTCTTTTCTGCCAGCATCTAATCTAGTTTGCACTGGCTTCTTGTTGTAATGACGTAGGAACAATAGACGTTTGTTGTGTTTAAGATTATTTTTAAATATGCAATAAGTAAGATGCTTTCAAACTACAATCTTCGGCTATCTTAACACTTGTAAGTTTTTTCGTAAGTTTATGAATTCTGAAAATTTTGAAAATCCAATGTGCCCATTGGCCAGAAGTCATAAATTTACAACAAAACTTACAAGTGTAAAGCTAGCCTTCTACTTTAAGCTCTTCTGATCAAGTCCCAAGGATCGCGAGTAAACTGTCATAGTAATAATTTTAGTATTTTTTCGATCCTGATGAGGATCGCTCACCAGAGGAAATAATAAAAGAATTATAAGTTGTAATATGCTCTTTATACATATATACCTGATTAACATCCTCCAAGAACGTGTTGAGATATATATTTTGTTAATTAAAAATTAAATTGGAAAACAATAAAATACAAAAAAATTACATGGTAAAATAACAATAGATGGAATAAAAATAGAAAAAAAGTAAAGACAATAAATTATGCAAGTAGCCGTTGTTTATTTTTTTACATTAACTAAAATAAGGAATATAATTTTCCTCAGGGTCTTTGTCATAGAGACTCACATGGAAATTATCCTGCCGAAATCTCTCGACCCGTACAAGGGGTGGATTCATACGTTAGTACTGGACAAACTTATCCCCAGATTCCTACCCACCCGTCATACCCTTTTTTTCCCAGGACTTCCCTCCCCCTTTCTTTTCATAAAAAAGACCCTCCACACACCACTCCCGCAGGCCCTGAGGGAAATGAAAAATCTAAATAAAACAAGCCTCTCAATTATTGACCTACGTAGTGCTAAACTTCTCAGATTTGAATTTCCAGAAGGCGTGGTCAAATTACAACATATTTTATTTACATCACAGCAAATTTTGTCTAGGCATTTTCACTTTTGCAGTTCAAACATTGTATTCTAAGGATCTGTGACATATTCGTTTAGATAGGAATAAGAGAATAACAAGTCAATCGCTTGCATAGAGTCTTGTCCAATTATATTGTTATATTCAGATTGAGATGTGTGCTGACTCACAATTTAAAGCAACAATGTAATACGAACAGATAATAAATTTACAGAATAGTCTAGTAACGATTTAGATACAACATGTCTTTATTTATACTCAGCTTTGTTTAAGAGTGATTTGACTCTGGAATATTGTAAATCTTTTACTAAATTATGTTATCGTTTTGGTGAATGTCCCCATGTTTATATTATATATCTTGTTAGAAAGTCCGCCAATGATGGATATACAATTCTGTATTTTGTGGAACAAAAAAAATCTTTGTGAAGTCTGCTCACTCTTGTTCGAAGTCGTATGCAAAGTTTTTGTGCAAGAATATCCCAATTGAAATAACAATCACTTGTAACAGATAATCATATATTATAACAAGTTCAATTTCCATGCCTACTACAGAATTTTGGATGCAATTAAAATTTTGTGAAATTATTTTATGATTTAATGAAATATCTGAGGTGAATAAGCTTGGTTTTTTGACATTATTTATTTTTTGAGGAGTAACAAAATCTATTTGCTATAAAATATTAGCTGTCAATAAATGTTCATGTGATATAATGAGTGCTGCATCGTCGGCATCAACATAATATTTTACATGAGAGAAAATCAATTTCATTGCAGTAACATAACATATAACTGACAATATAGGGCTTAATATCGATCCTTGTGGTTCACCTTCAAAAATGTACTTTTTGTTGGTATAATGGTTTGAAATTGGAACAATTACCAAATAACAGCCTTTTTTTACTCTGTGCCTATATTAACTAACTAACTAACTAACTAACCATCACGCCGTTTCCCCGCATGGGTACGCAGAGAGAACTGACCGCCAAACAACTCGATCTTGGTACACACTCCTTGCCTCATTCACAATCATACATCGTCTCTTACATACTCTACTATTCTGACTCTTGACACGTCTCGACTCAAGTATCTGATACACTTGATCGTGCCACGTCTTCCTCGGACGTCCTCGACTTCTTCTACCATTCACATTCACGTGATAAATTCTCTTTACACTCCTTTCTTTATTCGTTTTCTCTACATGCCCAAACCATCAAAGCGTGCCTTTCTTAATCTTACTTATTACACTCACATCAGCTTTGCATTCTTTTCGGTTTTCCACATTTCTCACACGATCATACATAGTTTTACCACACATACCCCTCAGGGATCTCATTTCTACAGCATTCAGTCTAATTTCATAATTTTTCTGCCAGTTCCATGCTTCACTGCCATACATTAGGGTAGGTACTAGCAGTCCACTGTGTACTGCTGGCTTCGCTTATTTGGACAGTTTGTTGTTGGCGCCAACGGCGTTCAGTCCTCCATTAATGGAGTTACCTGCATTTTCCCTTCTTTTAATAACCCTATTAGCCTTCCCATCTCCTGTATACATACTTCCCAAAAACACAAACTCATCCACCTGCTCGTCATTCACAACTATATTGCACATCGTACTCTCTCTTTCAAACACCATGACTTTATACTTACTTACTTCCATCATTAAGAGCGATTAACCAGCGGCTGAGAATAAAAGTTTAAAAATGCTTGCAACTGTACAGGGAGGTTCCAATGTGAAAGATCGATTATTCCCCGTATCAAATTTTTTATTTAAAAAATTTAATATTGATTTATTTCATTCAAAACTTGCTTTAATATGTACCTACATTCAAGTAAGCAATAAAAAGGCTCAAAACGCACGATGCTAAATTATTAAATATAGTATACTTCTTATAAGTATTTATTATGTTTAATGTATAAACAAAATAAGTGTGTAAAAAATTTAGTTTGTAAGACCTTAAATAAATAGTAAAACTGAGGTATTTTCGTCATAAAACCCCTTCTCGGATTTATTTTTTAATGATTTTAATTTAACTAAAATTAAAAATTTTAAAACTGTGTTGACGAGATTATGTATTTATTTATTTTCTTGTATGATTATATGATTTGAAATTTGTGTTGTTTAATAGTATCTATCGTTTGAAAATTGAACAAATCTGCCAACGACCAACGATATAACCTTAGTATATTAAAAATACACTTAGTTTTTCAAAATTTTAAAACTGCGTATACCAGATAAAATAACAATCTTTCAAAATCAATTTATGTTTTTTTGTAAAAAAGAGTCAATACGTCTAGAATTTGATTTAAAGGGGACTCATTTCCGGTATTCACTGGTAATACCCTCTTAACTCATTCTCCATACATACGACGTTCATCCAAGATATAATTTCCTAATTACTTTATTAGTTATTTTGTTTTGAAGAGTTTTAATTTTTAATGTACTATCGTTACTTAAATTTTTATTTTTATTTTTTTTTTTAATTTTTCTGCTACCGGTTTCGACACATCCGTGCCATTCACTAGCAAACTTAAAACTAAACTTAAAATTTAAAACAAGTACAGAAATGAATTAGATGTTATTAGGTGGGGGTAGTGGGAGGGGTGATTTTGGGGGTGGGGGAGAATAGTGGGCGGGGTCAATATCACATGGGAACATAGTCAAAAGGGGAGATTTGCAAGGTGCTATTATTTTGTTAACTAAATTAATTTTTGATTTTATTTTTTTGTTTATTTCAAAAAATTATTTTTACGTTAGCTCCACACAGGAGGCCCTAAGGAAAAAAATCCCTCAGGGCCTATGTCATCTTTGGTGATGCTGTTTGGAGGGTCTTTTAAGGGAAAGGAAGGAGTGGAAGTTCTGGGAAGGAAAAAGGTAAGAGGGGTGGGTAGGAATCTGGGGGTCAATGTGTCTAGGAGATACGAATGTACGAATCCATCCCTCCCACTGCGATGCAAGGTGATGGGTCAAATGAGTCTGGCTGGAGAGGTCTAAATCAAGTCTCCCTCAACCAGTCTCTCCTGAACCGGCTCGCAAAGCTGTAGGTGGGCAAACGCATTCACTGTCAAGATCCAGACAAACCTCACCCCGTGAACCCGGGCACCCCTGCTAAGTCACCAAACGTAGCTAACCACTTGGGGTGACCTATGGCAGGGGTGTTGGTTATCCAATAAATGGTTCCCGGGGCGGCGGTACCCATACCCGCCTCCCAAATTGAGGTTTCTAAAGCGCACAAGTTAAAGTATGAGTTTATATTTATATGTTTAAATTTGGTTTTTTACTTGTTGAAGCTATGGCCTGTCGCTATTGGCGAATTCAGAATAGTTATTATTTCGTAAACAGAGTTCATGTTCCCTGATACATATAGTTTACATAGATTACATAGTTAATGCCCAAGAGATACAAAAAATTGCGTTCTTTATTAGTCTCAGATTTAGTTTTTACTTTACGGTATTTGGTTCTGAGTAAGATTATAGTGTTATTACTATCGTCATCAGAAGAGAAACATTGTGATAGAACAAATAAATGCATTTCATAGAAGAAGCTGGATTATTAATTAACGTAATGATGATGCTGTCGTTTAATATTGTAGGAGTTTATTAAAATAATCATTTTTACTACGTTATAAGCATTATTTATTTTAGTGACAATCAGTAAGCGGAAGAGACTAACCAGATTAGGTTTGTGGGAAAATGGAAAATGAAATACGTAGTCATTTAAGTAATTAGTAATGACAAATATGCGGTATTTCAATGGAAGATGTTCCGAGAAACTAGCGTCATTGATTTCTTCTGCACCGGCGCACACACGGAGAAAAATGTTATTCTAAAATACGATCATTTTATTCGTAAAAACGGTTAAAAAAGGGGCCTGAAGTTCTTACGAACAAATTAACAGTGTTTCAATGTTTTTTGGCGGGAACATGTAAGAATAATTTGTTGGTATACCTTCGTAATTTCGTACGTACACCAACAAATTATTCTTACATTTTCCCGCCAATAAACATTAAATTTGGGAGGCGGGAATGGGTACCGCCGCCCCGGGAACCATTTATTGGATAACCAACACCTCTGCCAAAGGTCACCCCAAGTGGTTCGCTACGTTTGATGACTTAGCAGGGGTGACCGGGTTCATGGGGTAAGGTCTATCTAGGTCTTGGCGGTGGATGATATAGACACACTGAACCCCAGATTCCTACCCAACCATCATACATTTTTCCTTCCCAGAACTTGTTCTCCTTCCTTTCCTTAAAAATACCCTCCACACAGCATCTCCAAAGATCACATAGGCCCTGAGGGAAATTACTTTCCTCAGGGCCTCCTGTGTGGACCTAACGTAAAAAAAAACACTGTTAATTTGTTCGTAAGAACTTCAGTCCCGTTTTTAACCGTTTTTTACGAATAAAATGATCCTATTTTAGAATAACATTTTTCTCCGTGCAGACGGGAAACACGCAGAACGCATTCCCAACATTTGGCTTTTGTCACTTGAGAACGGGTCGATTATTCGACTCGTTCTTGAATTCAAAAGCTTGATTGTGGAACGTTTTACCTGCATCTGTGTTTCCCCTACAACATGGCTCTCTTTAAGACCCATGTCCACTCCTTCCTCTCATCAAAGATACCCTTTACAAGACCCGGTTCACTCCCTGCTTTCCTCAAAAAGACCCTCCACACAGCATCTCCAAAGAGGACACAAGAGGGGGGGGGGGATTATTTTCCTGAGAGGTTCTTGTGTGGAGTGGTAAAAAACAACTATAATTTTTATAACACCTCCAACTTCTGAGATTTCCCATACATTCCTTTGGCAGCATCGGTTGTGTTTCATACATTTCAATATTTTTTTTTGTGAAATATGTCCTTCATTTTACATTAGTAAATCATATAATTTGAAAAAAAAAATAACCACAATAATTATATTTTGCATAGAAATACTCCTCCCATAAACACGAGCTCCTAGAGCTCAACTTATGGAGTAGTAGAATAATAATGAATAATTGTATAACTTTGAATAATGTAATCACTTGTTATGTAAAATCTTTTTCTTATAATAAAAAATAAAAAAAAATAAAAAATGGAAATCAACTTCAATATGCTACACTAGCATCTCTAGCGGCCAGAGTTGTCGGTAATGCCAATATGTTACTTGAGTATTATTAATATTTAAGGGAATTTGTGCATAATTACTATATCATAACTGCAAAGACTTTAATTGTTATTTAACGTAAAATACTTTTTAAACAGCGAAAAGCACTCAAAACATATTTCATCAAGATGTCGCAAAAAGTTGAGTTTTTATTAAACGTGAAAAAATTATAATTTCAGAAATATTTACAATGCCAATTTGGAAGCGGTTTAATTTTGTTAATTAATTTACCTGCTAATTTATATAAAACGAAGTCGAAATAAACGAAAACTGGTACATTTCTACATATTTACAAACGAAATGCTGTCTAGTGGTGCGATAACGATAACGAAGATATAAATTTGCAAGACAAAACAAACAGAAAAAGTTGTCATATAATATTTAAAGGGTAGAATGTAATAAGTTAGAAAAGCGAAAAATTTTGTTTATAAAAGTAATTTTTTCTTCGTTTGGCCCGTATTGATTTTTTGGTTTCTATATGTATACTAGTGAGCTCCGACGTTACGAAAGTTGAACAAAATTTTTACGATAGGTGGCGCGCTTGTTTGAAAAATGTGTACATGTCATTTTGCATTGCCAGGAGTTTTATTTTATTTTGTTTTACGACAGCTAGGAATTTAGATTATACTGACAGAAAAATATACCAAATGAGCTATAGAAAATCTAAGAAAAAGTTTTTAAAGCACGAGGTAATTAAAACTGAAGAACTAAATTCGAATCCATAATAGTTAAACTTACATATAAAAGTAACAAAAGTAAAATAGAAACTAAAACAATACTATAAGACAAATTACTAAAACTACATTACCTGCGCTACTGTTATTTGTAGGGTTCAGCAAAGAGCTGGCATAGATTACGATTATTTCTATAAACTAGCAGGTAAACACCGCTTCCGCGGGAAAACCATACTATGAAAACTTCAATAGTTCTATTTGAATATTATAGATGGCGGCACTTCCGTTGGTATTTCGTACGTTGAGCGAGTTTTTACCTTTTTTTTTGTTTTGAGTTTTGGGGTAATATATATAATCAATAGTACCCCAAAACTTGTTGCCCTAATCAAGCATCCTTTTTGTTAGTGAGTGTGTCTGATAATATAATTGGCTGTGTACGAGTATATATATATATTCAACAACAGTCTTCCTCTTACCGATCACTTGTATTGCCCTCTTTTCCATCGCCATACAAAATCCTCAATATTGGGAGTATCTACTGCATTTTCACCGAGTCCGGCCAATTGACTGAGAAGCGAAGTCCTTTATTAACTCGAGCGTTTTGCATTTCGTCAATTTGTAATTTTTTATGTAGGTACGTTTAGTGCCTCCGCTGACGAGGCAACTGAAAAAAAAACAGTTTGCAATTAAACTCGCTATCCTGTGTATGTCAATGTGATGGCCCGCACGCTACACAGTTTCTTAAAAACCCGTTGTCAATGGCAACGCAAGCAGTGACTCGCGACTCGCCCTGCTAGTTGCCGTGGGCGGCCGTTGCCAGTTTGCTCGGTTGTGCCAATTTTGTTGTCAGTTTTCTAGTTTTTCTTGTTTTTTTTTTTAAATTTGACAGCGACAGATGACTACGATAACAGCTGATTCTTCGTCTATGGTTAAACAAGCTGAGATAATTACAGAAATCGTAAAATTGAGTAGGTCGTCATAGAAGTTTGATGGAAGATGGATGTAAGTTTGCTTGGAAGCCATAGCAACCAGCCGGGTTTAGTTTGGTTTCAGTTGCCTCGTCAGCGCAGGCACTTGTAGAAGCATATTTTTTTAACGCGACGTACACTGTTCACAGAATTACCGGTTATAATTACCGCATAAAAACTGTTTCCTTACGTAGTATTTTTACGTCCTACTTTGGAATTCGTTGCACAAAATATCTTATTATTTTTTATTGACTGTTTCGTTATTTTTTTTTCATTTCTTTGTAATGTAAATGAGGTGAACAAAATATATCTAATGATAATTTCGATACGCTATGTAAATCAATTTAGTATTTTATGAATGTGTATTTATACAATTTTATTTTATTGTTTAACCGGAACCAGGTCTCTAAACATGTCATATCTTCATTATGTACCTTAATCTACCTTGACTGGTCAACTACAATAAAAAAATGTAGTAAACAGTGTACTTTGCGTGATTTTTCATACAAACAACGTTATGCAAATTATCCAATTATTATTACTTCAAACTTCGTAAAATCACTTTGTAGCGTCATTTTGAATTAAATTAAACAAATAACTTTGTATTAAACCACTATTATATAATCACAATCACCTACATGTTTCAAAATCGATGGTTTCTTCGTCAGGGTAGTAATGACATCAAATAACAAAAGAAACAAACAAGTATAGACTAAAAAGAACAGACTAAAAAGAACTACGGACAAAAATATTATAGAGAGAGGTGATTAATTTTTTAGTCTGTTCTTTTTAGTCTATACTTGTTTGTTTCTTTTGTTACTACCCTGACGAAGAAACCATCGGTTTCGAAACATGTAGGTGATTGTGATTATATAATAGCGGTTTAATACAAAGTTATTGGTTTAACTTAATTTTATCCAATTATTACTGCATTTTATTATTAATAATCGTAAAATATATTCAACGGAACTAAAGCGTCAAATCTTCTCTGCATTTTTCTTACGTTAACTCCACATATGAGATCTGGAGGAAAATAATGCCCTTTACGGCTTATGTCATACTTGGGGAAGCTGTATGAGGGCTGGGTAAATATTCTTCTATCCTGAATCTTTAGTTATTCACCAGTTCGTGTCATGTCTCTCTGGAGCGTCTCAGACTTCTTCTGCCATCTACTTATTGATTTACATAAAAAATCTTTTGACGTTCAATTTTCCGTGCATCTGCACTGCAAGTCCAAAATGGGAGGCGAATGTGAATACCGCATACTTTAAAAAAAATATATTATGTGCTGTACAATTAGATTAAATACGAGATGATTTTATTTAGTGTTCTTCAACGTTAAGAGGAATATAAACGCCAGAAATATTTTACTTCTTACCCCTTTAAAACTCCGCGTATTTTTGGTATTATCTGCACGAGGAAAGTAGCGCCAAAGTTGTTTTTATTTTTTTTTATGAATAATTTTACAAGGATGAAAAAAGTTAGTCAATGGATCGAGTAATTTTACAATTAATTATTTAAAATAATATATAGTATATTTGCTGCACGTTCCAGAGTGGAAGATACTCTTAGTATCGCCCTGGTGTAAGACCACCATTCAGAATTGAAACGTTGCTTGAAATGACTCATTTTTTCATCTTTGTCGTGCTAAATTACCAGATTTTCAGGTCCGTGCACTTTTCAATCCTTTCATACACTTTTCCATATAAATGATCATCTAGTAAATCCACGTTATGCAAGTGTATTATATAAGTATAATTAATACAAAACAATACAAGAACAACATGTTAATCTACCAAACTATTAAATGGGAATATAATTCACCGACTCCAGATATTTTCATATCAGAGATAAATCCTACAGATCCCTCAATATAAATATTTTAAAAATCTTTCGTAATCCTACATGTATTTAAAATGACTGATTTTTGCATTTTTATATACAAATTCTTTGACAAAATCTAATATGCCTAAATTTTTAATGTGAGAGCTAGGTATAATGCCAGTAGCCGAAATAACAAATGGTAATATTTTATACATATATTTATTATTTTATCTTAGTCCTTCAAAATTCAAATCAACTATGGTCACCCTACTTTGTTTAAATTGTAATGTGCCAAGGGCCTTTAGCTTGCCCATTATCTGTGTAACAATATTGTTCTTTGAAGTATCATTTTTATTTTACCTATAGATATTATTTTTGTTTTTTGAAGTATTATTTTTGTTTTTCCTTTTGTGTTATTTTTGTTACTTTAAGTAAATAATTGTTAACCTCAACACAGGCTTGTCCTAGTGAGGTTAAAATTTGTATTGTAAACTGTTATACCAAAAATGTGAAGAAACAATAAATAAAATAAAATAAATAAATGACTGTATAAAATGTTTAGTGACTAGATCTAAATAGCCAGGTCGCCAGGTACTTCCTTACCTTCCTCTTCCTCGTCTCCTTCCCTTCCCCACTTACTTTCAGCCTCATAACACACCCCAATTGGGGATGCCATAGTCTCACTGGCTCCAGACGGGAGCAGTTGGGACCCTTGTGAGGTATTCACTATAAAAAAAAGAGTAAAAAATAATCTTAGCCATAAAGGGGTTTTTTAAAAAGTTGTTTCTTTTATAACTTCATATTTATTAAATGAAAAAACTAATTATGTAGTACTTCGCGCTTACATTTTTTTTTTACGTACGTAATTAATAATTTTATTTTAATTCGATTAAAATGAAAAGGTAGGAAAAGCTTCAATGTATCCATAATTTTTTTTTTCATATTCATAATGTAAACCGATTCGTAGTAAAGATAAATCTAAATAGTGATTTCGTGTAATGCTTCATCTTTCTTAACAATAAAAATTCTTCTGGAATCCCATACAAAATAGGGCCTGTTAAAAAAATGTGTTTTTGAGACTGGCGACATCGTACAGCATCCATAGATTTGGTGCGATTTTGGGAGACCCAAAAAATTAAAACTTTAAAAATTATTTTAACCATTTAAATAACTACAACAATAAAACTATTTATGTACTGATATTTAGGTCATTGTTGGTAAAAAATTGACTATAATTTCTTATTGCATCTTTTCAGATCCTAATAGAGATTACCTCACCACCTTTTTGGGAAATTTCACTGTAATTCATCATAGTAGGCATTAAAACTCCGACGTGGGACTACTTTTCGTGATACCTATCATGCCATCTAAGCGCCTGTTTCTTAAAATTTGTTCGTGTGGGGGATTTTTTTTGTTCTGATGACTATTTACAAGAGATAATTAAATTTGATGACTATTTACAAGAGATAATTAAATTTGATGACTATTTACAAGAGATAATTAATTGTTAAATCTGGTTTAATCGAGGGAATTTTTATCAATAAAAATATTTGTATAGATAAGAAAACTGACACTGATTGATAAGGGAAGTACTTTCTTACGTTTAAGTGAAATATTGCATTTTTAATTACTAATTTTCAGATTTAAGTGATAGCGATGAGTAAAATTTTCGTCGACCGCCAAGAAGGTTGATAAAATTACGTATTTTTGAGATAAAATTGGTTTACGTAATACTTAAAAATATTACGTAATGAGTCTAAAGGATGTTGGCGATTTACATATTGGTTAATTATTATATAAATCCCTAATAATTAAAACGTTGCTTCAAATGGCTTTAGCTGTATTTCGTGGTTAAATCTGAATAGCCAAGTATTTCACAACTTTTTTACTTCCCATCTCATTTCCTTCCCATTACCTTCATCCTCGCAATATACGCAAATTGGGAATCCCATAGTATCACTGGTTTCTGACGGCTAGGGGTAGTTGAAATTCTTGTGCTGAATTCACATAAAAAAATGTTTCTATCACTCCGCAACGGATAACATGATACGCGCTCTATCTCATCTGTACGGTGTGTACGAGACGTGGTGGGTATAATGTACTGGGTCATACCCAGTGGTGACGTGTGATGATATAAAATATATTTTTTTAAATATATATTAAGAGGGAATACCGGAAATTAGTCCTTTTTAAATCAAATTCCAGACGTACTGACTCTTTTTTAAAAAAAAACATGAATTGATTTTGAAAGATTGTTATTTTATCTGGTACACGCATTTTTAAAATTTTGAAAAACGAAGTGTTTTTAATATATTAAGGTTAGACCGTTGGTCGTTGGGAGATTTGTTCAATTTTCAAACGATAGATTCTATTAAACAGCCCAAATTTTAAATCATATAATCGTACAATAATGTATAACTAAAATATTTAAAAAAAATTTACACACTTATTTTGTTTAGACATTATTGAAAAATCATAAATACTTATGATTAAAAAATACTTAAAAGAAGTACACTATATTATTTATCATCATGCGTTTTGAGCATTTTTATTGCTTACTTGAATGTAGGTATATATTAAAGCAAGTTTTGAATTAAATAAATCGATATTAAATTTTTAATTTTAAATAACATTAATAGTATTACCCATAAACAGGCAGGCACAGCATCTTAAGATAAATTAAAAAATCTTTACACAAAAAAATTTTATCTAAAAAAAAAAAACCTTTTCAGCCACAAAAAAAAGTGTGCTTTAGAAGTAAAATTTCTTTACCTCCATCTATATGTACAATCTCATGTCACAATGTTCGTCCGAGGTAAACTCTGAAACTACATAACCGATTGTACGTAATTACATACTACTGTATGTAATTTGGTCCGACTCAAAAGATAGGATAGTTTTTATCTCGATTATTGACCTCAACGTTTATTATTGCGAATGAAATGTTTTTTATGGGACAATTATTTGAAATTATTTGTAAGTTCCATAAGTTTCTAACAGATGGCGGTGTGAGTTAATTTATTGACACAACACTAATTGTTATCCAGGTTAGTAACCATCCAGTAGATGGCGTTGTTAGACATGTTTATACATATATCTTAATTTTCTACAAATATTTAATTTAAATTTATTATCGTTCGTTTCGCCCGATTACACTTTTCGTAACGCTCTCGTCACGCATTCGCCAGCTTACTTCCCAAGTCAAGCGTGCGTAAAGAAGTTTTACTTCAAAAACATTAATAATGTTGTATTGAAAATAGAAGAAAATAGAATAGAAAATAGCACTCTAGCTCACTGAAAAGTCACGGACCGCCACTGGAGTGCTCACAGGAACTATGCAAACCGTCACAGTTTTATGCATTTTTTTTCTAAAAATTTGATAAAAAAGAAAATATATAAGGAATACTAATCATAATCGCTTATGCCATTTATGTAGCCATTTCCTGTGACATATAATCTTTACGTTAAAAATCTACAAGTCATGCCTATTAGGAATTTATTGATAATAGCTATTTTTAATTAATCTGGATATAAAAATATATAAATAGAAGACATCGTACTATTAGATGATAAATTCGTATTTTTAGATTTATCTTTATTGAAATTTCCGATCGACACGGTGATAAGAAGAAAGTATTTTTTTATCTTGGATATGTCCAAAGTTGATAACATTTTTAACAAAGCAAAAGCACGTGATGTTTTCGTCATCATCATCAAAAATGACAACAAGGCAGTTGGGACGACCTGCGTTAGTAGTAGTTAAGTCCTTGGCAACAGGCAAGAAGGCCGCGGGTTCAAACCCCGGCAAGGGCAAATCAAAATATTCATCTTAACAAGGAGTTTTAGTCAACAGAATTTAAATAAATTGAAATATCGTGTAATAATTGCCACTTAATCCTAGTCAAAATATCGTCACAATGAGATCTATAATATAATTTTTCTAATGTTATGTTATAAATCGTAGTACAATCGGGAAACTGGTGAATGTATTATCGTGATTTAATTTAGAAGTATTATGCCGTGTTGTTTTTTATCTACCTGCTATTTTTTTTATCTACCAGCCAACATTTCGGACAGTATTATAGTGTCTACCATTAGGGCAGATGTGTAATCTTTGATTAAATTACCCTGTGATGGACACTGTAATTCTGTCCGAAACGTTAGCTAAAGAAGGAGGTAGCGCAACACGGCATAATACACGGAGAAAAATGTTATTCTGAAATACGACCATTTTATTCGTAAAAACGGACTGAAGTTATACCAACAAATTATTCTTACATTTTCCCGCCAATAAACATTGAAACACTGTTTATTTGTTCGTAAGTACTTCAGTCCCGTTTCTAACCGTTTTTTACTAATAAAATGATCGTATTTTAGATTAAAAATTTTCTCCGTGTAACCTTAAAATAAATCACAATAATTACTTTGGCCGTGAAAATGTACATGATACTTATTTGTAGATGAATTTGTGGTAAGTATCTTGATATATAAAAATCTCGCGTCACGATGTTCGTCCAAGATACTACTTAACCGATTTTGATGAAATTTGGCTTACCGTGTGTAATTTGGTCCAACTTAAAAGTTAGGGTAGTTTTTATCTTGATTATTGACCTCAATATTTATTATTGCGAATTAAATGTTCAAATAATTTGAAAATATTTCTAAAAAGTTTCTGACAGTGTTAGTTAATTTATTGACACAACACTTGGTTATCTAGGGTAGGTTGTGTTTCGTTAGCCATAGCAGGTCAGCTAGTATGTACATTTTTTTTTATTTTAGCTTTCGTTTTCGCGTATAACGAATCCGAATTTGGAATTTTTTCAAACAAGAAAAACGGACATCATCTTGGAATGGAACGTACAAGTAAATGTATAGATAGACGAAAGATAAAAAATAAATTATAAAAAACATTAAGGGAGGGATTATCCTTTCGCCCCTTCATGTTGTGGCTGTGCTAATGGGAACATTTGTACATATACAAAACCGGAGAACCTTACACAATCTGGTTCGACGACACTAAAGACACAAATTACTCGATCCATACTACTAGACTAGATAACTAACAGTTATTGGCATTAATTTAAAAGTTATTTTGCAGCTGGTAATAATGCAGATAAAGATCAAAGTATTAGTTTTACAGTTTAATTTAATTTTTGATGCCACTTGGGAGGCAGGTATGGGTACCGCCCAAACTATAGATTGCCCCAAGTCGTTATACAAATAGATTATGAAATTAACTTTAAGAAGAGCGTTTTTCAGATAATTTCACACCTTAAAAATGGCAACAAAAATATGTAAATGTGGAACTAAAAACGCATTAGCTGAATCATTAACAAAACTAATAATGAGAATAACAATTATTATAAGCTATAATTATTAACCTTAGTTTTTCAATTTATTTATTTATTTACATTTGATACATTTAAAGCCAAAATAACAGAAATAATATTACAAAATAAGAGAATATATTTAAAATGAATACAAGTGTTATTACTTATTACGTTGTTTTAGGTCGATATTAGTTCCTAGCTAGGCAGATTGCCTGTTCTAAGGAACCAAAGTGTGTAAAGTGCCAAATGCAATTTAATTTTTTTTTTTTTTTAAATAATACCTATATAATAAGTTTTTAATAAATGTGCCATTCATAGGTAACCATGTATAGTTTTAAGTCACATTATATAATAGTTTTTCAGACTCCTCCCTACCCAAGCCAATCAACCATTTAGTTATTATTGAACCAATGCAGGACATTTTGCAATTTTTAATATTTAAGTCTGGGGGGTTTAATTGTATAATTTCGGTCCCAGATACGCATACGTCTTTTGATATTTTGCCGTATTGCACCCTGGGACCAAGAGATCCTTTCTGTTGCGACTTCTTGTATTGTTTTGTGATCAATTTTATTAAAATTTTCTATATTTTTATGTCCATGGATAATAATCTTTTTTATGAAGTTTTGACGAACATCAAGAACGTTAAATTTTTTGTAGAGTTTGTCGCTTAAGAACCTGTAGGGTTTACGCATAATGACTCTAATTATGGATTTCCGGGCCTTTACAAGCGGATCTAAAATCGTTCTTCCTGTCGCTCCCCAGCCAATACAACCATACGTTAAGATGGGGTTGCACAGTCCGAAATATATTTTTCTTAGGTCTTTTTGTTTAATTATGTTTCGCAATGCAAAAAAAATGTATATCAATTTTCTTACCCTACTTGAAAGATTGTCGATGTGATATTTCCACTTAAGATGATTGTCTATGATAATATCACCTAGATATTTGATGTTGTTCACACATTCCAAAGCTTCACAGTTGCAGTTAAAGTCCATATTATAGGAAATACAATTAGTCTTATGAGTTTTTATTGTGTGCGATGTACTAGGTCGTCCCTTTATGGTCGAGCTGAATCTTATGTATTTAGTTTTTGCTATATTTAGTGTTAGTAGATTTTTGTCAAGCCACTGTTTTATCGCATTGATTCCACTTTCAGCATGTTTATGAGTTTCAGTCCAATCCTCTCCTTCAAATATAGCTACCGTATCGTCCGCAAACGTAAAATTTTTTCCGCCTATTGGTAAATTGCATAGCTCTTTGATGTAAATTATAAATAGAAAAGGTCCCAGTGTGCTTCCCTGTGGTACACCAAAGTTGGTGTCTAGTGAGTTACTCACTGTATTGCCTATTTTGAGTTGCTGGTGTGTAGATTGCACTGAACAAACAAAAACATTTATAACTTACAACACTAGAATTTGATAATAGGAAAAAAAAATAGACAAAATAGGCAATTTTTTTTAGGGGATAATATAATGTCACACTAGTAATTAGTTGCTTCCTCTGAGAAAAACATTATTATTTTTTGATTATCTACTGCCTTAATAATTTATTGGCCGACTAAAATAGAAGTAGGTACACATACATGTTAAATTTAGTAATAAAAGTCATTTTAACGTGTAATCTGTAGATTGCACTGAACAACCAAAAACATTTATAACTTACAACACTGTATAAGTAACCTAGCGACAGCTGAATAACAAAAGACTACGATCGGAATAAATTATACTACACTACACTTTACTTTACTTTTCAATACCTATCTACCCAACAATTTTAAAATAGGGAAAATTAACAGAAAAGTAAATTGAAGAACAAATAAAAAAAATTGCAATTATGATTAGTTGGCGAATAAAAATAAAATTTCATCACCTTTATTCAGTTCAACGAGCAAAGAGCTAGTTTAATATTTATAAAAACAAAGAAATGTTGTAAAAATTAGAGATTTCTCACAATCAAACTGATCCTACCCTATTTTGTAAGACTATTCATAAAATTAATACAATTGAATGCACTAACACAAAAAACAAACAAAAATAAACATAGAGGCTTCCAGCAGACAAAAATATAGTATGAAAGATGGTCGATAAAATACTCGAAGATCATGACGGGTCTACAGGTTGAAACGAAAGCTCAGCGGTTAGAGTATTCACCTGATTAATAGAAGATCCCAGAATTCAATTCTTAATCATTTCAATAAACTTTGTTTCGTACGTAACTAGTTTTTTGTTTGCTTTTAAAATTGTCTTCATACAAACGTTTTTTTCAAAAGTTTTAACATGATTTTCGACTACACCAGACTAGGCACATGAAAATATTATTTTTAGTAAATAATATACGTTTGGTGCTTTATAAATACATAATGTTGTTTCAACCGCTGCTTCAGCAAACTAAAATTATCAGAGAACTTGAATAGAACCCTCACAGAACGTGAACAAGTTGATGAGTTGTTCAAATATTTTTTAAATAACTCGTCATAAAATTATGAATAACAATCTAGTCTTCTTTAAAGGGAGGAATCTTCCCAGCATGCCTCCATTGATAATACGTTTGGTGACCAGCCCAGAGGCCCTAGCACGCTTGCTCTATAACGATCGGTAGGATAACTATCGGTAACTTCTCATCGTTCCCTAGGAAAACTGCAGATCTCAAACGTACAAACGACAGTTGATATCGAATATATTTAGGACACTTAGTCATTGTGAACTGTCATTTATTCGTTTGCGATCTGCAGTTGTTCTAGGGAACGATGAGAAGTTACTGACAATCGGTCGGTAACTTCATATCAAGCGACCGTGCTAGCACCTGGTGTGCTAGCATCGATATTCGATCGATATGAAATTACCGACCGATTGTCGGTAACTTCTCATCGTTCCCTAGGACAACTGCAGATCGCTAACGTACAAACGACAGTTGAAATCGAATATATTAAGGACATTTAGTCATTGTGAACTGTCACCTATTCGTTTTCGATCTGCAGTTGTCCTAGTTACCGACAATCGGTCGGTAACTTCATATCGATCGACCATGCTAGCACCCCAGGTACGGGAGATCCATTGAAGCCAGATTTAAGTTAGTCTCTCAGATGCTGGACGTACTCTACAGGGCCCGTAGATAATACAACGCATTTAAGCACGGTACAGATTCGAAGCTCACATACAAAGATACTGTGTTATAAAGTATCTTTTCTACCGACACACTACGTTATAAAATTTTTTTTTTACGGCAGGAGAAGGGGTCAGTTGAAATTGGAAGCTGTCGAGAGAATATCATTTCTTTGTACTGGATATGTCAACTTGACGGCTCCGTGCATGCTCCGTGTATTCAAAATGACCCCCTCTCCTGTTTACGGCGAAGGGGGGGTCGCGTAACTTTTCTGATATCGCGATCGTAGCGGTCACGAAAAATAACGCAGATTAGCGAAGATTCAAACACGCTTATAACACATGATCTTTTTACGTCTGGCGCGTCTCATGGGATTGTATTGCGAGCGCTATTGTGTTATAAATATCTTTTTGATGTGAGCTGCGAGTCTGTCGCTACCTTGAATAGTACACAACTGCTAACACTGTACAAGAAGCAAATGCGCCCCACGGTGGATTTTGGTAGCCACCTCTGGTCTGGAGCTCTAAAACAACTGGAAAAACCTACGAAACCTACGAGAAACGGGCGGCACTTTTAATAGATTATCTTATCTTGACAAACTTTTTGCAATCTTTAGAACACAGGGTGTGAATGCTGTCCCTGTTCTATCAATATTCAAATGAAAGATTCTCCCGGGAACTAGCTTCAATGATTCCTTCACCACCGGGAAATACGCGAACCTCGCGCCTAACATTTTTTTTTTACATGCCCCACACAGGGCCCGTGTCATCTTTGTAATTGCTGTGTGGGGCGTTTCTAAAGGGAAAAGAAGGAGAGGAAGTCCTGGGAAGGAAAAAGGTTTGAGGAATGGGTAGGAATCTGAGGATAAATATGTCCAGGAGTGATGGACGTGTGAAGCCATCCCTTCCACTGCGGTGCGAGGCGATGGGTCGAGAGGGTCCGGCTGAAGAGATCAAAAGGTCTCCCTTAACCAGTCTCTCCCGATCCAACCTACCACGCAGATGGTTGGCAGACGCATCCGCCCCGTCCCGCCATAAGTCCCGGACAAACCTAACCCCATGAACCCGGCCACCCCTGCTAAGTCACCAAACGTAGCGAACCACTTGGGATGACCTGTGGCAGAGGTGTTGGTCGTACAATAAATGGTTCCCAGAGCGGCGGTACCCATACCCGCCTCCCTAATTTGTGTACAGTCGATAATGGATCGTGTCTAAGACTCGTTCTTGAGTTCGATTTGCCGCCCTTTTTATTGTTATGTCTCCTTCCTACTACATGGGTATCTTTAATACACACTATCAATTCTTCCCTTCCACGAAAATACCCTCCACACAGCATCCCCAAAGATGACGCAGTCCATGAGGGAAGATATTTTCCTTGTGATGTTTCCTCCCTTCTACGATACGGGTATCTTTAAGACCTAAGTTCACTCCTTCATCTCCACAAAAAAATTCTCCACACAGCATCGTAATGCAAAAAAAGATCTGAATAACCATCCTTCCTCTTTCCCATTCTTTTCCTTTTATCACTCCCTTCAAACACATAACATTCCTCAATTGGGAAAGCAATAGTTACACTAGCTCCGGCAGGTACGGAAAAACGAAGCTTTTAAAGTAATGTAGAAGAGGCAATCTCATTATTTATGTTTATTAAGAGGAAACCGGGCGGCGTTTTATCCATACAAAAGTATTTCCCAAGTTTATCGCTGGATTTTGACAATACTGCAAATTTTTTAAAAATATAATTCAGATATCGACCACTAGCATGTCATAAGTTACTTCTTGTAGAAGTTATGATCCTCCAAAAATCGTTAAAATTGCCTGGTTTGATCGCCATCAACAGACGTTTACAAACTATACAATGTATTTTTTTAAAGCAAAACGTACAGACATAGAGAATTTTCTTCAATTATAGGTAGTAAAAAAATAAAACTTTGAAATCGATCCAGATCCAGGAGAAAAACGGGGATTACATATTTTCTACTATTATGATTTTATTTAGGTGTTATCAGCCTCAGGTGCAATTGTCCATTTCTCTCAGTATTCGGCAAAGTAAGAGCGACAAGAACAGCAACAGTTTTGTAAAAAAAATACCAATTGTTCGGCGACCAGGTTTCTTCTTAAGCATTATAAAATGATGAAAATCAGATAAGTCTCGCAGGTGACTGAAATTAAGAGGGGGGGAACCCCTTCCTTTAAAGTCAGAACAATACACCACGTGGCTTACAGGTAGCATGGTTGATTTAAGTTCGCGCTAACAATTATCAATCACTTATCCGCGACGCGATTCCATTTACGGTTCAGTGTTAGACTCGCCTCTCATTGACTCAGATGTGAACCGACTTTTCTTTGGAATTCGAATCAGTTTGAATTCGGAATAGAATCAATTTTCAATTCATTATGTAATGCATCCGTAATATTGGCGGACGATCAACGAGGAATTCATCGGTTTTGATCCGATGAAAGTGGTGCGATAAAGACAATCGAATAATCAAAATACGTACACAGTGAAGAATTATTAAATTTTAACTAGTCAAAATGGGTAAGTTATTTTTCTAATGGTATTTAAGAATAATAATTTTGTGACATCGCCCAACGAAATCATTTAAAAATATTTTATTATACGGAAAATTTTATTCTCCATCAATTACTTTATATTAAAAAAAATATATATATCCGATAGGGAACCTAAGCCTGTACCTACCTACCTCTTTATCTACCAAAGCAAAATTAGAAGAAAAAAAACCTTTACGATAACTTATTGAGAATTAAATTTATTTACTTTATTTCAGCGGCTTGCCGAGATTTTTCTTTCGAAATTATCGCGATTATCCCTGTGAAATAGTTATTTTTTAAAATAATTCATAATTAATTTTCGTGATTTATTTTCGGGGTGTTATGCCGTGCTGCGCTACCTCCTTTTTTAGCCAACATGTCGGACAGCATTACAGTTTGCATCATCAGGGCATGTGTGTAATTTATTTACATCTATTCTATAAACATCCGTCCTGATGATGGACATTGTAATACTGTCCGAAACGTTGGCTAAAGAAGGAGGTAGCGCAACACGACATAATAACCACCCCACAAATTAATCACGTTTATACTTTTGGCCGTGAAAATTTCAATTCATATCTAATTCATAAATTTTCCTAAAACGTATTTGCCTATCTCGTCTCACTAATATTATAAATAATGCGAAAGTTTGTATGGATGTATGCGTGTTTGTTACTCTTTCACGCAAAATTTACTGAATGGATTTAAATGAAACTTTACAATAATATAGCTCATACATCAGAATAACGTATAGGCTATAATTTATAAAGCTAGCTATTTATTTTAAATATATTGAAAATAATAATTATTGTTTAATAGAAAATGTCAACATTTGAGAATGACGCCTAATACTTTGAATCAAATCCAGAATTATACATATTTTAAATAAATAGGTTAAGAATTTTGGTATAAATGTAGAGGGGACCTAGGAAAAGAAAATAGATTACTCGAAGTACCTACTAATCCTACGCAGACGAAGTCGCTGGCAGAAGCTAGTATACCATATACAGGTAAATCAATTTTAGAGACCCTTGCTGTCTAGTGGTATACTGGATGGATACAAAAAAAATACCAATAATATTTATTTGTTAGGAAGCCAAAGAAAAAAAAACAAATCATAAAAAGAAAATTGTCGATTGGAATCGACAGTCTCTTTAAACAGAATTGATAAACGTCGCTACATACCCAGTAACTTTGAGCATTTTCGGGTTAAAGGGAACTGTGGACGGGTGTTTAAAACTAATTCAATAAACTATTTTTAAACTTTCGATACTATCGGTGTGCTCAGAGGTATTATCCTATTTAAAATTATTTGCCTACATTTGTATTTTTACGATATACCTATGGTATTTTTTACGGGACAGAAATAATAAGTGCGTTTTTTATTTGTCTTAATTAATCGATTGTCAATAATAAAAAAAAATTGAAATTTTACAGTTGATACATTTTTTTTAAATATTATCAATATTATTATGCTGGTTAAAAATTTTCATAGTATGCTTAAATATAAATATCTTAAATTAATTAAGAAAATTTGCATGAAGAGAGATTAGGTGGTAAGAGGGAGGAATGTATGTGTATTATGAGAAAAATGTATTGCAGACGTAAGGAAACATGCAGGCGTTATTTGTGTTTTGAAAATATTGGGAGTTGGGTTTTGGTTTTTAGGTAATCAAGGGATCAGGAGTTGAAGATCTTAGGAGCTAGGTAGATGAATTATCTATGTGCTGACGTAGTTTGTAGTTTAGGTACATTGTAGTGTACATTTGAGAAATGTGTTTTTTCTATTAGAATTTCACCACATTAGTTAAATTAAGTATGTATATCTAAAAATCGTTTCAATTATTGTACTTAGATTATTATCTACGACTATTATAAATACTTTTTTTTAATATGTAATAAAAATTCACGCTTTCACTACGTCTACTCGTGTATGCCAAATAAATGCACGTGATTATTTGTGAAATGTGAGATTACAGTTTAAAAATGTTTATTTTGATAAATCTTAAACAAAAGTATTATTTTTTCAAACAAACAAAATATCGTAAAAAATCACTCAAACGATAACGTAATGAATGCTATTGAGTGTTGAATTTATACATTATAAAAAAATATTTTACAAAAGTAATTTTTTAATTCGATTCGGGTGGTTGTGGGTTCAAAACCAGTGGTAAACAATTTTCATTGGTTTCCCTCATTATTGGCAGTTGGTTAGTTGGCATTCACCTGGTTCCCAACTGCTTTGAATTTTCTAAACTTTTAAAAAATCTGGAATGAATTCACGGGTGAATCGTAATCGTTTTGAAATGTTATATATTACACGCCCTATATGTATTTTATTTTATATTCTTATATCGACGAATCGAATAATGATGGTTTAATTATATATTTCAGAACATAAAGCTGAACTATAGATATAATATTATATTATAATTTAATATCGGCATGCGAAACCAATCTAAGTTCCAGAACTATTCTGACCAAACCTCTTAAGAGGAACGGTTATGAGACCTTTTTCATGCAAAACTTAAATTTGTATTTGAGGCCAAGATACCAAAAAAAAAAATAAAAATTATTCGAATCGAAATAGCAAATATCTAGTGCGGACACGAGCTCTTTTTTTTTAAATACATCAAGTTAATAATATTTATAAAAAAAAACTTATCCTATCTACTTTGTTTAAATAATATAAAGAAAATATATTTTTTAAGAAGTTTTAAAATTTGTATTCCAAAGAAAATGGCTCATTTGCAACTTGAATTTACGCCAGTAAAAATGCATTTTCTAATATTTTTATATTTCATCATATTGGTGACTTAGCAGGGGTGTCCGGCTTCATGGGGTAAGGTTTATCTAGGTCTTGGCGGCGGATGATCTAGACACACTGAACCCCAGATTCCTACCCAACCCTCATACCTTTTTCCTTCCCAGAACTTCATTTCCTTAAAAATACCCTCCACACAGCATCCCCATAGATGACATATGCCCTGAGGGAAATTATTTTCCTCAGGGCCTCCTGTGTGGACCTAATGTAAAAAAAAAATATATATATATTTATATAGAAAATAAAGCAAAATATGTTTTTTAAATAATGATCATTAACTCACAAATATTTGCCAAAATTCAGTGATAATCTTTGGATATTCTTTCATAACTCTTATTAAAATTATAAGTCGATCGTCCAGTTTATTAGTCAGATATCTCCAAATTCTTAGTTTTGACATAGACATAGGAAAGTAATATTCGAATGCTCACTATTTGGTGCGCGGTTTGATTGCGAATGGAATTTTCATTTATTATTTTCCCAGCGCTAACAATGTTGATAAAAACATCCAATAATTTTCATTAAATTACTGCAGTTGAAATAACTTTCATTATTTTGATTGATGTATGCTTATTAATTTAATGTTTCCGCCGTAATAAATGTCATTCTGGCTACATGCACCAGCCAATGTAGAGACAATAAGAACATTGTTTTTCATATATATAAACACAATTCATATAAGATATTATGCGAATACAATAATTGCCTAGGTATATTAAATCTCAATTAATAATAATATCCTTACTTTTATATATACTAATCAACAAATGACATTTTTAATACATTAACAGCATAAAATCGGATGATATCATTTTATTGATTTTTTACTAATTATTTGATTATATACGTAAGATAATCCATATAGTCAAATGAAACCAATTACTTTTGTGTATACCACTATAATCAATGTTATAACATATGTAGCATGTTAAGGGGGTTTCTCACTATCCTCCCAATAGCTTATCTACACTAATAACGAATATTTTCGATTTACGATTTACGGTTTATTTATTTATTAAGTTGGAGTTTATAAGTCGGTACTCGAACCTATGAATAGTGGCTATATATCGGATAAGTTGGCTGAGTTTTCTAACCACTGCGAGTATTTTATTTTTAGTTTTAATAATATTCGTTATTAGTGTAGATAAGCAATTGGGAGGATGGTGACAAACCCCCTAAATATGTTTTAACAAATTTAACACAACATATTTACAATTAGCACACTTAGTAATTTCAGAAATTAGAAAAGGTGTTAATAGTAAATTAAATATTATTAATAATCAAACATTTTTTTTAAATAGCCATCTCTTAAATTTATTTTCATATTAGTACTTATATTTATAATAATTTATTTTTCTTGTTTAAACAACCTAATTATATTTTGTTAATTTTTTTAAATTTTTTTTAATAGGTAATGTATTATTAACATATTCTAAAATAAATTTTATATTTTATTTTATATAATTGTTTTTATGAAATTTTGAAGTATTTAATCACCTCTCTTTTTAACATTTTTGTCTATTGTTTTTTTTATGTATACTTTTTTGTTTCTTTTGTTATTTTTTTTCATGTTATTATCCTGACGAAGAAACCATCGGTTTTGAAACATTTAGATATTATAACATTGATTATAGTGGTTTACACCAATAAAATGATGCCACAAAGTGAATTTGCAAAGATTGAAGAAATAATCCATATATAATTACAATTTTCCAATCGATACAATTATTCAATTCAATTTCAATTCATTTTGGAAGGCGGGTATGGGTACCATCGCCCCGGAAATCAATTATTGGATAACCAACACCTCTGCTATAGGTCACCCAAGTGATTCGCTACGTTTGGTGACTTATGGGGTGAGGTTTGTCTAGGTTTTGCTATAGGGAGACCTTTCGAACTATCGCGCATCGCTTTGCACCGCAGTGATTGATTAGTACGTCCGTCACTCCACGGCGCTTGTACACTCCCAGATACCTAACCACCCTCCATACCATTTTCCTTCCCAGAACTTGCTCTACTTCCTTTTCCTTACAAGACCCTCCTCACAGCATGCCCAAAGATGATATAGGCCCTGACGGTTTTTTTCCCTCAAGGCCTCCTGTGTGGAGCTAATGTAAAAAAAGACAACTATAACAAAAATATAGAAAAACAATGCATCGTGACTTACTTAATGACAGTTTAAATAATATTTCAAGGCTTTTACTTTGCGATCTAAAATCAATTATAAAGCCGCTGTAAATTCCATGCGGCAAAATCTGTGCAATTTTCAAGACGTCAGATCAATGTTTGATAATTAAATTAAATAAAAACGTTTACTCTGTTAACAAACACAAATGAAATAATAATTATTGAATGTTCATTTTTTATTGGAATAAATTATAAAGGTTTTACCCATCAATGTAATATATCATTGAAGAAGAAGATAATACTAATAAATGTAAACGAAACATGAAACAGAACAAGATAGAGAAAAATAAAAAGTTAAATGTCACAACTGGGACGTGAACCCAGGATCAAATGGCAGAGAATATATAGGGTACTGTGTCCCGGTAAGGCAAGAGATCCTGAGTACAAGTCACTGTTGCGACCATTACCTTTTTATTTTCTGTTGTATTATCTTCCCCTTCAAATATATATTATTGAGTGTACTAGCTACGTTATTCCACGTTCACCAAGCATTTTTAAATAATATTTTTAATTATTATGACATATAGCAAATTTAATTATTATGACATATAGCAAATTTAATTATAATGACATATAGCAAATTTAATTATTATGACATATAACAAATTAAATTATTATGACATATGGCAAATTTAATTATTTTGACATATGGCATATTTAATTATTATGACATATAGCAAATTTAATTATTATGACATATAGCAAATTTAATTATTATGACATGTGGCAAATTTAATTATTATGACATATAGCAAATTTAATTATTATGCAATATAGCAAATTTAATTATTATGACATACACCAAATTTAATTATTATGACATATAGCAAATTTAATTATTATGACATATAGCAATTGCAAAATTATGAACAGTACCCTCAATATATATTTATTTTTTATTTGAAATACATAGATACACATGACAGATTTACAGAAGAAAAACAAAAGGATCTTAAAAACTAATTACAGTAAAGTAATTTCTTGTTAACGAAACTACCCAATTCAACAGAGAAAACATTTCTCATGTTTAAATTGCTCAATAAAATATAATATTTTTAAAACTTTACCATATAAAATTTATATTTTACAATTGAAAAATGTCATCTACAACAAAGGAGAACTTCGTAGCGTGGATGATTACATATTAAACCTTTTTATATAAAAATATTTTATGAATAAATCAAAAACAAAATAAAAAAGGTTGTCCATATAAATTGAAAATAAAATATATATCTGAACGAAAAATTTACTTCATCATGTTGCTAGTTAGTTTTATTCACTTTGCATTCGCTCTGTTTGGTTGGCGAAATCGGTCTGGAAGAATCATCTCTTAGGAAATCTTAGCGATAAGGACCGGTGCGGGCGCTAAATATACCGTATTTACGAGTAGATAACGGTCGCAATAAATCATATTGCTTGTGCATTGTTTTTCTCCTACATTGTGATGCGTCACTGTAAAAAATATTTACCGAGTATACGTGTTTTAAATTCACTCTTATTCACGTTTAAACATAATTCAACTCAATACTTACAGTTGTTTATACAAGCACTTTGCATTGTTGTGTTATTTTAAAGAATTATGAATTAAACATATAATTTTCTAGATACCTACCTATATAATTGAAGTCCAGTTGTAACCATATTGCTTTTGTTGAAGACAAATTATAAAATCAAACAGTTTCATTAGATTGAGGGTCAATTTCTGAAGAACTATGATATAAATGATTGTTTAAGAGCGATTGACCAGCGGCTGAGAATAAAAGTTTTAAAATGCTTGCAACTGTACAGGAAGGTTCCAATAACAAAGATCGATTATTCCCCGTATCAAATTTTTTAAATTAAAGATTTGTTATCGATTTATTTTATTCAAAACTAGCTTTAATATATACCTACATTCAAGTAAGCAATAAAAATGCTCATAAACGCACGATGATAAATAATTAAATATAGCGTAGTAATTGTAAGTATTTTTTGATCATAAGTATTTATGATTTTTTAATAATGTCTAAACATAATAAGAGTGTAAATTTTTTTTTAAATATTTTAGTTTTTAAGACCTTAAATAAATAGAAAAAACTGAGGTATATTTGTCGCAAAACACGTTCTCGGATTTATTTTTTAATGATTTTAATTTAACTAAAATATATTTTTTTAAAGCTGTGTTGACTAGATTATGATTCTATGATTTGAAATTTGTCTTGTTTAATAGAATCTGTCGTTTGAAAATTGAACAAATCTGCCAACGACCAACGGTATAACCTTAGTGTATTAAAAATACACTTAGTTTTTCAAAAATTTTAAAACTGCGTGTACCAGATAAAATAACAATCTTTCAAAATCAATTTATGTTTTTTTGTAAAAAAGAGTCAATACGTCTAGAATTTGATTTAAAGACGACTAATTTTCGGTATTCACTAGTAATACCCTCTTAATGAATGAACACAATATTAGCGAATCTCAAAGGAAATTTTGAAAAAGAAAAATCAAAAAAATATTCGGTCGTATCTAGAGAAGAGCCGTGAATAAGTTAAGGTCCTGGGATCATTTCTTGTATGCGAACATATCTTTTGCTGATATTTCTATTTCAAATTTTCGTTGAAGAGTCGCTAAT
Organism: Limnephilus auricula; assembly: GCA_951813805.1. Lineage (NCBI taxonomy): Eukaryota > Metazoa > Arthropoda > Insecta > Trichoptera > Limnephilidae > Limnephilus > Limnephilus auricula. The sequence goes on along the minus strand of OX638389.1, from coordinate 40,234,177 downwards.
TTTTAAATAAAACAATTTGGGATGTTTCTTATTTAGTTATTTGAAAAATAAAAAAAAATTATATAAATTAATCGTGCAATAAAAGTCAATAAATGTCGCACATTAAAATAAAAATAGACATTAATGTAGATTGCATTTATTTCTGACAGAATCCGGCAATCACACGTATGAAAATGAAGATAATGTTGGCAATTCTTAGTCAAAGTGTAACACAGTTAAATTTGACCGAAGTGGATAGGGTTCGAATTAGATAAATAGTCAAAGCAGAGCCCGGCAAGGCTAAGATCCTGAGTTCATATTTTCTGTTTCAAATTTTTGACTGAAATTCACTAATATTATCTTCTATGATAAAATATTACAATTTTATGTTTTACTCATTAAGTTATTCCAAAAAGATTTTTTTTTTTTTAATAATTGTCACATTGAAACTTGTAATGGAAATTATGTACCTAATGTGTATCACATAGTTACACAAAACAAATTTGAAAGATAACTAATAAAACATTTAGAATGAAATAATAACGAATCAAATAATTGACGTAATTTTTAGAACAAGCTACCTAAGTTATGAATAAAAAATAAAACTTGTTCAAGTGGTAACATAATGAGATTGTCTCTAAGAACGAAATTTCAAGTTATTTACAAATGAAGATGAGAACAGAACTTTTACATTTTTTGGAAAAAAACCGAATGTTAAGGATGATTTAAGCCATCAAAATTTTAAATTTCGACCGCCAATCATAACACTATTGCATACATTTTTCCAGGGTTCATTTTGAAAGCTTAGAACTTGATTAATAATAATAAACCAATTTTTACTGTAACTAATTATCATATTGTTTTTCTTTCAGGTCTCGACTTCGTGGAAAGTGGGGCGGATTTCGAAAACGCCATCACTGCAACAGGTATGTTTGCTTCTGTATTGTATGATAAAATTATCCAAAAATAAGCATATTAAATTATGTCTGCTAACCGTGACCGCGCAGTTTTTTGGAAAATATAATGGGACTTAAACATGAGAAGCCAGTTCATAAAGTAGTCCATGCCCGAAGATAACAACTTCAAAAAGTTGCGGTGAATTAATGAAAGAAGTGTTAATTTATTAATATACAGGATGTCCGGGGGTAAACTGCATTAACTTCGGGAGGTTATTCGACATGATAGTATAAGTAAAACAGAAAAATTACTTTTAAGGATACTTTTTTGATAAAAAGATAAAATTAGTCCGGCGCGTGCGGCCGGCACTATTAGGTGTTTTCCGCTGTTACGATCAGTGGTGGCTCGTGACTTGTGGTGAGCTAGAGTGCTAATATTAACAAAAATGGCATTAGCCGAAAAAAAAATTTTTTTTTTTTCGAAAATTAATTTTTTGTATGAAGATTTTCAGAATATTTCAGTTTTGTCGTGCGCCGCACAGATTTCCTGAAAATCTTCATACAAAAAAAAAATTTTCGAAAAAAAAAATTTCGAAAAAATTCGTTTTTTTTTCGGCTACAACGACATCAATAATGCCATTTTTGTTAATATTAGTACTCTAGCTCACCAAAAGTCACAAGCCGCCACTGGTTGTGATACGGGTCAATTAAAACCACGTAATTAACCGCTTGGACACATAAGCTTGTTTTCACGATAATTTAACGTAGGTAGACATAGGAATGACGTATGTCCCGTACCTGAGTTATTTTAAATAACGTCGCCACTATCGTGTCCAGATGACTCACGGCAAACTTATCGGGTAAGTTTGTACCTTTTTTTAGGATTCTTAATAGTGTATGGAAAAAACATTTGGAATTTCTGAAAAAGAGGTTAATCCTTTTTACTCCTACCATTATGTAGAATCACCTCCCGAAGTTAATACCCCCGGACAACCTGCACTTAACCTGTATTGTGCATTTTATGTTCAATGATTAATAGGTAAAATGATTGGATAATTTTCACCTGAAACACAGTTTTCATGAAAACTCATCTCAAGGGAGCTATGATTTACGTACTTGCAACCACATATACGAATAATACGCGATTAGAAAATTTTTGTAAATAATCGTTAATTTTCAAAATAAATGTATCCATTGAAGCAGTGTGTCAATAGAACCGCAAAGATAAATCAAATCATTCCCTCATTTCATATCATAAATTAGATTGCCAGCTTCGTGCGATTCTTGCAAAATATCAAAAGTTGACATTTTAATTTATGATGGGTTTTAAGACTAATTCGTAATTGGGGCAATTTAAGTATACCACTCAAGAAAGGTAATTATAATGGGTTTTTAGACTTATTTGTAATTGGGGTACTTAAAACTGGTGTGCCACAACGTTAAAAACCGACTCTATTGTGGGTTTTAAGACTTATTCGTATTTGGGATAATCAAAAGCGGTGTGCCGAACCCTAAAATTTTAAACTTTGACGATTTTTTAGATTTTTTCGTAATTGTGGGAATTAAACGTGGTTTTAAAAGCTAATTTTTATTGAATTTGAAGACATATTCGTAAATCCGGAAATTTAAAAGGTGTGCCAAACATAATAGTAAGAAGCCAGTTTTATTTAGGGACTTGTTCGTAATAAGGTGGTTTTAAATATCATCCCACGATATAACAGAAGAAAATATTAATGGTTTCTAAGACAGAAAATTTGTAAAAGTTGATAAATCTTGTGACAGCTGAAACATACATAATCAAATAATTTTTTAATTCCTTAAATTTTACTAAAAGAATTGATTATTATTATTATTAAAAGAAGACAATGGAAAATGATTGAACTCTATATTAATGTAATATATCATTGAAGAAGAAGATAACAATAATAATCTAAATTAAAATATGAAAATGAACAAGACACCAGAAAAATAATAAAACATAATGGTCGCAACTGGGACTCGAACCCAGATCTCACGTCTTACCGGGACGGAAATAGTTAAAAAGAGAGCTTTTCTTATATAAAAAAATGAACTCCATATTATTTGTAATAATTTCAAATTTATAACAAACATGACTACGTTAAAGGTGCCTATTTCTTTAGTAAAAATAAATGTATCTTTAAAAACACTAGTTGAACTTATATATGTATATTATAAAGTGAAATTTGTAATGATCGGGTAGAACTCACAAATAAGTTATCACGTTTGATTTGTAGGACTACATATAAAAACACTAAATAATTTTGATGTAATTGTAATGTTTGTACAGTAAAAAAAAAACCGACTTAGGAAGTTCCCATTACAATCAACTCTGAAATAACCATTTCGGTTGCTAGTCTAGTGGCGGCTCGTGACTTTTGGTGAGCTAGAGTGCTAATATTAACAAAAATGGCATTATTGATGTCGTTGTAGCCGAAAAATATTTTTTATTTTTTTTTCGCAAATTTATTTTTTGTATGAAGATTTTCAGGAAATTTCAGTTTTGCCGTGCGCCGCACCGATTTCCTGAAAATCTTCATACAATAAATAAATTTTCGAAAAAAAAATAAAAAATATTTTTCGGCTACAACGACATCAATAATGCCATTTTTGTTAATATTAGCACTCTAGCTCACCAAAACTCACGAGCCGCCACTGAAAAAAAATGCTACCTAATATTATAATGCCTGATCTTTCTCTTGGCAAACATGATAAAGACACAAAAATTCTGGGCTCTGTAAAATTTGAAGAAGACATCTCAAGGCTTTGAGATTACACCCTGTATACATATTTTTTAAGTGTATATGGCTTAATTTATGATATGGCCAAATAATTATTTACAGAGAGCGTAACAAATTGTACGTAATAAATTTATATGCCTAACTGCGTTTACTTTAGTAAACTATGGAAGATTAGATACTTTCTCTTGAAGATTACCAAAATCTTGTATAAATATGTCAATTTGCCTCTCTTTGCAAGTCCTTATTATGTATTTCCAACACATGTGCAATAACAAATTTCTTATTCAGGGTAACAACCTTGTTCATGAGGTCAGGTAAAGATAGAGCGTCCCCTCATTCTAATGTAGTTGACTCATTGCTTATGGCTGAACTTATGCATTTGCTCACGGGACCCCTGTCAACAGAAACGCAGCCAGTCACTCGCAACTCGTCGTGCTAGTTGCCGCAGCCAGCCGTTGTCAAGTTGCCTGGTTGCCCTGGTTGCGTCAGTTTTGTAATCAGTTTTCGAGTTTTTTTTGTCGCCAGCGCCAATATGATAGCGACAGATGAGTGAAATGACAACTGAAGTATTCTTTGTCTATGGTTAAACAAGCTGAGATAATAACAAATCATTAAATTGGTTTGGTTGGCAACCATACCAACCCGCGGTTGAAAACCAGTTTTAGTTTCCTCCATGAGCGAAGGGCTTTGTCTTTACAATAATAATAGTCTGATTTTTTTTTCTTATTCCTCTCAGTTCCTACTAATTTTAACCATATCTGAATAATCGCGTATCTACTGCTCAACCTTATTTTTCTTCTCATTCCTTCTTCTGGTCTCATTATTTCATCCTCATAAGATCCTCCATTAATAGATGCCATAGTCCTTGTTGAAATTGCATCGGAGACTTTTTGGGAAGCTTGCTTCGGTTGAAGGAGAACAGACACGACTCCATCAAGTTACCGGTAATTTTTGTCTAACATTAGTAATTCTGGCGTGAAAGATATTCTCAGTATACCCCAGATGAAAGACCAACATTCAGAATCCATGATACCATTTATGTTCATACATATTTGTCACCTAGTTTTGTTCCAAAGATTGTAATCCGTTATTATAGGTGAATCTATCAGACGAATTGCTGTTTCTCAGAGAGTACCTACAAGGTATATTTCTGGAATCTACGAGCTCCACACCCACGGTTCAGACGATAGGGTATATGCCACTCTGCCTCTTCTTCCTTGCACTGTCCTAACTCATTGCCTAGGTAGGCTGTTGGGTCGGCTCTCTTCGTTCTCATGTTGTAGCTTCTTCGGTTATGGGTATCGCTTTCATACAGACCGTTTCTACGTAGGATTTTGAAGCATTGAGTCATCCAGGAGTTCTTTTGTCTTCCTCTGGATGACTGTCGAAGAAACTCCATAGACATTGCCTGCTTCATGTCTTCGTTGTGTGGTCTAGTGGTCTCCGTTTTATGTGACCATACCATCTCAACTGTCGTTTCTCCAGCTTTCTGTTTATGTCCGTGACACCCAGGCTACCATGAATGTGTGAACTTTTAATCTTATACTTTAGTATATGTCACTCTGCCAGGTACTAGTAACAATATTATAATGTGCATTGGAACTAGATCCAAAGTTGTTACGAACAAATTAGATTCAGTGAAAATGTTTACGACTTTAAGTAATGCTTTCTTTATCGCCACATTAAAGTAATTAGTGTAATTAATATTATCAGACAGCTCTCCGTCCGAGCCCGACGTCGCGTAGGCCCGTAATAAATAATTGTAAGGTTTACTAGCCTTAATCCTTCAGATAAAAATGTCATCATCTGACAGCATATTGCCACTTGAAGACAAACACAACCGTTATCTCTTATTTACTCGGCTACGTCAGAAGCTGCGAGCTTCGATTTTCATATCTTAAACTGTGATTTTATTCTTCGTCATTCACAATATTCATAATCATAAGTCATAAATAAACTCTTCTTTTTAGACATGGCAGGCATCATTTGACTGTTTATGATAGTTTTTAAAAATATACCCTATAACAAGCAAATTTTACAAACTACTTTTATCAAATCCCACCTATGCACTGGCGTTGCTTAGATAGGATTTTTGTTATTACACACTATTCGTATGTTATTTTTGAAGTAAATACTTCTTTACGCACGCTTGACTTGAGGGGTAAACTGGCGAATGCGTTACGGAAATTACAGCTTTACGAAAAGTGAAATGCGTTGCTAGGCGAACGGGCTGTATCACATTGTAGAAGCAAGAGAGAGCAGTGCGCGCGGACATTTTCTTTCTCTCTTCCTCTCATAATGAAACATTTCAGCCAGTATTTTGAAATACCAGTGACGTGCAAAATTTGGTCTCCTAATCCTAATCTTCCAATACCTAAAAATATTTTTATGTTTTAAGTTGTAGAAGAATCCAAAATGTCGCCGGAGACCAAAATTTCATTATTTTTTTTTTTTACTCAAATAATAATTACATTTTTTACCTCAAATAATGTCTGGAATCACTTGACTCTGGAATCACAGTCAAGTTCATCCATTAATACCCAGTGTATAGAATTTAGTTTTTCCTTTTGAGTTTCACCATTTGAGCTCGCGGAACCAATCAAATTATGTACAGGATTAATGTGGGTCATCCTATCTATCTATACAAATAAACATTAACTCCACACCAATAATACCTTTTAATTAACAGTTGACACTAGAATTAGAACTGATAATGTAATAATTGTTGATTTACTTACGATATTCTGAGAAAAAATCGTACACTACATAATATAGACATTAGTTTTATCATTTTGTTTTGAAGAGTTTTAATTTTCAATGTACTATCGTTACTTAAATTTTAATTTTTATGCTAGCGGTTTCGACACATCCGTGTCATTCACTAGCAAACTTAAAACTAAACTTAAAATTTAAAACAAGTACAGAAATGAATTAGATGTTATTAGGTGGGGGTGGTGGGAGGGGTGATTTTGGGGGAAGGGGAGAACAGTGGGCGGGGTCAATATCACACGGGAACAAAGTCAGAAGGGGAGATTTGCAGGGTGCTATTATTTTGTTAACTAAATTAATTTTTGATTTAATTTTTTTGTTTATTTCTAAAGTTTCTAAAGCGCACAAGTTAAAGTATGAATTTATATTTATATGTTTAAATTTGGTTTTTTCTTTGTTGAAGCTATGGCCTGTCTCTATTAAATGATTGGCGAATTCAGAATAGTTATTATTTCGTAAACAGAGTTCATGTTCCCTGATTCTAGTTCTAAAATTTCTAGTAGTCAGGCCATATAGTCAGGCCATAGCTTCAACAAAGAAAAAACCAAATTTAAACATATAAATATAAATTCATACTTTAACTTGTGCGCTTTAGAAACTTTAGAAATAAACAAAAAAATTAAATCAAAAATTAATTTAGTTAACAAAATAATAGCACCCTGCAAATCTCCCCTTCTGACTTTGTTCCCGTGTGATATTGACCCCGCCCACCGTTCTCCCCTTCCCCCAAAATCACCCCTCCCACCACCCCCACCTAATAACATCTAATTCATTTCTGTACTTGTTTTAAATTTTAAGTTTTAAGTTTGCTAGTGAATGACACGGATGTGTCGAAACCGGTAGCATAAAAATTAAAATTTAAGTAACGATAGTACATTGAAAATTAAAACTCTTCAAAACAAAATGTCTAGAAATTGTTACATAGTTAATGCCCAAGAAATACAAAAAAATGGTTTTATCAATGGAACGCATTGTTTGTTTTCCTTTTAAAAAAATGCTTTCATAAATGATGTTTCGTTTGCGATCGGTTCCCGCGCTTCATTGAAGTAAATATTTATCTCTTTCTAATAAACACAGTGAGAGGGGTTAGAGGGGTACCATAGGGGGTCACGAATCGCGGGTGAGAAAGTTTTTAAAAATAATGTGGTGTTAAACAAAACAGATCATATAGTTTGCTGCTTGAAAATTTGCACGGATTCCTTGAGAAATTGCCCAATTCAAAAATTCCAAATTCTTACCTTATTTGAATTGATAAAAATCATTACTATTTATAATTTTTTTTTCCATTAGCTCCACACAGGAGACACTGCACGGAGAAAATTTTTATTCTAAAATACGATAATTTTATTCGTAAAATCGGGACTGAAGTTCTTACGAACAAATTAACAAGGTTTCAATGTTTGTTGGCGGGAACATGTATGAATAATTTGTTGGTATACGTAATTTTGTACGTATACCAACAAATTATTCTTACATTTTCATAAGAACTTCAGTCCCATTTTTAAACATTTTTACGAGTAAAATGATCGCATTTTAGAATAAAAAAAATTTCCGTGTGGGGTAAATTATGTATCTCAAGGCCTATCTTTGGGGATGCTGAGTAGATGGTTTTTTTAATGAAAATGAAGAAGAAAAAGTTCTGGGAAGGAGAAAGGTATGAGGGGTGGGTAGGAATCTGAGATTAAGTGTGTCCAGGTCATCTGCCATGAAGACCTATACTAACTTCATTCCATGAACCCAGGCACCTTTACTAAGTCACCAAACTTAGCAAACTACTTGGAGTGACTTATGGAGTTGTTGGTTATCCAATAAATATCCGTGGGCGGCGATACCCATTCCCGCATCTCAAACATTACTAAAATAAGCTTTATCAAAAATGGCCTTTTTTTCAATCCCGGATATAAGAGACGATAATACGGATGGTATCATTTCCTTTGATAAGATCACGGAAAATAATTGTTGTAGGTAATATAATATTTACAAGATAACTTGGCAGCTATTGCTATTGGTGCGCCCGACCATGAATCGAAAAGAAACGTGACAAATTGTATCGATAGTCACTGTCACACAAATTTACACGTTGACACAAGCATGACAATGTTCTTCAATATTGTGCATAATAATAATATGATTGCATGATTTGTTGATATGTTCTTTACATTAATACGTGTTATAACAATAGCATAAACCGATAGTTAGAAAAAATGCACATGTTGGAGCTACTTTCATTTAAATGCAAAACAATTTTACTCACCAAATAAAATTGATAAAAAATTGGCTTATTTTGAATGCTGAATTGGTAACATTCAAAGAATTGGTGAATATGCAATTGAAAATTGTTGGAATCTTTTGAAATTTACAAAACTGTTGTTGTCACTGTCGCTGTTCGAGGGGAGTTGCCTGTAGGAAAATGGCTTACAATATTGTAGCGCGAATAATATTATAGCGCGGCTACAACAGAAAGCTATTGTCATATTATCTTTACGATGGACTCCATAATAATAATTGGATAATTTGTAGAGCGCCGTTTTTGTGAGAAATTCCCTCAAGGGCGCTGTACATTTTATTATGACTTCTTAGGCTCTACCTAGAACTATTATTTACAAATAGACACCACAGAGAATTTACTTACCTGGCAGGTCACTTCTGATAATCACACTTTAATTAGAAAGTTTATGCTTGGAGGAGATACGACTTCTCTATTTATGAATGAAAGATTGTATAACCTACTTTCAGCTCTGAGTATATTTAGATACATACGTACATTTCTGCCTGCTGATTCATTAGTAGTTATTTTTTTAAGACCAAAAAGGTAGATAATAATTTGTCTACACGTTACCTGTGATTCCTTCGAACACACGATGACTTTTAGAAAAAAATGAGAGCGAGTCCTTGAGACTAATCATTACAGACCGAACTTCTGTTTAAATGTTTTCACGGTGATAACATTTATTTATTTGTTCTTGTAGGCCTATTTGTGCAAATATCACGTGTCACGTACTTTTTAAAGCGTGATAATTTAAGGCTATCGCGGTGAAAGACAGTAGGTATCTACTCACGAGATGACAAATAAAGCTTTTAATTCTCCTACTGGTTTTTTGCAGATATATCTGAAGAATAATGAAAAATATTTACATACTTTATTTCTCGTTTTCGCCTATTAATTATAAACTTAATTGTAATGGAACAACAATACGTTATTTTGTTAAACATTTTATTTGAAATTTCAAAGTTCCAGGGCTTATGATGTTGTTAGATGAATATAGTTGCGTTGACAATCAAGGCGGAAAATGTAAGCAAAATTCTTGATACCACTAAGACCTGGACAAACCTCAAACCATGAGAATCTGAGAACCCCAGCTATGTCAACAATCGTAGTGAACCACTAGGGGTGTCCCATCGCAGAGGTGTACGTTATCCAATATTCGCCTCTCAAATTGAATTTTCTGATTGTCTTTTAACGTTAAATTATGTTGTTACTAGCTTCTGCCCGCGACTTCGTCTGCGTAGGATAAATACTTTATAATCTATTTTCTTTTACTAGGTCTCATCTACGTGTGTTTCAAAATTCTTAACCTATTTATTTAAAATATCCACAATTCTTGATTCGATTTAAAGTATTAGGCGAGTACTTCAAATAAATTAAGTAATTTAAATATTTTCTAAAACAGAATTTTGATTTAATAATCACTGTTTTGCAAAATGTCATTCTCAAATTTTGACATTTTCTATTAAAAAATAATTATTATTTTCAATATATTGAAAATAAATAGCTAGATTTATAAATTATAGCCTATATGTTTTTCTGATGTATGAGCTATATTATTGTAAGGTTTCATTAAAATCCATTCAGTAGTTTTTGCGTGAAAGAGTAACAAACATACATACATCCATACAAACTTTCGCGTTTATAATATTAGTAAGAAAGATGGTAAGAAGATTTGTATATTTGTCATAAACTGATTATGTTATAAATTTCGCCTCTTCTACGAAAGGTACTTCAAAGGTACGATGCTGATTGTCCGTTATTTTAAACATAATATTAAATAGTTATTTGAATTTTTGTTTAAACCGTTTGTGTTATGAACTGCGCCTGCTCTCAACACAAAAGTTGATAGTGAGAAAGGCAGACCACATAACAAATTGTAATAGAATTATGAAATAAAAATAAATTAAAACAAATTATACGAGAGATCCTGTCAAATTGACCTTAAGGAGTAGCTCCATTTCGTCTTCATAAAAGTAATTAATGGATCAAAGTTGACACGGATCAAACGCTGTGAACAAATTTTGTTTGATCCATATCAATGAAAAAGTCTATAGACTGTCAAGCAAGATAAAGTGAATGTAGATTAGCAGAAACGAAACTTGGTATGAGGCGGGGTAAACCTTAAAAAAATCACCTTTCACCGAATAATTTCGTAAAACCATATGTAAGGCAATTAATTACTTGATGTATTTCGTGTTACTTGAGCAAAATTGTTTATTTTTCCAGGTTTCGGAAAGTTCCACTATCTCCTGCTGACGATTTGCGGCCTGATCTACGCCAACACTGCCATCGGCATCACCATCATCTCCTTCGTGCTCCCCTCGGCACAATGTGACTTCAGGATGACCTCGGAGGACAAGGGGATTCTGACAGCCACCCCTATGCTGGGTAACTACTGATACTGACCCCTTTCTTTACGTTTTACTTCACTAGCTAGAATTTCTGGGTTAACTCGTATATAACTGGTATGCACGGAGAAAAATGTTATTCTAAAATACGATCATTTTATTCGAAAAACGGTTAAAAACGGGACTGAAGTTCTTACGAACAAATTAACAGGGTTTCAATGTTTATTGGCGGGAAAATGTAAGAATAATTTGTTGGTATACGTACGAAATTTGTTCTAATAATTAAGATTAATAATTTATTCTTACATTTTCCCGCCAATAAACATTGAAGCCCTGTTAATTTGTTCGTAAGAACTTCAGTCCCGCTTTTAACCGTTTTACGATTAAAATGATGGTTTTTTTTAATAACATTTTTCTTCGTGTGGTATTATTCCTAGATACAAATTCTTGCTCTATTTTTTTGACTAACAAATTATTTTTATAAATATATTTGAACCACTCCAGTGTGTAATATTGGTAAAAATATCCCTTCTCGTATTTTTCTAATATTTGGATAATGTTTATTAAAATCTATTCATATTATCGTCAGCATTTCTTTCTCTTATGATTATTTGCTTTGTATATAATTTATAGATAATATCAATTCGTTTCCGTTGTATGCTCACTTAATTACGCAAAAGTCCAAATTTAAAGTTGTTTCTCCCAATACAACCGCATTCCATCCCTTACCTCCCTCTGATGCCCTGACCTCCTCTGATATGATAACACTCTTTATTTATTTTAACCCTTTTTTTAAATACCAATTTTGTTTGTGACTTTGTGACTTTTCAAAATCGGTGGCTGATTTTTGGCACACTATTACTGCACACAATTATTGAGACAAGCCATAACGTAGGTACCTACCTAAAATAACTTTTTATTAAAAATACTAATTTCGTTTGTGACTCCATTTGTAACTCCGGTTTAATGGTCTCTAGAACCTTGACTTGCTTTGAATTCAAAATAGGAACTAATACACATATAATACATATATTTTCTTAATAGTAATATGCCCCAACGAATCAAACAACACGACCACTTGCGCCATCAATTCATCCAATTTCAGAGTAATTTTAAATGGGCGCCTCAGTGCCACCAAAAGTGAACAGAATGCATTTCCGAGTTTCAGCTCGATCGGATGTCGGGAAGTGGGTAAATTTCCATTTCCAAGATTCACTTCACTTCATTCAAACATTCATCATTTCAATGAAGAAAACAAAAGTGAAATTCAAATAGATGAATTCAAAAATGTAATCATTCGCTACGCCTCACTAACTGTGTTTAGTCAAATTAGTGAGTCGTCTCCGCATTAGTAAGTGAAAAAAGCAGTAGTAAGTACTTTATATAATCAGGAGTGTTTTAAATATTTAAATTTGTTAATTAATACTTTTCCCCACAGTACCTTGAAATCGAAAGTAAGTTTTAATGTTATTAAGAGGAAACAGGGCAACGTTTTGTCCATACAAACGTATTCCTCGCTGGATTTTAACACTACTGCAAATATTTATACAGATATTGCATGTGGGTACATTTTGCTTTTTTTATTAGTTACTCTTCTTAGAGGTAGGACCCTCCAAAAATCGTTAAAATTTCCTGGTTTAATAGCTATCGACAAACGCTCAGTATGCATACTAGACAATATATTTTTTTTAAATATCAAAACGTACAAAAATGGTATATACGTAGTAAAAAAAATCTTTAAAAAGTGTCCAATTTTGGAGGAGGAAAATAGTAACTACAAAATCTCGATTTTGATGATTTTGTTTGAGGTGAATTCATATTCTACGCTTTCGTAGATGGCGCTCGTATAGTATTTTTTTTACTTATAAACGCTTTTTACAAGTTATGCTTTGAAATATTAAGAAAAGTGTATGGTTCGCGAAAGCAGACAAGCAATATGAATATTAACAAATAGTTGTGCTCATTGAAAAACTTTAATCTTTCAAGAAAGGCTAACAAATACAATATTTCATCGGTGATTCAATCCAATATTGTATTTGTTAGCCTTTCTTAAAAATTTAAAATTTTTTAATTAACAAAACTATTTGTTAATATTCATATTGCTTGTGTACTTTCGCGAACAATAAAATTTTCTTAATATTTCAAAGCATAACTTCTAAAAAGCGTTTATAAGTAAAAATACTATACGAGCGCCATCTACGAAAGCGTAGAATATGAATTCTTTTGACATTCACCTTAAGTAATATCAGCCTGAGGTGCAGTTGTCCCTTTCGCTCAGTATTCGGAGGAGTAAGAGCGACAGTGTCAGGAACTGTTGGGAAAAATACCTATTATTCAAATTTCTTGGCGACCATGTTTCCTCCTAAATGTTCACTCTTTTGAACTTGGCAAGCGCTATTGTGCGTGCATTGCCAAATAAATTATTTGAATCACGTATATTCCGCTGAACCAAGGATAAAGTTAATACATTTAATTGACATGCCTATAATACATGGTTTCTTCAATAGGTCATTAGAACTGGCAATGAACTACAAAATTATACTGAGAAATCGTTTCAATATCTATGATCATTATAGTATTTTTTTTTATTTTTATTAATTTATTAACGCCCAAGTGGGCTATTACATGAAATTTTACAAATTGTTTTATTCTGACCCTTAGATTTCTACCCACTCCTCTACCTTTTTCTTTCCCAGAACATCATCTCCTTCCTTTCCTAAAAATAACCCTTCACACAGCATCAACAAAAATGATCTAGGCCCTGAGGGGAATTATTTTCTTTAGGGCCTCCTGTGTGGAGCTGGTGATGCTATAATCACACTGAGGAGGTTAGAAGCAGTTGGGACTCTAATATAAAGTAGGTAGTAGAAATGGGTGGTACAAACAAATCTACAGACAGTCGAATAATTGAAAAACCGTCGACTTAAAATAGGACTGCGCTACGCTCAGTCAATTATAAAATTTAAACATTTTGTTATCTTTTAGGGATGGTGCTCGGTTCTTACTTCTGGGGCTGCCTGGCCGATACCAAGGGTAGAAAGGTTGTACTGATCGCCACCCTGTTCCTGGACGCCTTCTGTGGAGTGGCTTCCTCCATGGCACAGTACTTCCCCATCTTCATGTTCTTCAGGTTCTTCAACGGCTTTGCGTAAGTTCATTCCAGTTACCTAATACCTTCCGAGCCACTTGACCAATGTGCGTACAGCTTGAACAATTCTCACTCATCTTTATAGAAACATACATATACAAAGAAAATAATTACTCAAATTTCATCGGTCAACGAAACTTTACACTTTACATAATGTTAGGGCCTTTACTGGTGCAGCCACCCAAATTCTACATTATTGATTCAACGAAAACATTCATAAAACATATTTGATTATAAGTGTATATTTATTAGATTAGACGATTCAATAGACGATTCATTCTACGATTAGACATACAGAAACAATGACCAAATTTAAATCTATATATGTAAAAATCAATTGCTGTTCGTTTGTCTCACTGAAACTCGAGAACGGCTGGGCCGATTTAGCTGATTTTGGTTTTGAAATGTTTGTCATATGGAAAAAAGAAATAGGAAATAGTTTGAAAATATGGAAAAAAATTCGAGGAAGATAGTAAAAACAACAATTTCATTTTCCCATATAAACTGTTCTTAGATGGCACGCGAGCTGTTTGAAAACTGAATGTATGGAATGCAGTAGGGGGGAAGGGAACCCGGGAGGGTGGAGGGCGAAGGGGAAATCTGGAAGGGGGATGGGAAATCGGGAGGGGGATCCGCGGTAGAGGAGAGTCTTAATACGGGAGGGCGGAGGGGATCTCGGGAGAGGGGTTTGCGAGACCGGAGAACTCGGGAGGGGGGTTCGTGGGACAGGGCAAGGGGTGGGAATAGAATGAGGAGAGGGAAGGTGGAAGAGGACGAGTGGGAGCGCGAGAGGGGAAGGGGACGCGGGAGAGGAAGTGGGGGAGGAAGGTGAACGGGACGAATGTCGCAACGCATGCCGGGTACCAGCTAGTAAGAAAAAAATAAATTGATTACAAGCTTAGGGCGTCCCACTATTGCAAAAATCAGTAAAACAAACTGCACATAGACAAGAATCACAATTTACACATGACCAAACGAATTAAAATAGGAACATTTTGTCAAATATAACATCATCTTTTCCCACATATGTAAGATCTTTTAAGGATTAACCTACACTTCCAATTACCGTTCTTTTTGATTGTATAGAATCTAAAATGTATTTTACCTTAATAATATCCGTGTAACTTTGTTTGTATACATGTACCTCTATGCCTGTCTCGACACAGGTATATCCTAGTGAGACAGGCATAAAAATCGCATGTTTATAAACTTTGTGTAGATAAATAATAGGTATTATAAAAAAATTTGCAAAATTACTTTCTCAACTTAGGCTTGCATAGTGAGGCGGTTTATGAGAAACCTCAATAGAACCAAACCTCTTCTAGTTAGTGCATGGTTCAGTATCATGTGTGTTTTTAGTTTTATGCGTGAGAAGGAAGAGGTCGAACATCGATGGCGTCCGTACGAGTTCTTGCTGTAACTAGTTTACTTACTTATTTTATAAACCGTTGTACACTAGATGTATTTTTAGTTATAGTTGCAATATTTTTTACAATAAAGCTGTATTGTTATTTATTATTATTTTCATATTATGAAATTTCGGAAAAAATAAAAAAAGACAATCGCAGGCATCTCCGGCTTTTTTTTTAAATTATAAAATAAAGGTTACTAAAGAATTCGATTTGTCATACATAATTTTAAAAGCAACTTTAACAGTTTTTTTGTTAATAATTGATTTTAAAATATTCATTTCTGTCTCATATATTTAATAAAAACTTTAATTTATATACGATAAATTTGTGTTCCAGCGTCAATCGGTCATTTTTAATTTAAATTTTAGCCATATTTTTTTTTCCTATTTTTTATTTGTTATATTTTATATTATTTACAGGGATACATTATTTTTTTTAAATGTATAGTGAAAATATAATTCTTATATAGTCATTTTTTATAATTTAAAATACAAATAAATAAAACAGCTCAATTTTTTTTTAAATGTTCATTTCTGTGGAGAATTTTGGCTTAAAAAAGGCCACGCAGCCGTCCGATTCTTTATTGTTTTTACTGCTTTTTACGAATCGAAAATTGAAATGTATAAATAGAAACACAATATCAGATAATCAAATAATGTGATGTATTAATATTATTGACATATATACCACAATAATAATTACTTATTACTTACTGTCGATTGTAATTAAATAAGATACACACGATCAGATTAAGAATTTTCTTCTTTGTCTAGTAAAAACCACATCAATTTTTCATGATGTTAATCTGCGTCTCCTTTCCGCACGCGCGATACAAGAGGTTCAATGTGCAAAAATATTGCATTTTTCGAATATAATGTATTATGATCTCGATAACTTGATATTATTTCAATATCATAATGGTCTCCGAGGCCCTAGCACACTCGATCGATAACGATCGATAGGATAACTAACGGTAACTTCTGATCGTTCCCTAGGACAACTGCACACCGCAAAAGTACAACAGTTGATTTCGAATATGTTAAGGACGCTTAGTCATTGTGACCTGTCACTTATTTGTTGGCGATCTGTAATCATGCTAGGGAACGATGAGAAGTTACCGATAGTTATCGATCGAGTGTGCTAAGGCCTCGGAGACCATTATGATATTGAAATAATATCAAGTTATCGAGATCATAATATATTATATTCGAAAAATGCAATATTTTTGCACAGAGAATCACAGATATTAAACGTCCTGAAGGTATAAAATTATTTCAGTTATGCAACACTTCATAAATTTGGAAACATTAGAATTAATTATCGTAAACAGGAGGTCTTTTGTGGCGATTTCTACAAACCAACCCAATACTATATTACCAAAATTCTACCTATCATATTTAAACAGAAAATTATTTGAGGCGTGTTAAAACGAAGACGGCAATCTTCACCATTGGTCTAAAATACGTTAGATACAGCGACGGATGGAGAAACAAAAATACTATTGATAAAAAATTCTATTGCAAAGGTTTGGAAGCATGAATGTCATACATTTTTGAATTAATTATATTTAGTTTTGCAACAAACACGGTAATATCCATTAGGGTAATGCAGGCTAAAGAATAAAAACGGCAGTATTTATTTAATCGGAGATGCAGAACAAAAGCGGCAATATCCATTAATTGAAAATAACTAAATAATTTACCAAATAATTGCAATAAAATATAAACATATATTAACTTATTAATGTTTTACTAGTAGTGAAAAACCCGCTCCATGGGTTTTTGCTGATGGGCCCTGCGGGCCGCTTTTCTTTCTGATTCGCCCAGTTTAAGTGTTGGTGACTATTTATAAGGCATCACCCTTTTGCAAAACTAACTACTATTAACATTAAACTACAGAATACTTATATTTAATAGGTAGATATATAATAGTAGACATTCTTTCATTAAGACTGTAAATAATGAGTGGAACATAAATCTTCTTATTATTGAATGAAAGCGAAAAATGTTTCTTCTTCTTCATACTTTTTTCCTTAAATATAGTATACTTAAATATAGTATTTCCTTAAATATAGATGGCGCCACTTCCGTTTGCAAATAGCATGTGAGCGAGTGATAAGTGTGCATATTACGGCAGCAGCTCCGTGGAAAAAGGCACGTTCATGGACGGGTCAGAACGATTTCTATACAGTGTGGCGTTGGAGATTTACTCGGAGTCGGGTTCCTTAATTTGAACTATACGGGCATTACCGTATTAATATACTTCGATAGTTAGGCAAAAGAATAGGAAGACTCTTTTTGCGTATTACTCAAAATGAGTATAGTAATAGATGGAGAATGCCTTCACACGCCTCATATAATCTTTAGGATGAAAATGTTTTTTTTTTTTTTTTTTATTGTATGAAAATTGCATACAGTGGTAATTTGTACCCGCTTAGCTACTGCAAGTAGCTTGTCAGGATGAGATTAGTCCCACATATTATAATAATGTCGCAATGATAAATGAAATAATCATACACGCATTAGCGAAGTAATATATACATACATCCATACCTACAAACATAGTGATATACTTTAATTAAGTTGTAAATAATACAGAAACAGTTTTGTTATGGGGAAAAACAGGGTAAAAAAGGAATGTTGCAATGATAAATGAAATAATCATACACGCATTAGCGAAGTAATATATACATACATCCATACCTACAAACATAGTGATATACTTTAATTAAGTTGTAAATAATACAGAAACAGTTTTGTTATGGGGAAAAACAGGGTAAAAAAGGAATGTTGCAATGATAAATGAAATAATCATACACGCATTAGCGAAGTAATATATACATATCCATACCTACAAACATAGTGTTATACTTTAATTAAGTTGAAAATAATACAGAAACAGTTTTGTTATGGGGAAAAACAGGGTAAAAAAGGAATATTGCAATGATAAATGAAATAATCATACACGCATTAGCGAAGAAATATATACATATATACCTACAAACATAGTGTTATACTTTAATTAAGTTGAAAATAATACAGAAACAGTTTTGTTATGGGGAAAAACAGGGTAAAAAAGGAAAATAATTCTTTAAATATCAGTAGAGAGTTGAGAATGCAATTCAATAATAAGTTCATGGTGAGAGCATATAATATAACATGTGAGAAAGGAAATAGGATAACAAAAAGAATCACTGTAATTTATATTTTAGTTCGCTGAAAATATCAAGAAATCTTAATATACATATTCTAACGATTTAATTACTTGAGGATGGTTGCGGTTATGGAATATTCGCTTGCAACCAATTAGCCGCTTAGAAAAAAACATGAATTGATTCGTCATCCTTTATGAAAATCATGATCACTTCATTCAGATGTATAGGCTATTATTTAAAAGTCGTCTTTATTATAGTTTCATAACAATAGCTTATAATTGTGTGTGGATAGAATATTATGTTAGATACAAATAATATAAACATACAACATGGTGTAAAAAAAACATGATGCAATTTTGTCATTGAATTTTTGAGACAGTCTTAGAGAAATTTTTCATCAGATTGACAATCTGGTGTCTCATAGATATGAATTTAATTATAGTGTTTGCTTATCAGCGGCAAATTTCCCCACTAAAAATAGATTTGTCTTTGATCAATGTGTTTTTAATTCCTTCGATCAAATGGATAGCCAATTATAGATTTATTGGATTTATTTTACTATCTTTATTGGAATCAAACAAAAATAAATCTAATTCATCAAAATTTTGCATTGTTCATCAGTATTATCCGTCGTGTTATAAACATAGATCTTTAGATATAAAGAAAATTAAAAATGGTGATGCTGTGATACATGGAGTTCTAATTTTTATAATATAAAGCGTATAGGTTACATTTAGACATATATATTAAAAAATATATTATATTTAAGGTCATCATTGGTCAAAATAGGAGAGGAGGAAAGAGGAGCTCTTGCGCTAATAATAATACATAAAATCTAACTTTAAAAAATAGTACGAAATTTTACTTCTACTAGGTGTAAATTCGATGTCATTATGTACTGTTTCGTCGGTGTTTTTTCTTGGCAAAAGTGTTTCCGCTTCTAAAAACTCTTCGATGCTTTAAATCCACCAGACATCAAAAATAACGCAACTAACTCGTCCATTTAGTAAAATACCTAAGGATTACAAGAGTGAGCCCACAGCCTAGTATTAGTATATTCATATCGCGCGTTTTATCCCGTCGATTATATTATGTACCACGATTTGTTCCTGAAGTCCTGGGAAGATCCAAAACGCATTGAGCACACCAAATTACGGAGGCAATTGAAATTCACAAAAACCCTATTGTTATTTATTGAGACAACGGGGCTCAACTTAATAATTCTGGGAATTTATTTATTACCTCTTTACCGCCATTCTATTCTTTTTTTATTGGATTTGATATTTGTGAAGTTTTGTTCCAATATAAATAAGCATCAATAGTATAAATCAAGACATAAACAGACAGTTTAACAAAAACCGCCAAATTTTACACGATACTAATGTTGCCAGCTCAAAGAAATAGAAACTACTATCGAAAATTTAATATTAGGTCATCTATGGCCCATTTTTGTAATGGTATCACTTATTTTGTCAGGGCTTCTACCACGGAACAACTTGACAGAGTAAATATGAAGAAAAAAAAATGTGTTGAGATAATAGGAAGAATGTTGCAAAAAAATAAAGTACATCTCTGCTTCACGGTTACACCAAAACTAAACGCCGAAAACGACATTAAACTAAACTAACTAACTACATTAATACTAAACTATTTCCACGGAACAATTTCTACATTCATAAACTCACACATTACCACAATCTACACATCTGTCCTGATGATGAGCACTGTAACGCTGTCGGAAACTTTGGATAAAGAAAGAGGAACTACAACACGGCATAATACCGCAAAACAAATCACAATTATGTTTTAAGTTCTAATAGATAATCTGTGAATCTATCCCATGACATCTTGTTTTTGAAAGCGTCTACATTTCATCAACATTTGATTATACATGTATTTCATTTGGGATTCCATCAGACACGATGTTCCTCTTACTTTTAAATATTTAATAAGTATATTATTTATTTTTTTTAGTGTTGCTGGAGCCATGGGGATCTGCTTTCCCTACCTGGGAGAATTTCAGCCAACCAAGCACAGAGAAAAGATCCTTTGCTGGATGGAGATGTTCTGGACTCTAGGAATCATTGTTCTACCACGTAAGTAACATAACTATTTAGACAATACACTTCTATCGCCGGCAGCGTCTATAAGAACAACCACAAACATAACATAAACGTTGAATTTTTCTATAAAACCAGTTCAAAATTAGTACATTATACGCGGTTCATTCAAGTGATCTATTTGCTTAAATTTGGATAATTCTTACTATACTTAAACTTAACTAACTAACTAACTAACCATCACGCCGTTTCCCCGCAGGGTTAGGCAGAGAGGACGGACCGCCAAACAACTCGGTTTGACATACACTCCTCGCCTCATTCACATTCATACATCTTATCATACATGCTCTTCTATTATTCTGACTCTTGACATGGCCCGACTCAAGTATCTGATTCACTTGATCGTGCCATGTCTTCCTCGGGCGTCCTCGACTTCTTCTACCATTCACATTCGCATCATATATTCTCATGACACTCCTTTCTTCATTCATTCGCTCTACATGTCCAAATCATCTAAGCGTCCCTTTTTTAATCATACTTATGACGCTCACATCGGCCTTGCATTCTTTTCGGATCTCCACATTCCTCACACGATCATACATGGTTTTACACACATACGCCTCAGGGATCTCATTTCTACAGTAATCAGTCTACTTTCATCCTTTCTCTGCCAGTTCATGCTTCACTGCCATACATCAGGGTAGGTACCAGCACTCCATTGTGAACTGCTAGCTTCGAAAATTAAACTTCACTTATATTAAATTAAAAATTATCAGCTTTTGACAATTTGACGTATTTCTTGACACGATTTCTTGATCACTGCCAACTCCAACGTTAATTTGTTATTTGTAATCCAGGAGAATGTAGATTTTTTTCCAAAACTGGTCAACAGTGCAAATAATAAGCATTATGGTTAAAACAAAGTACCTTATTCTATTTTTTGTTTTGTTTTGCAGTGATCGCCTGGGGAATCATCCCGATCGACACAATGAGATACGTGTCAGACTACTTCATCTTTGACTCCTGGAATCTATTCGTAGCGTTATGCGCCATCCCCAGCTTGCTGCTGGGCATCTGGCTGTTCGCTTTCCCGGAGAGCCCTAAATTCATGATGGAGTGCGGAGATTACGATGATGCCCTGGCTGTTCTGAAGGATATCTACCACGCAAATACGGGAGATGCACCGGAAAACTATCCCGTAAGTTGATTAACTGATGATTTTTACATAGAACCAGACGTTTTTCCGTGCACAGACATTAAGAGCGATTGACCAGCAGCTGAGAATAAAAGTTTAAAAATGCTTGCAACTATACAGGGAGCTTCCAATGAGAAAGATCGATTATTCCCCGTATTAATTATTTTAAATTAAAAATTTATTATCGATTTATTTCATTCAAAACATGCTTTAATATATACCTACATTCAAGTAAGCAATAAAAAAATGCTCAAAACGCACTAAAATAAATTATTAAATATCGTGTACTTCATTAGTATTTTTTGTTCATAAGAATTAATGATTTTTCAATAATGTCTAAACAAAATAAGTGTGTAAAAATAATTTGAAATATTTTATTTTGTAAGACCTTAAACTTCTTGTATTTATTTTTTAATGATTTAAATTTAAATAAAATTTTATTTTTTAAAACTGTGTTGACTAGATTACGTATTGATTTATTTTTTTGTATGATTATATGATTTGAAATTTGTATTGTTTAATAGAATCTATCGTTTGAAAATTGAACAAATCTGCCAACGACCAACGGTATAACCTTAGTATATTAAAAATACACTTAGTTTTTCAAAATTTTAAAACTGCGTGTACCAAATAAAATAACAGTCTTTCAAAATCAATTTATGTTTTTTTGTAAAAAAGGGTCAAAACGTCTGGAATTTGATTTAAAAAGGACTAATTTCCCGTATTCTCTGGTAATACCCTCTTAATATAATCTTGAAATAAGCTTCGGATTCAGTAGAACGTTCGAACATGACCAGTTGATGGTGATTCTTAAAGCTTCTATGGAAAATGCGGTGGTTGTGATGGCTTTCTCTAATTTACTTGTTTTTTTTTACAATAAAAAAGACCCAGAGGAAAATAATATCAATTTAAGGTTTTAAGGGCCTTAAGCCTTAAGAAGTGTTTCTTGACGCTATTTATGAGGAGAGGAAGGAATTGACAAGGATCTTTAAGAGAAAGCTAACCGAAAGAAAGCCAGTAAATCGTTCCACAACCGAGCTGAATTCAAAAACGAGTCGTAGAAAAGACTTATTCTCACCAATGATGCTAGTTCCTCGGTGCATCTTCCATTGAAAAGCTAATAGAGCAATGACCACTAAGTAATGACTATTTTTCCCACAGATCAAAAGCCTTAAAGAGAAGATCAGATCAGTGTCAGCCATCAGCCAGCAATACAAATCCGTTCGCAGTCTCAGCATGCGCAAGCCAAAGGACCTGAGGAGGTTGTTCTCTGAGATCTGGGACCAGACCAAGGCCCTGTGCAAGCCACCACACAGAAAGTATACGGTCCTCACTTGTCTCATCCAGTTCGGATTGACAACAAGGTAAGAAAATTTTTCTAAGGTTTGGTAAAACCATAGAGAATGTTTCACAGCTGTCCGATTAAATGTTTAGTACATTTCAAGCTTGGTGACATAACTTTTGGAGAATCCTGAATAATAATAATAATAATAATTGGATGACTTGTATAGCGCCGTTTTTGTGAAAAATCACCTCAAGGGCGCTGACTACTAGCAAAAGCCTTTACTCCTGTCGGTCTTTTACATAATTTCTTATTAAGCTTATTCTCTTATTAAGCTGCCAATTGCTCTACTCCAAACTTTGTTTTCTGTAGCTTCTATACGCAGGGTTTCCCAAACTGTGTTCCGCGGAACACCAGTGTTCCGCTGAACCAAAATAGGGGTTCAGCGACAATTTTTGTAAGGCGTGTTAAAGGCGAAAAAGGCACATTTTCATGATTTTTTGGAGATATGAATAATGTTGGTTTATTTATTTTATATACACTTTATCTGAAGTATATTTGAAAAAATTTTCCATTAAAAATATCAATAAATAAATCCGTGAGAGCGAATCGGAGGCGCCTCAATAAAAGTTGCTATGCGGTGAACTTCATAACTCGTTACCGGATCATCTGATGTTGAAGTTCTTTTAAAGGGTGATATGTTTTCTCATGTAATCAGGGAGAGTTTTTTTTTTTTAGATTTTTTGGGCAGCATAATTTTGAAGTGAAAAACGTGGATTTTGCTAAAAAATTTCGGTGAATTTGTCATTAACAAATTGAAAAAATGGTGAAATGTGAAAAAAAACCCTGTTCCTGACTACTGTGTAGAAGTTTAGATTTATGTGTAGAAATAGTGTACAAAATTTCAAAATGATAGGTCAAGTAGATTTTGAGTTGTGATGTTTACGAACTTCAAAAATTTATTTGTTTTCATTTAATTGACTTAATTAGAGACTCTGACTAGAAACAAAAATACAAAGACCAGTTCTTAAATGATTTCTGGGCGAGTTTCTCAAAGATCACCCCAAGTTATCGAAATATGTTATTCTTTTTTTACCTCAAAATGATCTAAGTCATTAGGTGCTTTATTTATTACTTCCTTTTTTATATTCTTAATAAATAATGTGTTTAAAAACATTTTTATGTATTACAATTAGGAATTACCAAATCTAAAAAATAAGCCAAGTGTTCCGTTAAAATTTACGGGTTTGCAAAGTGTTATTGCAGAAAAAGTTTGAGGAACCCTGCTCTATAGGTTTCTAAGTAGTTGCTTAATACGGTAGGATTGTTAGCTCTAGACCTAAGCTTTCTTATTTATCTGGGCTTCTAGATGAAGTTTCCTAGCTGAGAGCAAATTTAAGGTGTAACTTTTGAAAAACTTGATGAGTTAAATCATTTATAAATTTCTTTTAGTTTTTTTTTCTAGTGTGCTAAAATGTGTCATCTCTCACATAAATGTAGAAAAAATATTTTTTGTCCTAATAATTGTGTTACTTTTTCCAGTTACTACACCCTGATGGTCTGGTTCCCCGAGTTATTTAACCGTTTCGAAGAGTTTGAGGCAGATCACCCTGGACAGTCGGCTTCCGTATGTGAGGTGTCCGGTGTGGTACATGACACTGAGGGCGTGGATATCTTCTGCGGTGATCCCATCAAGAGCTCGGTCTATGAACACACCCTGATCATCGGCCTCGCCTGTATCCCGACCAGTTTCATCCTGCCGCTGTGTGTGCACAGGCTGGGAGCCAAGTTCTTCCTAAGTGAGTTATATTATTCCGATTACTATTGCGATTGTTGCATTTTCGTGTCATTGTTATCTTAGTGAGAGATTTCATTGTTGTTGTTTTTTTGCACTGGGGAAGTGCGTGTTTTAAAAAAACGAAGAAGAGACGATCTGGTAAGGAAAAAGAAATAACGGATTAGCAAAAATCTGGGGAGTGTATCTAGGAAGACCCTTGGAAAATCCAGTCCTTCGTTTATCTTCTGATATCTCCCTCAAATTCATTACGTCCAAGAATTTGGTGTTGGTCTCTTCTAACCACCTACATTTAGGTTCATCTGTACTACAAGTATTCTTGTGGCATGTTCGATTCTTACCTCGATTCTAATACCATTATATCTTTCGTTCCAGTTTCCAGCTTGGTAATCGCGGCAGCCGTCACCATCGGCCTGTACTTCGTGCAGAACTCTTTCCAGAACCTCATTCTGTCTTGTGTATTTGAGGCCCTCACCTCCCTCGGCATCAGTCTCGTGTACTGTGTGCTCGTTGATCTGTTTCCCACTAACTTAAGGTAAATCCATTATTTATGATTTAAATTAATTGTCTAGTTTATAGGTGATTATAATTCATCTTGTAGGGATATTTACATATTGGGGGCGGCGATGGCGGCAGCCTACAGGTACAATGTAAAGGTCAATGGAGAGGGGAGCTGCCCAAAAATAGTCATACAGAGATCGGAACAAGACTGAGGTCAATTAGCCCGACAGCTGGAATGAAGCAAGAAGGCAAACAAGCCGACTACTTCTTCAGACAGAAGTTCGGAGAAGTTCTATCCCACAAGGGAGGAATGGGACATGGTTCCAGGTCTAACCTTAAAACCGGAACTAATCTGGTTCACAGATGGGTCCAAGATGGAGGAAGGAACAGGGGCCGGAGTCTGTTTGCAGGGATCCAAGAAGGAACTCAGTATACGTCTAGTAACATACTGTAATGTGTTTTAAGTTGAGATGAAATTCATCTTGGTCTGCGCATAGGAGAATACCTATACGTATCGGGTACAGGAATAAAAACATAAGCATATGTTATGATAGCAAGGCTGCCCTAATGGCACTGGGAAGAAACCGATGCGACTCTAGACTGGTGATACAATGCAGGACTATTCTTACAGAACTCGCTACCATCATTAAAATAACCCTGATCTGGGTACCAGGAAATAAATGCATTGAGGGCAACGAGCAGGCTGACGAACCAGCAATAAAAGGGGCGAAAGCACCACTTATGGGATCCGAGCCAGCCGTAGGAGTAGTAGTAGCTTGCCACACAAAATTAATAGGTGGGTCTAATCCCAGAGGAATGGAGATGGCACCCAGTAAAGAATTTGAGATGGCACCCGGAAAGTACTCATAAAAGGACCAGACCCTAAACGAACCAGGAAACTACTCGATATGGACAGAAACTCGCTGAGGGAACTGGTAGGACTACTAACGGGACACTGCCATCTCAGGAGACACATGCAGATATTGGGAGTGGAAAATACCAATAGGTGCAGGAAATGTGAAGAGGATGAAGAGACTCCAATTCATCTTTGGTGCCAATATCCTGCCCTGGTGGGAACTAGGCTCAGATACCTGGGGAGAAATACAGTAGAACCAGAATACATAGCCACATATCCAATGACAACCCTGGTAAACTTTATTAAAGGGACTGGGTTGTTATTAAAAGATTGAGGTAAAATGGGAGATGGCCTAAGTGCTCACGGGAACTGCTTGTAAACCGTCTCCGCCTTTAAAAAAAATACATATCGATTGTGAAAAATCTTATGCCAATTTGCAGACCTAACATAATCAAATAATTAGTACATCTTCCCCAACGCAATCCACTCCCTTACTTCAATCAACATCACAACATTATCTTTACTAGTGAGTGCAGATACCATTCCACGAGATGCAGACTGTTCAGACTTTCGGCCATTTTGAAATTTTTACAATAAATCCTGCTCTGATTTTGCTAAAGTGACGACAGAACCGTTTAAAACCATACCCATAAATAGCGATTTTACACAGATTTTTACAATAAAAATAAAAGTTTTTTTAGAATCGGCCATCCAGTTTTGGCCTTTATTGAATGTGTACGATATTGCCGGCTCACGTCCACCCGAAGATGGCAAATTAACGAAGATCGTTTACCCATGTCATCTGAAGGCCACCTCAGTTTCCCATATTCAATCAAGGACAGTATCCGGTGATATTGAAATCCCAACGGTCGTTAATTGTAACCTGTGGAAATATACTTACTATTTATGTTGGTGAAGTACATATTGCATCCGTTTTTATTTATTTACATAATATGGTATTACTATGCACGGATGAAGGCACTATTCTTGACTTTCCTTGAGAAATAATTATGATGTTTACCGTACGAGTCAAATTAAATCCCGTACTGCTTATAAATCAGATGACATTGCGAAATCGACGCGCTTTGATGGCTAGTATGATGAGATTACTAATGTATTTCAAGAGGTCTTTTCTGAATCAAATATACCGATTTTGTTGACCAGCGAAAGGTTTGTTTGCGATTCTCGTTAGTTGACGAGATACCAAATCAAACAAAACGACGCTATTTCTTAAAAATATTATGATGCCATAAGTCGGGGAATGGAGATGGAGATCTACCGTGGAGATGGAGATCTATCGCGGTAGTGTTCAATAATCAAAACTATAGCTCCTGTGTCTTATGGAAAGCCTGAACTGATGGTGATGATTTTTGTCCCCAGGGTGATGGCAGCAGCATTATCTCTGACTGCCGGCCGAGGAGGAGGACTTATAGGAAACTTGGTCTTTGGCTACCTGGTGGATCTCAACTGCGTCATTCCTATCGTCTTATTCTCAGCCATGTTATTCAGTAAGTCACTTCAAATAATTATCATCAAATATTTCAGATCATCATGTGCATAGTTCAACTGGTTTCTTATTATTAGTTGGACTGGAATGGTTTTTACAGTCAATTAGAGAATAGATGATGGTTTTTTACTCTGAGAAATAGAATAGAACGCGCTAAAGCAATTAAAACCCAAAATTTTGTGATTTGTAATTTGTAACCTATTTTTTGATTTCTGAACGTGGTGGTATTTTAAATACAATAGCTCGTTTTGACGTGCTTTTTATGAAATACCCTAGATATCCCCGCTTTCTATCTAGTCAACAGTGCTAAGTGAATTGGATTGAAATGAATGACGAAATTTTGCAAACAATGTCAAAGACGTATTGTCTAATGGTATCTTTCCAGTTTTTTTAGGTGATGTCCGGCAAGGGGAGCATAAGAAAGGGAGGGGATAGAGAGGATAGACGGGATAGAGGGGATTTGAGGGGGGCCAAACCCCTCCGAACCCCCCCAAACCGAAGTATCCCTCCCCCATGTAAATGCTATAGCTATGCCTTCGATGTCCGGTATTCATCTATCTGCTCGAACACATGTTACATTTTTTACACTTAAAATAACTGGTGACTTTTTTCTGTTTTCAGTAAGCGGTCTGTTGTGCTTCTTGCTACCGAAGACCGGCGGAGAAGCTTTGGAATAATTGCCAAGAAAATTCAAGAATTACTTAATATCTCGGTTAAATCCAATCCAGCTTTGAGTGATATTAGTGCCTTAAGTATCGTCAGCTGCACATCATTAGGTTAAGCGTCCATCTCCATTCACAATTTATTCACAGATGTCGCACTACGCTTAAGTATTAAATAAATTTAATATTTTTTTGCCATAAAGCTATTGTCAACTGCCAGTAAAAATATAAAATATATAATCAACATTCTGTGAATGTTTCGATCAATATTTTGGCAAGGATTTATAATAGCCTACTAAAATCTAGGAGGAGCATAATGTATCAAATAGTAATTAGTAATAATATGAATCTTAGACGAAAAAATCATAATCAAAAGTCATCCAATGTTTTTAGTTGTTGAGACCAACTTTAATAAATATAATTTGGGGGCTCCCCCTAAAATAAATGCAATAAAAAATATTGTAACAATAATTGTTTGAAAAGAGATTAAAAGTTTTGATGACTAGATTATTAGAAACTAAATAATGGTACCAGATTGGATATATATCCGACTGAAGAAAATCATGATACCCTCTGTTCCAATGTTTCTTCTCTAGAAGCAACAGGGTATGATTAGTTTTAAAAAAGAGTGACTCATTGCACTTTCGGTTCTAATGACTCGGTGAATGTGATGCGTAAGTTTTCCATTTTGGACTAACAATAATTCTGCATCGGTGTAGATATATGAGAAAATATTATAACAAACCAAATAAAATATTGTCTTAGTACCAACCTAATTACTTAATTAAATTATGCTTACCAACATATGTTGCAACGATAACAACATGTTTATGTTGTGAACGATTATTAGTAGGTAAATATTTGAAAGCAATAATAATACTGTTTAACTTGTTTTAATTCGTTCTAATTCTATTTCTATTTATAAAAACGATACGATTTTCTCATTCGTTGTAAATATCCATTGTAAATACATTACGTACGTAAGAATTACTAAGTTATTATGTTTTGTTAGTTTTAATTACTATTTATTGTAAACCAACTTTGCAAATGAATTACAAATGTTACCAATGCAATAATAAAACGTTAGTAGAAAACTGTTTCTTATTAATATTGATTTGTAAACATCGTCCCCTAAGATTTGTATGTGTGTGTGTGTGGTGTTGTACAAAGGAGGATTAGAAGAGGAACACTCTGGAACTTTCCGCAAATACACTGTATATTATTTTTAATAAATAAAATAAAATAATCAAATAAAATTTATTTGCGCAGGCTGGGTTCGAACCCGCGACCTTCCGTTTTATGTCAGTTAATCAGTTAATCAGTGAATACCTCACAAGAGTCCCAACTGCACCCGTCTGGAGCCAGTGAGACTATGGCATCCCCAATTGTGAAGCTGAAGGTAAGTGGGGAAGGGAAGGAGATGGTTAAGAGGAAGGTGGGGAAGTACCTGGCTATTCAGATCTAGTCACTAAACACGGATTAAGCCATTTAAAGCAACGTTTCAATTCTGACTGGTGGTCTTACGCCAGGGCAATGCTGAGAGTATCTTCCACTCTGGAACGTGTCGCAAATATAGCACATATTGTTTTTAATTTATTAATTGTGAAATAACACAAATTAATCAAATAAAATTTATTTGCGCTAAAAAATAAAATCTTCGGAATGGGAGTCTAAAGCCTTACCGCTGGGCTACGTCAAAATGATAGATTTTGTATTGTTTTTCCTGAAAATGAATAAATTTGGTTATCAGCTCTTATTGTCAAGAACTGAACGTACAATCTAACAGACAAATACTTCACTTGGTGACCAACATATTCATTAAATCAGGCACTTCCACCAAACCTTTCCATCCCCACTCCCTTGAGCCACAGAACACACCCCAAATGAGGATGCCAAAGTCCCACTGGCTTCGTGTACATTCCTAAATGTTACCTGTTGCCAGGGGTACGTCTTTAAACTTTTACCTGGAAATTAAATGACAGATAATATTGTATTTAAAAAGTGATGGCGAATGCTTTTCCTATTATATAGATTCAAAGTCTGCCATGTTAAATAAAGTTAATTCGCAAGGTTAGGCGAGGTTTCAATTAATTTCCCGTCACTTTTTCATAACCTTGCACGGAACCAAAGAGACAGGAAGTCTCGAACACAGACTTATTAAAAATCCCGTAAAAACTTTTAACATAACTAGACATTTGTCCACATCCCTATTGTGGAATTTTTAAAATTGTGATTATTTGCTTAAACTATATTCAATTCTGTAATTTTTTGTGAGCTGCTCCGCCGGTCTTCGGGAGTAAGAAGCAGAGCAGACCGCTTACTGAAAACATATAAAAATCACCAGTTATTGAGAGTGTAGGAAAGGTGACATATATTTGAGCAGATAGTTAAATACCAGACATCACCTGAACAAACCTGAACCAATAGACAATACATCTAATAAGATGTGCTTGGCATTGTGTGCAAAATTTCGTAATTCATTTCAACCGAATGCACTTCAAACTATTGGCTATAGAGAAGGCATCTTAGTGAAGCACGACAAAACAAGATGTTGGATCTAAATTTACTATCACTCCTAGAAACCTTAACGGCCGCTGTTCCTAACTTTTAAATCGATTCATCTGAGGCCGCGATCAGCCAAGCATTTTGTAGGGTAGCGCTCGATTTATGTTGTTCCCAAACATCTTATGTTATCTGGCCTCGCCCGCTTTCATAGACAATAAAATGACATCAAAGCAAGAACAATCTCAGTTAAATCAATATTATAGAGTTAATTGTTGCATTTATTATTAATACACGTAATTTATTTAAAATATTTTAATCCAC
Source organism: Limnephilus auricula (assembly GCA_951813805.1). Classification (NCBI taxonomy): domain Eukaryota; kingdom Metazoa; phylum Arthropoda; class Insecta; order Trichoptera; family Limnephilidae; genus Limnephilus; species Limnephilus auricula. Next base: position 40,202,759 of record OX638389.1, on the reverse strand, counting down.
AAACTGACATTTTAAATTTTTTAAACAAACGTATACAAAATAAAGTGTCAGCTTGACCGTAGAGACTTGACACTTGGCTTGGCGAATATTCGAAAACGACATAGTTTTTCGCATAAATTAACCGTTTTTCTTCTCTGCTCCGCACGCATCCGAACTTCTCAATCCATATTAATTAAAATGATAATTGATTAACGCAATACAACAGAAGTGAAATGAGCGCGAAACTGTGTCTTCTGTCAAAGTGATATTTCATCGACCATTTTTTTCTACTCTGTTGACACTTTTAAGAACTAGTCCAAAACTGAGGCGGCCGAAACGAGTTTAATCCACTAGTCCGGCTTCCTTAGGTTAAGATAAATGCCTTGTGTGTTGGAAAAAGCGTAGTTGTGCACCAATCAGTTACTAAGCCAAAATTTTGGCTTAGTAATTGATTAGTGGGATTGGTTACAGCGGCCGTAAGATAGGTTAATAATTACAAATGGCAAAATTTCCTTTACTGAGTTACGTAGATTTTGCACTGTTTTAGAGTGCTATGTTGTGTTTTCAAAGAATAAACAATCTTTTTCTAATCTCTAACCGTCGACATAATTGATTTTGGTGGAAACCCATTGATGCCCAATTAATAATTAAAAAAAAACTATTGATTTGAAAATTGTGACGTGAATTGATCGAAGGGACTTACTGAATAACATGGCTGAGAATAAGGCGATAGGAATGACGATGTCGAGATCCACCAGGAAGCCGAATAACAAGTTTCCTATAAGTCCTCCTCCTCGTCCGGCAGTCAGAGACAATGCAGCTGCCATCACCCTGGGGACAAAGAACATCACCATCAATTCAGATTTTTTCCAGAACTAGAATTACCATATACCTAGAGCACACAGGAGCCAGTGTAAATCGCGGTTTATGGATTAGATTTTAAGGGGTCATGTCTTCACTTTACTGAACTGCCCACATATTATGAAACTATGGCATCACTATTCACTAATAAGGGTAATGCTGTGAGGATGAATTAAGTAAGGAAGGTGATTGCATTGGGGAAGATTTTATTTATTTATTTATTAATCTTCTCACATGTTATTAATATATTTTTTTTTACATAGAAATTAACCTCACTAGGACTATAATAGCCTGTATTGAGGTTAACTTTAGGATATTTAAGTGAAGAAGCATACGTTAATGTTTTACACACATAAGTTAAATTCAACACATAAGTTAAATTAAAAAAAAAAACACAAAAACTGCAAAAAAAAAAAAAAAAACACATAATACTAAAATATTACATGGAGAAAGAAAGAAATATTACATTGTGGCCAGATGGGTAGAACTTGAGGATGAAATTGTAACAATGTTTAAACCATAAATATATTATTAAACACTATACCCATTGAGAAGCAAAGTGACAGTTCAACACAACTAGGGTGACACTCTGATTTTGGCAGATGGAATTATATTAAAATCTTACTACTTAAAAAAAAAAAATCTTATTATTTAAAAAAGGACAATGATGAAAAAATGGTATGCCAATCTTCTGTCAACATAAATATCTTAACATTATTTTTAAATATAGCCAATGAATTGGAAGACTTAATATAATCTGGAAGAATATTAAACATAAGTGGAGCCTGATATAAATAGTTTCTTTGGCCAAAGGATGTTTTAGTATGTACTGCCACAAAATTCATTGTAGAACCAATTCTAGTGGTATGGGTTTGTTGGGTTCTTTCTGCAGATTTAGTATTGCTAAAAAATCTACAAATTATTTTAGTGATATATAGCTGTTTTATACACATAACCTTGGTTTCCTTGTAAAGTAGTTTCGTTGGATAACGGAATTTTTTTTTGTACATAACTTTAAGAATCAATTTGTGAGCAATATTTAGTGGCTCTATAATGGACTTTAGACAGGATCCCCAGCATACTATATTGTAAGAAAGTCGAGATTGGACTAAGGCATAGTACACAGATTTTAATTTCTCCTTATCCAATATATGTCGAAGTTCTTTAAAAATATAGGTAAGTCTCCTGATATTTTTAGTCAATATATCAATATGGTCGTTCCATCTCAAAAATTTATCAATATTTACACCTAGGTACCTAATACAGTCTACTCTTTCTAAAGGGTGGCAATTACAATTTTGCAGACATTTGTGTATAATTAGGTTAAGAGTGTCGGAAGGCTGACTTTTTGAAGAAATACTAAAAGTCACATATTTCGTTTTTGATGTATTCAAAGTTAAGATGTTATTATTTAGCCAACTCTTTACTATTTTTAATCCTAAATCACATTTGTCAAAAACATCTTTCCAAGTTTTACCCTCAAATATTAAAGCAGTGTCGTCTGCGAAACTAACAATGTTACCTGGAATGTCTAAATTACACAAATCATTAATGTAGATTAAAAACAATATTGGTCCAAGTACACTACCTTGTGGAACCCCAAAAGAAATTGGTTTGCTTTCGCTTAAATGATTATTTATATCTACTTGTTGTGTTCTATCTCTAAGATAGGATTTAAACCAACCTAATGCTGTACTATGAATGCCAAGAGAAGATAATTTTTTGAGGAGTAATCCATGGGAAACAGTGTCAAATGCCTTTGACAGATCTAAGAACACAGCTAAAGCTTTATTTCCATAATCCAGGGCACTAGTGACTTTGGACAATACCCTTAACACTGCATCACTCGTTCCTTTATTTTCTCTGAAACCAAACTGATTGCCAGAGAGTAATTTATTTGTTTCTAAGAATGATACCAATCTCGACTTGGCTAATCTCTCTATAACTTTTGAAAGCGTGTTGAGTAAGGATATAGGTCTGTAATTATTGGTTTCTAGTTGATCTCCTCCTTTAAAGAGAGGAATCACTTTAGCTTTCTTACAGTGAGAAGGGAACATCCCGCTCTTGAAGCTAATATTAATAATATGAGATATGGGGCCAGCTAATTCGGATACAAATAGTTTATATATCATAACACTTATAAGTACCAATTATCCGCTAAGGTTAGTGTGCAAATATGGCCTAACCTTTTTCACAATCAATATACCTGGGGGTTAAGGCTAGAAATGCCTATGTCAGTTTTTGATAATTTGATTTAGGTACCATAAAGTATTCTCCAACATCCCATATGTTAATGCTATGAATGAAATGATGCCCTATCTAATGTAGAAGGCAGAACAATGTTTTAGTTTTTTTTATGCTAAGAAATAGATAAACAATCTTCATTCCGGAGCGAGTTACAAATTTTCTAGCATTAAGCCCCAGATATAAACATCCTTTAAGAAGTATTATTTATTTTATTTTACGCCCAAAGGGCATTTAAAAAAATACATACATATATGAAATAAAAATAAAGGCAACAAAAATTTTAAGTACAGTGAAAAATAATAACAATAAAGTTATGATAAAAAAATACATAGATGATATAAAATTACAAGCAACAAAATTTAAAAGTACGTTGAAAAGAGAATTTATATCATTAAACATGTTAATCACACTTAGGTATTAATTTAGTACGAAACCGCTGTGCGCTGTATCGGGAAATCAGCTAGTTGCCGGAGTTCGGAACTGACCGAAATTTGGATTTTAATAAATAATAAGATAGTTAATTTGTAATGATGAAAAAAATAATAATTAAATAACTAAATAATAATAATAATATTGCATAATTTGTAGAGCGCCGTTTTTGTGAGAAATCACCTCAAGGTTATGTAATATTACAGGTTATGATGGTTTATAATCACCTATATAATAAAATCGTGATTATAATCACCTATATATATATATATATATACATAATAAAATACCAGACAACTAAGCATATTCATTAAGATGAAGAATAATGAACTTACCTAAGGTTAGTGGGAAATAGATCAACGAGCACACAGTACACAAGACTGATGCTGAGGGAGGTGAGGGCCTCAAATATACAAGACAGAATGAGGTTCTGTAAAGAGTTCTGCACGAAATACAGGCCGATTGTGTCGGCTGCCGCGATCACCAAGCTGGAAACTGGAATAAAAGAAATAATTGTATTACAATCGAGGCTTATATTAGAGGCAAAAAGCGAAAATGTCACAGGAACAATAGTGAATATATTAAAAAATTACATATTATAAGACACTTGTAATAAAGGTGGATTTAAACATATGCGGTTACATAGGAGGCCAAAAAGTAAAGAGGAAAGTAAAGTAGAGGCCAGATAAAGAGGCCAAAACCAGATTCTTGGGCGTAATGAATTGAAGGGAGATAACAGAAGACCAACTTAGGCCAGGATATAAAAGTGCAATTATCCCAATGATATTCGGAATTTGACTCACTTAGAAAGAACTTGGCTCCCAGCCTGTGCACACACAGCGGCAGGATTAAACTGGTTGGGATACAGGCGAGGCCTACGATGAGGATGTTTTCATAGACCGAGCTCTTGATGGGATCATTGCAGAAGATATCCGCGCCCCTAATGTGATCCACACCGGACACGGAAGCCGACCGTCCAGGGTGCCCTGCCTCTTCAAAGCGGTTAAATAAATCAGGAAACCACTCCATCAGAGTGTAGTAACTGAAATAAAGTAACGTAATGACTAATCATTATGTTACTTTATTAATTATTTAAAAAATCAAAATATTGTTGTGAATTGAAGTGATATGATAGATGATACAATTTAACCTGGAAATTACTTTAAATTTGAATACGTTTTTAGATTTTCACGGCCAAAAGCATTTTCGTTCTTTGTTTTTGGGGTGTTATGCCGTGTTGTGCTACCTCCTTCTTTAGCCGACGTTTCGGACACTGCAACGCTGTCCGAAACGTCGGCTAAAGAAGGAGGTAGCACAACACGGCATAACACCCCAAAAAAAACAACGAAAATACTTTAAATTTGTTGCTAAATGTTTTAAATCATCATGAGTTTTGCAAAAGTTACACTATAAATTTCGTTCTCAGCTAGGAAACTCCTTATAGAAGTTACATAACACAAATTTTAGAACATCTGTTTGCCATATAAGAGAAGGCCAGAATCATTTAAAAGAGCGATAGGAGAATTTTCCTGGCAGCCAGGGTTCTCCAACGGTTTTATCACCGAGATTTACAATATTTTAACTGGAAGATTTAATAAAAAGCAATCTCATTTGGTTTTCCATACCTTTCTCTTTCTTTAACCAGTGGAGCGTTTTAGCCACATTTTAGACAATATGCAAACACACTTGAAGAGATATTTTAAAGCATTTATTAGAGTTATTTCAAAAGTTCCCGCAACTCGCTCTGTTCGTCAGTAACAAGCGGACATACGAGTATACTTTCACAGTTATTCATGAAATGTTACTCATCTGTTTACCAGGAACTGGACGATGGTCAAATATTCTTTGGTTAGTGTGTCGTTATTTGATCTGATTTCCGAATATCTTAAAAATATAAGTTAATTCAATGACTTTAAACTACAGTTGACCTTTTATCTGTTTTGTATAAATATTCGGGGGTATGATTTTTGAAAGAAGGCGGGAAATTTCCCAACCGAACGCCAAAAAATTACTAACGCTCAAGGGTAAAATTTATTATAAACGAACACTCCAGTGGCTATAGAAAAAATATTGTCTTACCTCGTTGTCACTCCGAACTGAATGAGACAAGTAAGGACCGTATACTTTCTGTGTGGTGGTTTGCATAGGGTTTTGGTCTGGTCCCAGATCTCAGAAAACAACCTCCTCAGGTCCTTTGGTTTGCGCATGCTGAGACTGCGCACGGATTTGAATTGCTTGTTGATATCTGACACTGATCTGATCTTCTCTTTAAGGCTTTTGATCTATGGGAAAAAAGTTAGTTATGTTATTTCTCTACTGATAATTCAATGGAAGATGCAGCGAGGTACTCGCACCAATGATTTTATCACCACCGGCGCATAATAGATAAATACGCCGAACGCGCGCCCTATATTTTTATACATGGTTGAAATTTTTCATATGAAAATGGTTCTTTTCTACTACTAGGGTTTACTTTAAGCGTTTACGTAACATCGGGAATTCCGAAAGGCTCTCATCTTGGACCCTTGCTGTTTTTAATCTTTATCAACGACATAGTTTTAAGAATAAAATTTTCAAAATTTCTCTTGTTTGCCGATGACCTCAAGCTATACAAAATAATTTCATCTTTAGAATAGTGCACCGATTTGAAAAAGGACTTTTCATGAACGGTGCACCGTAAATGATTTATATTTTAATATAAACAAATGTGCTGTAATTTCCTTCACAAAGAACAGAAATAAATTTTCAAATACATATCACATTAACAATGTCGGTTTATTAAACGTAACTGCAATTAAAGACTTGGGCGTGACATTTGACTCCTCTCTTAGCTTCAATAAACCGTAGATACATTTTCAAAAAGTGCGTCACAAATATTAGGATTAACGCTAAGAATCACTTATTGATTTAAAAGTGCAGAATTAACCTTAACATTATATAAATCAATTGTGCGAAGTATTCTCGAATACGGATCCATTATTTGGTCTCCTAATTATGAGATTCACAATTATAGAATCGAATAAACTTTCCGATTTATTGCTTCTACATAAAATAATACATGCATCAGTTTATACGCCAAAGATCTTATCCCAAATTAACATCAACACACCATCAAGAAATTCAAAAAGGAGGATGCAAGACATTTTCTATGTTAAAGCCTACCACACAAATACAGGATATTTCTCCCCTGTACCGCAATATAACACTGTACACTGTTTTAATAATGAAATCGACATTATTAACGACCCATTTGAACATCATAAATTGTTGTGAAACTTTTGTATTCTACCTTTAGTATGTAAGTTTCTTTCATCTAAGTATGTAAATTTTTGAGCAAATTGCCTGTTTTATGTACTAAAATAAAAATAAATAAATACTTCTTCTTGATACTTCTACTTTTTCTTGAGCTCAACATCTCAGCGGTGGAAAAATGTGTCAATTCTTCCGGTCGGATTCAAGACTTATGTTCACCCCTTCCCCCCCTCAAAAAGTTCTTCCACACAACTTCCTTAAAGGCGATTCTATGCTGAAATAGCCTAAAATAACGCTGGCGCGTTTATAACTAAGTCTGTCCGGCCCCATGAATGCCTACTTTATTCGGCAAAACATCTCGTCGAATGTACAATTCATCATGTAATCAACTTACCGGATAGTTTTCCGGTGCATCACCCATGTTGATGTGGTAAATATCCTTCAGTACGGCCATGGCATCATCGTAATCTCCGCACTCCATCATGAACTTAGGGCTCTCTGGGAAAGCGAAGAGCCAGATGCCTAGCAGCAAGCTGGGGATGGCACATACGACCACGAACAGGTTCCAGGAGTCGAAGATGAAGTAGTCTGATATGTATCTCATTGTGTCGATTGGGATGATTCCCCAGGCAATCACTGCAATACAAGAAAAAAATATATTGTCAAGTTCTTTGTTTTAATAACAAGACTAATTGTTTTTACTGTCGAGAGGCTTTGGAAAAAAAACCTCCTTTCGTCAGGATTAAAAATTGTAATCAGGAGTTGGAGTTTGCAGTGACTATGTCAAGAAATGAGAGTGAAAATAATAAAAAAAAACTTATTAACTGGAGGTACTTTTCTTCTGATGAATTATTAACTTATCGATGCTGATGGATTACTTGGATAAAACACACTGAACTTACAAATTTCACACAGGTTTTGTATCAAAATTCGACGATCAATGTTGTTGGGTTTTGAAATGATAATATGCGTAGTTCCTACCGGGATGTCATTTTACCCAGTACTTACCTCTCCCCATCCCTAACCACATCACCTTGCTGGAAGCATTTTTGAACTTGGAACAATGACCAAAAAATTTAAGGCATTTGTTCCGGAAGCACAGAGAAGAAATCTAGGAAGAAGTCTGGAAGCATGTTTGGTGTTTATCGTGTTGATAATCAAATCGTTAATTAACTAAAAATACCATATCAAAGTAAACAATAACGTGTTTTACTTATTTGATACCTCGAGGTATGTGATTGGTTTTCTTACACCCTTGTTTCCCTACTGTTCCCAACACATATTATCAACCAATTCCAGCTAACATCATTTCGTTTTAGTTCTCGTTTCGTTTATGTACAGTCCATTTGCCAAGTGCATCTAATCTGTATTCGGAAACAGTTTCAGATGCAACAATCGTTATTATCAACGTTGCCGGTATTAGGAGTGTATTTTCTGTGTAGTTTTGTTACTTACGTGGCAGAACAATGATTCCTAGAGTCCAGAACATCTCCATCCAGCATAGGATCTTTTGTCTATGCTTGGCTGGCTGAAACTCTCCCAAATAGGGGAAGCATATTCCCATGGCTCCAGCAACACTAAAAATATATATTTTTTAAACTTTTTGAATATAAAAAGCATGAGAATGGTCCTGGCTTATGGAATTCGGAATGCAATTTCAAAAATTTGATAAGAAATTGATAAAACCTGGCTAATGGAATTCGGAATGTAATGTCAAAAATTTGATAAGAAATTGATAAAACGGACACAATTTTGTAAAGAAAGAATGTCATAAAAAAACCGAATTCTTGAAGAGGGTACAACCATACAATACCGGAAATTTGTTCCTTTTAAATCAAATTCCAGACGTATTGACGCTTTTTTACAAAAAAATATAAATTGATTTTGAAAGATAGTTGTTTTATTTGGTAAACGCACTTTTAAAATTTTTAAAAACTAAGTTATTTTTAATATACTAAGGTTAGACCGTTGGTCGTTGGGAGATTTGTTAAATTTTCAAACGAAATGTTGTATAATACAACACAAATTTCAAGTCATATAATCATACAGTAAAATAAATCAATACATAAACTAGTAAAGACACTTTTCAGAATTTTAATTTTAGTTCAATTAAAATCATAAAAAAATAAATTCGAGAACATATTTTGTGACGAAAATACCTTAGTTTTTCTATTTATTAGTTTTTTTAAATTTTCAGATTTTTTTTACACACTTATTTTGTTTAGATTTTTATTGAAAAATTATAAATACTTATCATCAAAAAATAGTTACAAGAAGTACACGATATCGTGCGTTTTGAGCATTTTTATTGCTTACTTGAATGTGGGTATATATTAAGCAAGTTTTGAATGAAAAAAATCAATATTAATTTATTTCTTTAAAAAATTTGATACGGGGAATAGTCGATCTTTCTCATCGGAACCTCCTTGTGCAGTTGCAGGCATTTTGGAATTTTAATTCTCAGCTGCTGGTCAATGGGTCTTAGTGGCTATTATTTTACCATTTAAAACGTAAATAGTACATCCCTACATTCAAATCCCGATTTTTCACTTGCATAAGGATGGTTGAGGCTGAGAAAGTATCAGGTACCAGAAAAGAACTTACGCAAAACCATTGAAGAACCTGAAGAACAAGAAGATGGGGAAGTACTGTGCCATGGAGGAAGCCACTCCACAGAAGGCGTCCAGGAACAGGGTGGCGATCAGTACAACCTTCCTACCCTTGGTATCCGCCAGGCAGCCCCAAAAGTAAGAACCGAGCACCATCCCTAAAAGGAAATGTTTGTCTGAATAATTATTCCCTAAATCAGTTCCGATATTTAAAACGACACTTAAGGCCCCGCTTACCCGCTCAAAAAGAAGAAGGAGAGGTCCAACAATACGAATGTCGGAGGGAGCACGCTTAAATTAAAAACGATGACATTTAAGCGAAAATTGTGAAAATGTTTAATAAAACACGACTCCTTTAAAAAAGAGCAAAAATCTAGTGGGGGGTTGTGTTAAGTAGCATTTAAAGAAATATTGTGAATTTTTACAAAAAGATGTAAATAATAATTTTCGGAGCATACTTTGCGATTTATTTCTTTCGAGGGTCAAATAATTACCGTTTCAGCATATGGAATGCATAGATAATATCTTACAGAATAACATATATTTTTTAAGAGCTTAAAATTTCAAACGTTTAAGGAAAATATGTAAGAAATCGTTAGTTCGGGATGTCATCGTCTAAGTTTAAAGCAAATCCAAGTTCTAAAGTTCATTGAACTGGAGATACAGTTAAAGGCTCATTCGAAAGACGAAGAATAAGTGCGGCAAGCAGTGTGCTACGTCCTCTCTACAGCTCAGTGATAAGAAAAGCCGAGGAATAATATCACACCAGAATATTAGTTGACCCAGAAATAACAGCTAGTTAAGTAAAACGTAAAGAAAGGGGTCAGTATCAGTAGTTACCCAGCATAGGGGTGGCTGTCAGTATCCCCTTGTCCTCTGAGGTCATCCTGAAGTCACATTGCGCCGATGGGAGCACGAAGGAGATGATGGTGATGCCGATGGCAGTGTTGGCGTAGATCAGGCCGCATATCGTCAGCAGGAGATAGTGGAACTTTCCGAAACCTGGAAGTACATCAAGTAATTTGCCTTTCGTGAAGTTTTTTTTTATTTATCTTAGAGCTTGGCAGACTAGAGAAGCATTAGAAAACATTTCGTGTACTGAGCAACTTTGCTGAAGTTATTATTTATTAAATTTATAAACTAATGTTTAAGACAAGATTTTTTATGCATAGCACAAAGGGTAACAATTATTATAAGCAATAATTATTAGCCTGAAACACTCAACAATATTTAAAACTCTCCCGAGAAAAGATATATGTCGCCGACGGAACTCGAACCCGCCGTAGCTTAAGATGATAGACTTCGCTTTTCGGCCCATACAAAAAGGACGCCCGGGAAAAAACACTTTTCTACATCGAAAATTGCACAAAATGAATATATTTTTTTATACTGCCTTCTAGAGGGTGAAAACTATGTCGGTATGTTTTTGAATTTTCGATGCGTTTCGTATTAACGTAAACATTCACTGTCAAACATGTACGATTTATCAAAAAATATTATTTAAGGAAAAAGTGCTTCTAACTCAACTCTCATAAAGAATTATAAAATTATAAAAAGCTACTGACATAGCTTCTTCTTTCTAAAAAAAAAAAAATTTAATTTCAATTTCGTGAAAGTTTCGGTGTAGAAAAGTGTATTCTCCATAAACCCCTTTTCGAGCGATTTCTGTAGGTAAATTTGAGCGTTGTCTCATTCGCACATTTCGCAATCGCATGTATTGTAAGTGTGCGTGAGTTTATTTATAGCGGGTCAGAGTGACAAACGCGGGTGTTCCGCGTGTGGTTCAAAGTCTAGCCTCTTAATGGTAGAGCTCCTGTCCGGCAAACAGAGGAGTGCGGGTTCGAGTCCCGTCGGCGACATATATCTTTTCTCGGGAGAGATTTCAATATTGATGAGTGTTTTAGGCTAATAATTATTGCTTATAATATTTGCTAAAGTTAAATTAAGTGAAAAATGTTATGCGGGGTTGATAGAAGACCGGGAGTGAGTCTGCCCTTGCGCTTTTTTTACATTATCAAACTAAACTAAATTAAGACGATGGACTTCGCTTTTCGGCCCATACAAAAAGGACGCCCGGAAAAAAACACTTTTCTACATCGAAAATTGCACGAAATTAATATATTTTTTTAAATTGCCTTCTAGAAAGTGAAAGCTATGTCGGTATGTTTTTAAATTTTCAATGCGTTTCGTACTAACGTAAACATTCACTGTCAAATATATATAATTTATCGGAAAATATGACTTAAGGAAAAAGTGCTGCTAACTTAATTCTCATAAAGAATTACAAATTTATAAAAACATACCAGCATAGCTTTTTCTTTCGAAAAGATATTTTTGTTTTTAAATTACAATTTCGTGAAATTTTGGGTGTGGAAAAATGTTTTCTCCCGAAGCCCTTTTTCGAGCGATTTCTGTAGGTAAATAATAAGTCCCATTCGCACATTTCGCATTCGCATATATCGTAAATGTGTGTGAGCTTATTGTGAGCGGGACAGAATTACAGATGCATGTGTTCCACGTGTGGTGCAAAGTCTAGCCTCTTAAGTGATATAATTTCAGGTGTTTATTTATTAGATAATTTTATCATAAAATATAGAAGCATACATACCTGCGGCAGTTATGGCGTTTTCGAAATCAGCTCCACCCTCCACAAAGTCGAGACCTGAAAGAATAAATAATTTATAACAGTAATAATTAAATAGGGTTGGTTCACAGTGAATTCATTCCAGATTTTCAGAGGCTAGATAAACTAAAGTAGTTAGGAGCCAGGTTTATTTAAAAGTTAAATCGTGTTACATGTATCTTATAAATAGATATTTTTTAATATTTTAATTAATAAAAGCTTATTGATTTTGAAATTTTACAAGCGTATGATAAGCATGCAAATCTGATTTTATGTAAGCTCAGATAAACGAATTTAACACAATGCTATACATATGTATATACAATACGTTTTCTAAACAATTTAAATTAACTTGTAGGACGATAGATTAATTTGAGGCATGTTCCAGAGTGAAAGATACTCTCAGTATTGCCCTAGTGTTAGACCACCATTCAGGATTGAAAAGTTACTTCAAATGGCTTTGCTTTATATTCAAATTTAAAATTTAACTACAACATAATTCAAATTCAACAAACCAAAGTTTGCGACCGTAATTAAAAAAAAAACAGTGAAACCTTTGAATTTTTTAAATTAGTTTTTTCACATAAAAACAATTTTTTTAAATTAGTTATTTCCCATATAAAACAAAAAATTAATTAATGATTACGTTTATAATACAATTAACTAATAAAATATCTGTGCTTTTTTTAATTTTTTTTCTTTATCAGTAATTTTAGTTACAAAAACCTAAGGTTGGCCATTTTTAAAACTCATTCAGCCTTACTAAAAAAAAAAACACTCCGCGGCCGTTAAACGGTGTTTTTGTGAATTTTTGATTTGGCAACGCCGTATTTTACTTGTTTAAATTGGAGTTTTCATAATAATCCGCTAGGTGGTGTGATTGATGCGCCTGCGCATTGCTTTCCCGCTGAAAAAAAATAGCGGCAAATGCGGAAAAAAGTCGGTCGCGAATGTGTGTGTGATTAAGATGATTTTTTCGTTAATGATTTCAATCCTTGACTAATTCGCACTTATATTTATGTACCCAATATATTTACTATTAATTTGTGTTGTTTTTCGTTAGTTTAAGTCAAATTGTGACACAAAAATCATGTGTTCTAAATTGAACTGTCAGAAAATGGTTCTATAGGTTATATTCAGAAATAATTTGCATTTTAAGATCTTTATTTTATTATAAATTCTTGAAAGTGATGATTTTTGGTGACTAAAATGTCTAATACATATTTTTGTAAACGTATCAAAGAAATTAATGTCTTAAGATGTGCAAGCAATGTATTCAAACGTGAGTTTTTTTATTGTAAATTTTTGGGAATGAAAAACGAATTTCAAGATTTTTTTTATTGTGTGAAGGAGTAAATAGTGAGGTGACAGTTTTATTTCAAAATGATTAAATAAAAGGACTGTGTTTTTTGAATTTTGAATTTTTCCAAATATTTCAATGTTTTAATAGAAAGTGTTTGGGGTAAGTGAGTATTTTTTTTCAACTTGATGTTTGAAGCTTAAAATACTACAGTTTTTAAACACTTAAGTATATTTTAGATATGAAAATCCTAAAGGTAATTAAATTTTGATTCTAAAATGGTATTTGTTTTTACGACATCTCAAAAAATAATAAATATATATGACATTAAAAAAAAAATTCTAAATTCGTTGAAAATTACAAATGGAACAAATATATACAACAGATAAACTACCCTCCTTGGCCGTGTAAGCAATATACATATCTTTCCATGAACAATTTTTTGTCAGTTCTTAATTAGTAAGGATTCTTCATACATGGTTGTTTGACCATTGTAAAAATTTTTCAGAAAGTTTATTAGTAAGGCTGGTAAAATACGACGTTGTCAGATCAAAACCATATATTTTGTTTAGTAAGAATTTGAAAAACGAAATGTACAGACTTTACACAACGTGCTACCGAAACACCGTTTAACGGCCGCTGAGTGTTTTTTTTAGTAAGGCTGTTTATGTTTGCATTCAAAAAGTATAATATGTTTCATTATGAAATTTGTATCCGTAATAACGTTCACCTTTCAAAAACAGATTTTAGTTTTCGGATACGTCCAGAATATTCCCTTTACTTGTATTTTATTGCAAAATGGAAAATATGCCCGAGGCCTGAAGGGATAATGCCAATATTTTGACAAATATATTGTACACTTATGACTATTATTTGCCAAATATGCCAAATACATGTTTATGAATAGCCAAGTGAAATGCCACCATAATAGCATTACATTCATCGTTAGCGAGATTGTTTGACAAAATTACTTTTATTTATTATTTGTACAAATAAACGTTTTTTATCTGTAATCTCACATTTTAAAAATAATATCAATAAAAAAAAATGGTACACCCGCCCGCAGCAGTCCTCTTATATCCCGCAAATGCCTAAAGATAATGGGTACATAGTGAGATATTTCTATTCCTTTTTGAAGTAGATACTTCTTTACGCACCCTTGACTTGAGGGGTAAACTGGCGAATGTGTAACGAAAATTGAAATGCGTTGCGAGGCGAACGGGCTCACTGTAGAAGCAAAGCAGTGCACGCGCACATTTTCTTTCTCTCTTCCTCTCATAGCCAGAGCATGAAATATTTCACTCAGTATTTTGAAATACCAGTGACGCGCCAAACGCGGCGGGGAGCGGACGTCGATGCGCACGGCTTGATCGGGGTGAATGATAATAAATTTAAATAAACATTTGTAGAAAAATAGTATATGTATATACATGTAGGTATATATTTTATTCATATAGATTATAGATGGAGCTAAAGGAGTATTTACTTCAGTCGTGTGGTCTAAATCACACTCGTATTTTTTTTATTCTTCGACTGTCTTACTCTGTTTTTTAATCAATTCAGTACACTACACACAGCAATGGTCTATTAAAATAATTTACATGTACATGGTATATATTTCAACTGGAAAATATCGATAATCACAAAAGAAAAGCCTCGACAGGCCGCCAAAATTAATTAAATGCCTAATTCTAAGTAAGTTGTCAAAAAGTTTTTTTCCGATTTTGCTTTGGTAGTTAAGTAGGTACGTTGGCAAGAATCTACTTAGATTCCCTAGCTGATGAGTAATTGTTTTTTTTTTTTACTTTATTATAAAGTTAATGAGAGAACATAAATGTTTCCAATGACTCTGAAGACAGATTGTTGTGAATGTTAAAATAATTTCATTGCGTCATGTCACAAAATTAATTGTTAAAAAATTCAATAGAAAAACAACTTACCCATTTTGATAGATTAAAATTTAATACTTCTTCGCTGTGGTCGTATTTTGATTACTCGATTGTCCTTATCGCACCATTCTTATCGGATCAAAACCGATGAATTAGTAAAACCGTTTGTTCGTCTGCCAATATTACATATTGAATTGAAAATTGATTTTTTCTGAATTCAAACTGATTCGAATTCAAAAGAAAGGTCGGTTCACAATCTGAGTCAATGAGAGGCGAGTCTAACACTGAACTGTATATGGAATCGCGTCAAGATTGCGATACGATACGAATGTACCACCCAAGCTAGGAGCACTCCTGTCCCGGTGTGTTTTTCAGGACTTGGAACACGTGCTCTGAGGATTGGAAAGAGGTTGGAGTTTAATCGATCGATAAGCATGCCAACCTAATAAGCCAATATTGGAATTTAGGATGGGTAGAAATAAAGGAAATTGAACGTTGGCTTTTGTTTCTCGCTTCCCGCTTCTTCTCGCTCCTCGCTTTTTTTAAATTTTCTTTCATTTTCTTGCTTCTTCTTGGATGTTTTATTTTTATTTTTACCATGTTTTTATTTTTATCGTTTTTTTATTTTTATCATCTATTTTTTATTTTTTTATTTATTTAGTAAATAAAACATTTGTACAAATGTAGGGTAGTCCCACAAAGCTGTCATATGGCAGCTTGTCTCTAGGTTCTACCAATTAAACACATACATACATAAGGAAATATTTGTAAATACATTGTTTTAAGGAAACATCAGAATAGATCACATAGTAATATTAGATAATTTAAATTACTTCTATAAAATATCTCAATATACGTGCCTAATAACAAGATATGTAGGCAGCTACATTAAAATATTCAAAGATAAATGTGTGTTGCAGAAGCGAGACCTTTCGAGAAGGTGGTCAAAATAATAATTCGGCGTATCGAGGTAGGTAGGTGCAGCGGCACCGGGCAGTTCTATTTAGTGCGACGTAGATATAGGTAGGTCACTATACTACGTTTGGTGACTTAGGAGGGGTGTCCGGCTTCATGGAGAGAGATTTGTCCAGGTGTTAGCCGCAAATGCGTTTTCCCACCTACCACGGCGAACCCGATCGGAAGAGATAGGTTGATTGAGACCTAACCCAGATATCTCCTAAAAGACGCCTTGCATCGCAGTGGGAGGGGTGGATTTATACGTTATGTCATTCCTAGATACTTTGACCCTAGATTCCTAACCACCCCTCATACCATTTTATTTCCCAGTACCTCCTCTCCTTCCTTTCCTACAATTTGTATTGTCACAAGATAGTAAATTACAGTTAAATATTGTTTTTATTTTTATTTTATCCAATTGCTAACCACTGTGATGTAATTTAGTACGTACTACATTGTACCTTTTACACTAGAAAACTGACATATCATGAATGTCAGTTTTCCATTTATTTGTACCTATTACACGACTGCAGTCAGTATTCCATTCATTGAACCTATTACACTACTGCAGTAATTTTTTCCTTTAGTGTACCTATTACACTACTGTTGTAAGTTTTTCATTCATTGAACATATTACACAACTGCAGTCAGTATTCCATGCATTAAACCATTTACACTATTGCTGTTATTACCTAGTGTAAATGTTGCACCTTTTTTTCTTTTTTTTTAATACAAGATTACACATAATTTATAAAATGTTTTGACTGCCCAACTAGGAAGATTCCCATTTTAGGACATTCAATGTGCAAGTCAGTACAATGAAAGCCTATAAAACTACTGCAGTCAATATTCCATTCATTGTACCAATTACACTACTGCAGTTAGTAGTCCATTCCATGATACTATTACACTACAGCAGTCAGTATTCCATATTGTACCTATTACATACACTACTGCAGTGAGTTTTCCATTCATTGAACATATTACACTACTGCAATCAGTATTCCATTCATTGAACCTATTACACTACTGCAATCAGTATTCCATGCATTAAAACAATTACACTATTGCTGTCATTGTACTTTTTTTGTTTATTTTTTATTTATTTAATACAAGATTACATATCATTTAAAAAATGTTTTGACTGCTGAACTAGGAGGATTCCTATTTTAAGATATTCAATGTATAAGTCAGTACAATGAAAGCCGATTAAACTACTGCAGTCAATATTCCATTAATTGTACCAATTACACTACTGCAGTTAGTATTCCATTCCATTGTACCTATAACACTACTGCAGTTAGTATACCATTCCATTGTACCTATTACACTACATCAGTATTCCACTGATTGTACCCATATGCACAAGCTTCGGTATGAATTTTCTGCAATATTGTAATAGCTTTAATAATATTTTTTCTAGTTCTCCTCTGCATTTGACATTGGTACTACTTTACATGGGCAGAATCTTAAAACAGCAGAAGTCTAAATGGCCTTAAGCAGCGCATGGCACCTTATCACATAGGTATTCCTATACGATAACGGTGGTCGCTGTGAATGTGAATTATGCATTGTGTAGACTCACTGCGTTTTGAAGGACGCGGGTGTTTACGACAAAATTTCACGTGATTTTTAGGCGAAAAGAATCAATCAACTTGTTGTTTATGAGGTTGAAGGAAAATGACAAAATGGCATGTTATCGCGTATTTTGAAGAATGGTAAAATTAACTAACGGAGGATTTATAAGAAACAGGTTCAACGACTTTATTAAAAACGGGTCTTCAAATTATATAAACACTAGCAAAATTACAAATTGGTTAATCTCGTTTAGGGTAGTTTTGAATCAATAATTGAATTATTAGTTGTCCCTAATATTTTCAAACAGAGACATAATACACTGTTGTTGTTTCAGAGTGCCAAAATTTTACTTGTTTAGGCTATACTATGGCACAAAATAATATTCAGCATATATTTACCCCGCAGCATAAAGAGAAATTAGAACATAAATACGGCACTAGATTCACGCGCAACGACGGGTTAATAGTTCCGAAATTTAATAATAAGTACGGACAGAGAACGTTTGAATACAACATACCGAAGATATGTAATTTATTACCTGACACTATAAAGCAATGTAATTCTATGAATAAGGTTCAATATATGGTGAAAAATTGGTTATCGGAAAAAAAAATATTTGTATTGTGTATGAAAAATGTATGAAAAAATGTTATCTGTAGATATAAGATGTAAATTATGTATATGTTACTAAATTATAAGCACCTGCTGACAAGCCAATTCAATTGGCTTAGTATTTATGATAACTATGCTTCCAATAAATCCAACAATTCCAAAACCTGCATTGACCATATTATGAGTAGAACAAAAAAACATACGCAGTCTGTCATATACGAATCAACAATAACTGATCATTTTACAACAATCCTAGCCATAAAACAAAAAAAAGAAAAGAAAACTCAAAATAGACCGACGACAATAGAAAAATCTGAAACAAACTGGAATGCCGTTAAGCAAAACTTGCAATGTACTGATTGGAAAAAAATACAAAATATTGATAACACAAATGATGCGTGGAATAGCTTCATTGATATAATCCAACATACCATATTGACCAATACCAAAAAAACTGTAAAAAAAATTTCACATAAAAATATACACATTAAGCCTTGGATCTCACAAAATATTATAAACTGTATACGAAAAAGAGACGAACTACATAAAAAAGTTAAACATAATCCTTGTGATATGCACATGCTACGATACTACAAAAGATATAGAAACATTTGCAAAAACATCATTAACACTACAAAAGAATCCTACTATAAACATAAAATAGAAGCATGTAACGATAATCCCAGAAAAATGTGGCAAATTATAAATGAAGTGACCAATTCAATATCCACCAGTAATACAACAAAAATCGATGAACTGAACATAAACAAGGTTCCCACTCTATTTGCCGAAAACCCTGACAAAATTCTTGATCATGTTAATTATTTTTTTACAAACATCGGATCAAAATTAGCAAAACAAATTACACTATGTGTTAATGATGCAGTTGAACCAAATGAAGCTTGCAATCTGGAAAGGGAACTAAATTTCAAACAGATAACCGTTGACGAAATCAAAAACATAATTACTTCCTTAAAACCAAATGTATCGTCAGGGGATGAACTAATCTCAACCAATGCAATAAAACATCTCAGTGAAGAAATTACCCTCCCACTGACACACCTTATCAATCTGTCTATAACTAAAAGCATATTTCCCACGTCCCTTAAAGAAGCAACTGTCATACCCATATATAAACAAGGATGTAAAAATGATATTAATAACTATCGACCGATAAGTCTTCTAAGTACTTTTTCGAAAATATTGGAAAAAGTACTAAAAAAACAACTTATGAAGTACCTAGAAGATAATAACCTATTATCGAAATCTCAGTATGGTTTTAGACAAAACTTGAGTACTGCCGACGCCATAAACGATATCATAAATACGATCACGAAAACCTTAGATGGGGGAAATAAATCCTTGGCAATTTTTATAGACCTACAAAAGGCCTTTGATACGATAGACCATAAAATCCTGTTCAAGAAACTTAAAACAATTGGGATGTCAAACACAACTTGAAATCTGCTAATAAGTTATATGTCAGAACGTTCACAGTGTGTTAAAATTGAAAAGCGTAAAAGTAAACCTCTCCCAATCAAATACGGTGTACCCCAAGGAAGTGTCTTAGGACCTTTATTATTTTTGATATATATAAATGATATCTGCAACTTACATATCAAAGGAAAAATCATTAGTTTTGCCGACGACACTGTTATTTTATTTAATGAAAGTGATTGGGTAACCACTTACAAAGAAGCTGAACACGGACTTGTACTTCTACAAAAATGGCTCAAGCAAAACTCACTTACACTTAATGTCAACAAAACTAAATATTTAACGTTTTCAATAACAGCCAGAGGACAACCAGCCGAGGATTATGCTCTCAAATTACATGATTGTCAAGGAAAAAATTTAACACAATCATGTCACTGCCCCACCATAACACACTCTAGAAACATAAAATATCTTGGCATTGAAATCGATGAAAATTTTCGATGGGACTCTCACATAAATAGCATTACAAAGAAACTCACAAAGCTCATGTACTATTTTAGAAACATACGCAATATACTAAATAAAAATGATCTATATAAAGTCTACTATGCTCTTTGCCAATCACGCATAGAATATGGGATTATTGGATGGGGATCTGCCTCAAACATTCACATGAAGCAGCTTGTTAAAACACAAAAAGCAATAATAAAAATAATCCTGAAAGTCCCCATAAGAACTCCATCAAAAGAAGTTTTCAAAAAATTTAATGTGTTCAGCATTATAAAACTGTACTCAAAAAATGCACTACTCAAATTTAAAGAAAATTATGCATACCTTGCTGACCAACACACCTATACTACAAGGACAAAATCTTCAAATCTACTAAACATTCCAAAATTAAATACAGCTTTCGGCCAGAAAAACCATTATTTCCATGCTACAAAATTATATAATGCCCTTCCGATTGAAATAAAAAATACCATGAATATACAAAAGTTTAAAAAGGACATCAAATTATGGCTAACGAAACATGAAGATGAGGAACTAATTAAAATTATTAAGTAACCCCAACGCAACCTACAGATAATAAACATAAACACTTTTTAAAACAACGCAAAATAATAAACATAAACACCTTTTGCTTTATTTATTTATATTTCGTGGAAACCAACAAAAACCAACAACAATGATGGGAAATCATGATCAACACCATACAACAACCTGCAGTCCACCTCGGAACAGGAATACCTAGTGAGGAGGACTGAGGACAAAATACTTAACTTTATATTCTTAATTTACTTTATATTGTATTTTCATTTTAATTTGTATTGTCATTAAATAAAAAAAAATAAAATAAAAAAAAAATAAAATTTTTTTTTTAAAAAAATCGATTTTCGATAAACTGTTGATCTGTCAATGCGTAGTTACTACTTAGAACTTATAGTAACAGATACTACAGAGTATATGTTAATCCCAAAAATTTCCAACAAAAAACAGGTTCGTTGCGATTGCAAGTTGCTTTATTAATGTTTAATGATTATAATGGATTTTTAACTGAACTAGACGTCCTTACTCTAGCACGCTGATCGTGTCTGCCTGGCTACCAAATGCCTTCAGGTATCTTCGGACCCGTTCGTCCAATAGACACGAACGACGATAGATATTGTTCTAATATACTACTGACATCTGTTGGAATATCGCAAAACTTCGTATAACTAACAACATCTATCGAAGGATGTTGAACCTACATGACTAACCCATTCACTACACTGATAGTAATGTAAAAACGAAAAATTCAGCAATGTTGGTATTGACCATTGCTTTGACCTTCCAGGATGTGGAAAGTGTTTACGTACAACTATTTTCAACAATTCGATCCATCAAGTCGGATAATCATAAAATATTCTTCTTGCACACGTATATCCTCCAAATACTAATCTGTGTATGTATTAATTTTTACTTATATTCACCAGGTATATTGCACTCTTTTCGGACCTCCTTTCTCATTATCTTGTTCAATTTGCTTATTTCTTCAGCATTCTGTCTAAATTTTTCCTTCCTTTGCCAACACTGCTATCAGGGCTGGTATCAGATCTCCGTTATCGGCTGCGAATGCACTAATATATTCTCACGCTGATTGAATGATGTAATTAATCATGCATTCTTTTTGACATGTTTATCTTAATTGGACAAGATTTTGTAAATCCTCTTTAATCCAAGTAACATCCATCAACACTAAACACCATAAATTAAAACGATTATATCTTTATAGTGTAATTAGATTTAAAGAGAATTATTGGTTTAGTAGGATTAATGGTGGCATTACTTGTCTACTTGTGTAATTATTGCATCAATCAATTATTACTGTTGTAATTATGTCTCTATATGTTTGTATGTGCTATTATCTATTATTATGTATTTTAACTGCTACTAACCTAATATACAATAACACTTTATCTAAAACATGGGAACTCCTCAGCACGGATTCTCATAGTGAGGGGTTCACAAAACATTACTACTTAAGAGGCTAGACTTTGAATCACACGCGGAACACCCGCGACTGTCATTCTGTCCCGCTCACAAAAAGCTCACGCACACTTACAATACATGCGAATGCGAAATGTGCGAATGAGACAACGCTCAAATTTACCTACAGAAATCGCTCGAAAAGGGGTTTATGGAGAATACACTTTTCTATATCGAAACTTTCACGAAATTGAAATTTAAAAAAATATATGTTTTTTAGAAAGAAGAAGCTACGTCGGTAGCTTTTTAATATTTTATAATTCTTTATGGGAGTTGAGTTAGCAGCACTTTTTCCATAAATAATATTTTTTGATAAATCGTACATGTTTGACAGTGAATGTTTACGTTAATACCAAACGCATCGAAAATTCGAAAACATACCGACATAGTTTTCACCCTCTAGAAGGCAGTATAAAAAAATATATTCATTCTGTGCAATTTTCAATGTAGAAAAGTGTTTTTTCCCGGGCGTCCTTTTTGTATGGGCCGAAAAGCGAAGTCTATCATCTTAACCATTTACATCAGATACTGATTATTTTACACTACTTTGTTCCGACTGCAACTATTTATGTTCTATGAAGGGAATTTTCAAATCAACATGCTACGTAGAGAAACACATTTTACAAATAATGGAAAAAATTACAAATAATGTCTGAACACAAGTTTTGAAAAATGTGTGATCATATGCGACACTAACTTACTAGCGGAACGAGTGCTAATCAGAGACTGACGTACTGGAGCGGAAGTCCGGAAGTGAGTGATGTGAAGACGGGGCTTCCCCTAGCGTCACTCGTTATGCGAAATGTCACTCGTTAAGAGAGCATTTTTTTAACAATCTGTTTTGCTCGTTATGCGAATTACTCGTTTTGGGAGGTGCCGTTGTGAGAGGTTCCACTGTATAAGAATTATTATGAGAATCATTCTACTGCAGACTCCTTTTAAAAGTACCTAATGAAAAATCTTTTCTGGATATATTTTTTATTCTTCTCCGTAATCTTATTCAATGGAAACGCACGCAATCATTATTTGTCATGCGTCATTGCTTCCCAAGTACCATTTTTAATAAAATTCTATTCCAAGTTTGTCATCGTGTTCTAAAAACTCTATAAGCCGAGATGTTTAGATAACTAGTTGGGGATGCTTTATAAAGATAAATCATAATTTTATTGATAGTCTGGGTTTATTACAAAATAATTATTTTCAGATGTCCGTCTTAAGACGATAGACTTCGCTTTTCGTCCCATACAAAAAGGACGCCCGGGAAAAAACACTTTTCTGCATCGAAAATTGCACGAAACGAATATTTTTTTAATATTGCCTTCTAGAAAGTGCTATGTCGGTATGTTTTTAAATTTTCGATGCGTTTCGTATTAACGTAAACATTCACTGTCAAACATGTATAATTTATCGGAAAATATTATTTAAGGAAAAAGTGCAGCTAACTCAATTCTCATAAAAAATTATAAAAACGTAAAGACATAGCTTCTTCTTTCTAAAATATATTTTTGATTTTAAATTACAATTTTGTGAAAGTTTGGATGTAGAAAAATTTTTTCTCCCGAAACCCCTTTTCGAGCGATTTCTGTAGGTAAATATGAGAGTTTACAGCAGTTGTCCCATTCGCACATTTCGCGTTTACATGTATCGTAAGTGTGTGTTAGCTTATTGTGAGCGGGTCAGAATGACAGACGCGTGTGTTCCGCGTGTGGTGCAAAGTCTAGCCTCTTAAGAATTAATCGATCTCCGGACTCCAGCTAGAATATATGTTTGCGGCAGGCGGCAGGGTGGCGGACTTGACCTTCAAAACAAGAGGAAGATCACTGTCTATTATGTCTGCGTAAAAATAAAAAAAATAAACGAAAAACTATGTGTAATCAGTATGACGCCTGGGATTTAGCTAGTAAACATTTAAAAAAATGTATGTGTATAGGTCCTATTTTCCTTCCTGTGATCCTTGCCATACGAAAGAAGACGAAGAACTGAGTTCCAGAGCCAATTAGAAGGAATAAGGATTCTCGCTAATTATTTTTATTATACTCGCATATAAATGACTTTGTTCCAAGAAAGTAATAGGATTTGCGAGTCTGGAGAGACTTACGTCAACAGCTCATTATTTTGCAACAAAATCCCGGTCTTCCTTTCTTTGTGGGAAAGACATTTTCCATTTTCAGATTGTGTGGTACCCCCTTCGCAGGGGGGCGATGAGACATTTCAAATTGGAAATATATAACTAAGATTATGAATAGTTCTATGGAGTTGGTTAGGTGTAAAACTGAAGTCCATCTTGAAAATTCTTGATTACTAAGGTTGGGGAGATTTGCAGAAATTCAACTGTAACTTTGTTATCTAAAGGCTCCGTCAAACAAGCAGCGTACCTATCGCGGCGTCCGTCGCCGTACTAAAGCGCCGTAACGTCGCGTACTTTCTATTTAAACGGCTTCGTCGTGTTCAGAACAACACAACCCAGCGTTATACGTCCGGGACGTTTTAACGCCTTGACGCGCGGTAAGTACGCCTCCTGTTTGACGGAGCCTTAATGGTCCTTTGAATTTTGAATTTGAAGTTTATGACCTTTAATACAAGTGTGGAGAACTTTAATGTCCCTGTCTTTATCAAACGAATGTTAGTTTTCTAATAGGTGTGACGCTACATTCGACAATTCCCATTTATCATTCCCCCAATTTGTGAAATGTTCTTTTATACGGGTTTTGAATGATCTTCCCGTTTGGCCTATATAATATTACGGGCAATTAGAGCAGTTCACTTGATAAACGCCTGAGTTTTTCAGTTTTTCTCTCTTATCTTTATTGTTAATTAAAATTCTCCCTAGAGAATTTACATTATAAAATGCTGTTCTATATTTATCATTATTGGTTAGTCTAGATATTTGTCTCTCTACTCACCACTATAGATAGGTGTTACATTGATAATCGATTAGCACCGCTCACAATTGGAAAAATGGTTTATTGGTCAATGATTGTCCATTAAATTAATCAACATGTAAATTACCTCACTGCGTACGGATGTCATTAGTATGCAGAATGGGATTAATTTCCTCCTCTGATGCAAATCTCTTTACAGGGACATTGATCGCACGTGGATTGTTCAGAACATTTCATTTAAACGAGAAAAGATTAATTAAAAGTTTTGTGAACAAAAAAAAATCGTCGGATGAGAATTATACGGTTGTTTGCTATGTTTTCCAGAAGGATTTTTTTTCGACAGCAGGAACCGAATTCGCTTTATTACGCCGCGTCGTGTTTCGTATGTTACCGTGCTGCTGGAACGAGACGGAATGCGAAATGAATCACCTGAGCCCCTAGGCTATACCCGACTACTCAGTTGCGATGCGTGATGAAAAAATATTTTTATTGTTTAAATTTGAAAAAAAAAAAAAACAAAAAAGTCTCCTATGTTAAAGTTGATTGGAGATGTTTTATTATAGATTAATCACTCTAGCGCTTTTTGCCACATTATGGCACTATTTCCAAAACCACGGATTGCTTTGTTGCCAAAATGTGGCAAATTTTGAAAAAAATATATTTTATTAAAACGACTATATAATAAATTGTACATTCAAAATATAACAAAATAACTATTCTCTAGGTTCTTTAAAATGTTTTAAGGTTAAAGATTTAATTATATATTTTTTATAAATCCTACAAATATATGATAATAGACAAAAGTTAGAGCAATTCATTAGCTACATAGAACTATAATCAGTCGTGTCGGCAGGAGCGTGAAATATAATATTTCGCGGCGTCAAATTTTCCACCCAGTTGGAAAAAGAAAAATGGGAAGACCCAAACTGAGGTGGGAAGACGAGGTAAGAGGGGATACAGCACAGTTTCTCCAGATAACAAACTGGAAATTAGCCGCTGAGGATAGGAGGAGTTGGAGACGAATGTTGCTGGAGGCCAAAGCTTGATATGAGCTGTAGCGCTATCGAAGAAGAATAAAATGTTTTCCTATATGTATTTAGTCGGCATACGACAGCGCATCAGTTTCATTAAATGGAGACGATCTACAGGAAGAGGTAGATTTTCGCAATGTTACTTGACGACCGTCCGTGGTCGAGTGGTAAGACACTTGACTCCCAATCGGAAGGTTGCGGGTTCGAACCCGGCGTGCGCAAATAAATTTTATTTGATTAATTTGTGTTATTTCACAATTAATTAATAAAAATAATATATATTATATTTGCGGCACGTTCCAGAGTGGAAGATACTCTCAGTATCGCCCTGGTGTAAGACCACCATTCAGAATTGAAACGTTGCTTAATAATGGCTCTAGCCATGTTTAGTGACTAGATCTGAATAGCCAGGTACTTTCCCACCTTCCTCTTCCCCATCTCCTTCCCTTCCCCACTTACCTTCAGCCTCACAACATACTCCAATTGGGGATGCCATAGTCTCACTGGCTCCAGAAGGGAGCAGTTGGGACTCTTGTGAGGTTTCTCTATTAAAAAAAAAAAAAACAAAACAAAACAAAAAAAAAAAAAAAACAAACAAAAAAAAAACAAAAAAAAAACAAAAACAAACAAACAAACAAACAAACAAACAAACAAACAAAACAAGTTATGGGTGATCATCAGGAAGAAGAGTTTTTCTTCATGGTATTTGTAAAATATTAGGACTTGGTAAACAGAAGAGGATTCTGTTTTTTATAAATGAAGCACTTTTCCAAAGAGTTAAATCCATCAATTTATTGTTATGTTCTAAGTTTTACATGATGACGTTATTTTTATGGTGATAATCACCCACCCAACAGACAACGTATAAAAGCACTTGTTTATTTTTCAAGAAATGATCGAGGAAGGAGAAGGGTTTAAGGTGATTGTCAAAAGAATTCATATTCTACGCTTTCGTAGATGGCGCTCGTATAGTATTTTTACTTATAAACGCTTTTTACAAGTTGTGCTTTGAAATATTAAGAAAAATTTATGTTTCGCGAAAGTAGACAAGCAATATGAATATTAACAAATAGTTTTGTTAATTAAAAAACCATAATCTTTCAAGAAAGGCTGACAAATACAATATTTCATCGGTGATTCAATCCAATATTGTATTTGTTAGCCGTTCTTAAAAGATTAAGGTTTTTTAATTAACAAAACGATTTGTTAATATTCATATTGCTTGTGTACTTTCGCTAACAATAAAATATTCTTAATATTTCAAAGGATAACATCTAAAAAGCGTTTATAAGTAAAAAATACTATACGAGGGCCATCTACGAAAGCGTAGAATATGAATTCTTTTGACATTCACCTTAAACCCAAACCGAGTTTTTATAATCTCAAAATACTTTGTCTGTTGTAAGGGGTAAAAACATAAAAATATCTATATTATAGTACATTAACACAACACCAACGCCATCTATGAATTTAATCGCTTAGCTGGTATCAAGCATTCATAATAGGTTTGAGACTTAAGGGCATTCTTAAAATTTATTTAGAAACTTTTCACCGATAGATGGCGTTATTTTCAATATTGTCGAATAATGCACTTTTAACGCGTTATGCTTTTTAATACTGAGATAAATTTTTGGTACGCGAATGTACATAAAATATGTTTATCTGTATAAATTATTTTTCGTACCTATACTTTTATAATTTTGGAGAACGGCTGAAAAACAATAATTATTTTGTAAAACCAACACGTACGAAAGAAATTTGCCGCTGAAAAATTTTATTACAAAACGAAGAGGTATCTGTAAAAATACTGCATTCAAAGTTTTAACGGTAAAACACACTAGTCCAAAAGAGACGGATGATAAAAGGATTGTTAAATTCAGTAAATGAAGTCATCGCTCGGGAAGACTTGATGATTTATACAAAGCGCCGGCCTGGTAACAACGGCGTGTGTTGCGGTTTGCGAAGTTAACTGGACCTTTTTTAAAAAACAGCTTATACGACGTACTATGCCATTTAATGTAACATTATGTACTATCTCCGGACAATCGAGATTCCTATCTTGCTTTTTCCGACGTGTAAAAATGTGTAAGAGAATAAGGTTTTCGGCAAAAAATCAGATCTATTCCCATGGCTGTACGCAGTAAATCTATCAAGTAAACATAGTGGTAAGAATTACTCGAAACTAAAAATGATTTCTCGTGTGCCCAAACCAGACCACACGTGCTAATATAACAATAAAAAATCAGTATGTATTATGAGATGAGTTTGGAAATAGGTAATAATAATATTATTATCAAATAATATTATGTGAATATGACACGATAGCATATAGGTAAAATAAGTCGGAGCCTGAGGAATACACTTCAACTTGGGTGGGGTTTTGGTACCGCTGCCCGGGAACCATTTATTGGATAACCAACACCTCTGCCATACGTCACCTCAAGTGGTTCATTACGTTTGGTGACTTAGCAGGGTAGCCCGGGTAAGGGAACACATCGTGTCGGTTAGATAGTAAATGAATATCAATTCGGGAGGCGGGAATGGGTACCGCCGCCCCGGGAATCATTTATTGGATAACCAACACCTCTGCCATAGGTCACCCCGAGTGGTGCGCTACGTTCGGTGACTGAGCAGAAGTGCCCGGGTTCATGGAGTGAGGTTTGTCTTGGTCTTGGAGATGGATTTTCTGGATACACTTACATAATCCGCCCCAGATTCCTACCCAACCCTCATACCTTTTTCCTTCCCAGAACTTCCTCTCCTTCCTTTCCTTAAAAATCCGAATATGACTTAGGCCCTGAGGGAAATGATTTTCCTCGGGGTCTCCTGTGTGGAGCTAATATAAAAAAAATGTATATGTTATTCATTTTTTTACAATGGCTCCTCACAGGAGGCCCCGAGGAAAATTATTTCCTCCAGGTCCTCTGACATCTTTGGGAATGCTGTGTGAAGGGTCTTTTAAAGGAAATAAAGGAGAGGATGTTATGGGAAGGAAAATGGTGTGTGGCGTGGGTAGGAATCAGAGGGTCAATGGGTCCAGGAGTGACAGACGTATAAATCCTCCCCCCCCACTGCGGTACAAGGGGATGGGTCAAGAGAATTCTACAGGAGAGGCCGAATGCATCAAACCTAGACAAAACAACAAATCACCCAGTCCTCCTGATCCGGTCGGCAGTAAATGGGCAGACGCATCGGCCCCCAAGATCTCGACAAACCTCACCCGTGTACCCGGGCACTCCTGCTAAGTCACCAAACGTAGCGCACCACTCGGGCTGACCTATGGCAGAGGTGTTGGTTATCCAATAAATGATTCCCGGGGCGGCGGTACCCATTCCCGCCTCCCGAATTGATATTCATGGTGACCTATGGCAGAGGGGTTGGTCATCCACTAAATTGTTCCCGGGGCGGCGGTACCTATACCCGCCTCCCATATTCAAATTCATTGATGTATTGTGTACATCCACCCTTGAGGTGATTTTTCACAAAAACTGCGCTACCCAAGTCATCCAAATGTTATCATTTATCATTATTATTTGGCTGACTTGTGTAGCCCCATTTTATCAATGTTGTTATTTTTATTATCGATATCTTGCAAGAACAAAACACACTCATTTTGAAGTTCAAGAGAATTGATATCTGAGTACCTACCTACCTAACTCGATCTGTGAAAATTATTATTTCGTTCACCAAAGAAACTAGGCACACGTGTCTTTTCACAGCTGCAAGAAAGTTGTAAATTATTATTATTAGAGTCGCGTTATCGTAATACGGTCAACAATACTGGAACATTCATTAAAAAGCAAAACGAACACTTCGGATAACAAATCATTCCATGCAATTGTTTTAACCTTTTTACTACAAACTAATAAACGTCTTTAAATCATGGGAATGTACTTAAACTTGCTCGACAAACGTACATCGGCACTGCTCACACATAAAGTATCTTTCTTTTTAATATATGGACATGCCTACTGTGCACAAAGATCTACGCAAATCGGATGAAAAATAAATACTTTTGTTAATGTAATTACTTGGTTATTATAAGTGATATAACAGTGAAATTTGCGTTCGCTAGTATCTCATTATTAGTATTATTTTTTAGTAATAAAATAAGTAAAATACTATCTGTAGATTTCGAATGGGGCTTACAAACAGATTGTATGAGAATTGCCGCTTACGTTTCACCTTAAAGAAGAAACTTCGCTTAAATTTATACAGTATTTTTAAACTCCGGATCTTTCAAATCATAGGTATAGCAGGATTCTGTACAAACTCGTACAAACTCGTCGGCAGAAAACCTCACATTCGGCAATTTGGTAGTACTTTGTGACATTTTGAAACCATCAGGACACTGAAAACGCACTAGCATTCAAGAAACAATGGCGAAGAGAGGGCAAAAAACGCTGCATACAATGCAACAGACTCGTCGGCGCAATACGGTCCGCGCCAACGTGATGACAGATTCTTGGAAAGAGTTGGCGACGTGAAACGCTCAGCGTATCACGTCGTCCACTAGGGAAAACATAATATATTTTAACCGTGAAACTATGTAAACACGCATATTCATGCTCGATGGTTTTGCTCGATCGAACATGTTGACTTGGAACTATGCTCGTCGTTGCGTTCACACACTCGAGCAGCTCATCACAAGACGCCATTAATATTGA
This sequence comes from Limnephilus auricula, assembly GCA_951813805.1. Taxonomy (NCBI): domain Eukaryota; kingdom Metazoa; phylum Arthropoda; class Insecta; order Trichoptera; family Limnephilidae; genus Limnephilus; species Limnephilus auricula. The sequence continues at coordinate 40,171,880 of OX638389.1, read as the reverse complement.
ATTGTTTGTTTTATATATGTTGTGTCTTATTTTTATGATGGTCTTGAATTTCAACATCGTTACTTTATTGGCCAATTACATAAAAATACTTATCGCTGTCATATATATGAATGTATAAAGACTGTTTATAACGCAAATAAATAAATATACCATCAGGACGCTCCATCGAATCCTAAATTTCTGTCGAACGTGTAGCAAGAATTTCGGTCTTTACATCGAGCCGTTGTGTTGGCTCGATATCGTACACACGTTGAGACATATCTTTGAATGAGCGTAATGCACGCTACAGACGCGAAGCTCACATCAAAAGATACTTTATAACACAATAACGCTCGCCATACAATCTAAGGCGAAGTCCTCCATCACAACACAACCAACATCTTCCACAAAACATGTAGTGCTAATTATATTAGTGTCTCTTGCCTCAGCTTGTATTATTTCTCATTGGAGTGAAGTATTAAATAATGTTCATAATTATTTTTTTCTATTTCTAATTGTTTTGTTTTTAATCATTATTAAGATATGTACATGCAAATTATAATTTGTTTGATTAGATTTATGTAAATGTTTGTACCTACATACTGGTGTATCAGTTTTGATAACTGGTTTGGTCTCACTTAAGTGAGAACAAACCGGTTATAAAAACCCAGTTTAAATAAATAAATTTGTCACGTTGACACTTGCGATGCGTATGTAGAACCAGTGTGCACTTCGACCTAGTATTGTGTGTATCGAGTGTGGGTCTGTACCTTTACTGTGGTGTATAGAATTACACAATTAGTTGCAAAATCCTTCAACAGGTGTTGTTAGTATGGATAGTTGGTTATAAGTTATAAGTAGTAGTAAGGTGTTTCAATAGATTTCAGTCAGACCTTAGAAGAGTGGGGACTATCGCCATTCGTGTCTGATGCACGAACGGTTACGGAAATAGCCAATGATACACGATAGACAGCAGGGCTTTTTCAGTATCGGGTTCTCTGGATTTAGGATTACAGGTTAAATATTAATATTAAATTTTTCGAAGAAAACTTCTTCTGAAAGGTTTTTACTTTGTAATGGCACAAATAATCGTACTTTGATCAAATTGAAAAGACAAATAATCATACGAAAAATGATCATACTTTTGACAAAAACTTAAGAACAGGTTATAAGGCATCGCAGTAATACTTTTGAGATTTTTGAAATGAGAAAAAACGTTATTAACAAAGCATACACAATTAATAAGAAAACACTTTTTATAAACCCTCTTTTGAACATTTTCCCACTTAACCGATTTTTCCCTTATAATGTCTTTGAAATCCCTAATTCTAATAAACTTTCCCACTTTTATCCCTCCTCTTCCTTCTACCCCTTTCTTCCATAGGCGATCTGTATTTAATTTTTAATTTTAGTGTACATTTAATCCTGTTGATGTGAACATTGTTAACGAAACATCTAGATTGTGTATAAATAAGTAAAGTGATGTAAACTAAGTTATTTGTCTGTTTATTAAAATTCATTTTAAACCTTACGAGGAACTTGTAATCTCGCCAATAGCTATCAATTCTCAATCACAAATTACGTACATAATTACTCGTACTTTTAAACTTTTATTACATTTAACTTTGAAAATACTCACGTACACGTACAGGCTTGACACTACACACTGATGTCTACGTATATATGTATAAAGTAAACGTCTGCGAGTAGTTTGTAAACACATTTAACAGGATTTAGCGAGAACAATAAGGTTTCACGGCGTCACGTCAGTGAAAATACGACCAACCGCGGCCAGGCAAAACTACGTTTTCCAAATACAGTAAAACACCAAAAAACTCTAAAAATCATAAAGAATAATTTAACTGCTGTCATTTGAATGTAAAGCTGATCATGTGATCATTATTATAATTAATTATTTTTAATTAAATTATAAAGCAAAGATCCAATAAAATAATAATATTATGATACATAACATTCTAAATTAACTCATTCTGCCCGCGACTTCGTCTGCGTAGGATGAGTACTTCGAGTAATCTATTTTCTTTTCCTAGGTCCCCTCTGCGTTTATACCAAAATTCTTAACCGATTTATTTAAAATATGTATAATTCTTGATTCGAGTCAAAATATTAGGCGAGTACTTCAAATAAATTCACTAATTTAAATATTTTCTAAAGTAGAATTTTGATTTAACAATCATTGTTTTGCCAAATGTCATCCTCAAATTTTGACATTTTCTATCATATCATACTAATATTATAAATGCGAATGTTTGTATGGATGTATGTATGTTTGTTACTCTTTAACCCAAAATTTACTGAATGGAATTTAATGAAACTTTACAATAATATAGCTCATACTTCAGAATAACATATAGGGTATAATTTATAAAGCTAGCTATTTAGTTTCAATGTATTGAAAATAATAATTATTGGTTAATAGAAAATGTCAAAATTTGTGAATGACATTTTGCAAAACAATGATTGTTATATCAAAATTCTATTTTAGAAAATATTTAAATTAGTGAATTTATTTGAAGTACTCGCCTAATACTTTGAATCCAATCAAATACATACTTTAAATAAATAGGTTAAGAATTTTGGTATAAACGTAGATGGGACCTAGGAAAAGAAAATAGAGTACTCGAAGTTCTAATCTAACCTACGCAGACGGAGTCGCGGGCAAATACTAGTTAAACAATAATTATTGTATTTTCAATATATTGAAAATAAATAGCTAGCTTTATAAATTATAGCCTACATGTTATTCTGATGTATGAGGTTTATTATTGTAAAGTTTCATTAAAATCCATTCAGTAAATTTTGCGTGAAAGAGTAACAAACACACATACATCCATACAAACTTTCGCATTTATAATATTAGTAAGATTGTTGTAAAGATATATTCCAGGATTAAATAATCGATTTTCCAATAGCATGTGTACCCAACTGTGTCCTCTGCGTGCAAACTGTATTTAAATTCCACTAAAAAAACAGTGTTAAGATGATACCCGGTGGTGCAGAAATAGATTTTACTAAAATATTGCTGTCACTGTTGCTCTTACTCCACCGGATATTGAGCGAAAGGGACAATGCACTGACACCTAACTAAAATGGAGGTTTTGTATTCCCCACTTTTCTCGTCCAAAAGTGGACTGATTTTCAATTTTTTTTTACCAACTACATAAGAAAAAACTATTCTATGTCTGTAAGTTTTGCTTTTTTTAAAAAAACATTGTCTGGTTTGTATACTGAACATCTTTTGACGGCGTTTAAACCAGTCAATTTTATTGATTTTTGGAAGGTCATAACTTCTATAAAAAGTAACTTATCAAAAAAAACAAAAAGTACCAACACGCTAGTAGTTGATATCTATTTTATGCAAAAACAATATTTTCTCTAGGGTTAAAATCCAGAGAGATAAATAGGGAATACGTTTGTATAGAAAAATCACCGCCGGGTATCCTCTTAATCTCAAGTGACATACCAGGTAAGGATGGCCCAGTATATTTTCTGGCTTTAAAGAGTATAAATAAATTTTTTAAAATGTATAACAAAATATAGTTTTGTATCAGTGATCGAAGAACCGATTGGTGCAATATTTTAGCCACAAGTTGTTAAAATGTTTTTTCTAGTCTGCAGTTAGTAGTTAGAATGTAGAAATATATTATAAGTTTGTGCAGCGCTCTTAAGAGCGATTGGCCAGCAGCTGAGGATAAACGTTTTATAAAGCTTGCAACTGTACAGGGAGGTTTCAATGAGAAAGGTCGATTATTCCCCGTATCAAATTTTTAAAATAAAAAATATAATATTGATTTATTTCATTCAAAACTTGTTTTAATATATACCTACATTCAAGTAAGCAATAAAAATGCTCAAAACTAAATAAATTATTAAATATATTGTACTTTTTGTAAGTATCTTTTGATCATAAGTATTTATGATTTTTCAATAATTTCTAAACAAAATGAGTGTATAAAAAAAATGAAATATTTTAGTTTATAAGACCTTAAATAAATAGAAAAACTGAGGTATTTTTGTCGCAAAATACGTAATCGGATTTATTTTTTAATGATTTTAATTTAACTAAAATTTGAATTTTGAAAACTGTGTTGACTAGATTGTATTTTTCACAAAAACGGCGCTATAGAAATCATCCAAATATTATTAGTAGATAGTAGTAGAGAAATATTCTCGTGTCTAACTGGTGAACTAGTCTATTTACTAACACGTACATAAAAAAAAAAAATATATATATTTAATAAATGATATCACCTAGTTTAGCCCTATGACCCAAATGTGTTGACTACATAATAAGATAAGGTGGGCTGAAATAGATATTTTCGTCGATACACACAGATTCAGAAAAAATGTTCTGCTGTTGCTAAAAAATATGTAGAACTAATAAATTATATAATGTTTAAATTATGTCTCTATTCGTTTCTGGCCTCTCTTTGTATTATTTGTCATTTGAGTGTAATTGTATAATTATAATTGTATAATCTATTGTATAATTTTTAAATTTTGTATTTTTATTTGTTTGTTTTTATAATCTTTATTTAGATGTAGGTATGCAAATGTGTCCTTTGTCTGATAAAATATGTGTACTTGAGGTGATTTCTCACAAAAACGGCGCTCTACAAATTATCTAATTATTATTATTATAGAGGAATATGTACGTACCTAAATGCAACACGACAGCTGAATAATAATACCATTACAAATACGTATTACACATAGAACTGTTTATAGCGATTCTCTCATGTATTGATAAAATTATTGAAAGAGCTAACTTTTTATATAAAAAAATTAAATCATAAATCCCGTACAATACGGATTTCAAAAAGAAAAAAGTACTACACAATTACTGTCTAAATTCACTGACCATATAAATTGTCATTTAAATGAAAAATATTATGTTGGTATAATTTTTATAGACTTTAAAAAGGCCTTTGACACATTGGACCACGAAACATTATTAAGGGCAATGGAGGAATGTGGTATTAGAGGTCCTTTAAAATCATTGATTAAAAATTATCTATTAAATAGAAAAATTAAAGTTAAAATTGACGGAATTTTTAGTGATGAAATGTTAACAGATACCGGAGTAGCAACAGGGTCGATATCGGGGCCTACATGTTATATAATGCAAGTAAACAGTCTACCAAACGTAATAAAACGTTGTAAATGCTACATGTTTGCAGACGATACTTGCATTATATGTGCTGACAAAGATCCACTAAAAATTGAGGAAATTTTACAAACAGACCTAAATAACATAATTAAATGGTCCCATGATAATGACATTATTATTAACGCAAAAAAAAACAAATATATGCTTATACACTCACCATATCCATATGATTAATTGTAAAATAAAGTTTGACATTGTTTGAAAAACGCCATGATTTGTTCGTTCGTGTGTGTGTGTGTGTGTGTGTGTGTGTGTGTGTGTGTGTGTGTGTGTGTGTGTGTGTGTGTGTGTGTGTGTGTGTGTGTGTGTGTGTGTGTGTGTGTGTGTGTGTGTGTGTGTTTGTGTGTGTGTGTGTGTGTGTGTATGTGTGTATGTGTTAGTAAGAAAAACTTACATGTATAGTGAAAAATGGTTATCTGTGATGTATTGTCTTTTTCTCTAGGACGGAGAAACAGAGAAAGAAATAGTTATATATGTATACATGTATTATGTAGTTGTGAATGTCGTACGGCCAGGACTTTTCTAAGGAGATGGCAAATACGCACTAGGGTATAAATCAAAGCCGTTAAATTGAAAATACTGAGATCGACACACTTATCTGTGCAGTCAGGACTGCTTACTAACAGCATATGCAGGGACACTGGAGGTCTAGATTTGTTTAAAAATAAATGTAGTTTTTTTTTGTTTATTGTTTTTTTTCTTGCTAGAGCAATTCCGATGAGTTACAAAACTCATTTAGGACAGGAGGAACTTACACTTCATAGGTAGGAGGTTGTAGTTACAATTTTACAAAGGTATTTTGATGTCGAAATATAAGTTTTACCTTCAGTACAGCATAAAAATAAAAATAAAGACAGGTTAAGTAGTACAAACAACAAGAGAAAACAAGTAAACAGAGAAAAACAAGGATACTAGTATATAAGATAGAAAAAAATGACAAGACAAATACATATTTTCATGCTGGATGTTTTTGTACATTTCTGGAAGCGAATTATATAGTGTACAGGCTTTGATTTTGCATAGGCAATATAGTTCAGAGATTGTATCCCATATTTTGTAGTGTGCGTTTGAGGAACGCGGATTTTATTGTTATTTCGAGTATTGTGGTTGTGGATGTCTTCATTGTAAAGTGGCTTGATGTTAGCGTGAGTTGATTGTTGGGTAATTTGTAGGATGGTGCTTGTGATTTCATGTTTAGGAAGGATTGTGATTGGAAGGATGCCGGAAACTGAATAGATGTCCCTGACATGAGTGTCCCATGGATGTCCATAAACATTTCAGCTTCGTTCAATCAAAAATATTAGAGTCCTTGCGAGAGCCTTGAAGGAGTAACCATCTGTTAATTATACCAGGGCGGGTACGTGGTGGATAACCTCCAATGTGAAGCCAGGAGCGACGCTATAATATAATATGTTGGATATAATATTACAAAACCGGGAAACACATTTAAAAAATACTGAAAAGTATTTTCCGATCCGGAAAAGTATATATTATTTTAGGTATGAAGATTTTTTATCGATTACTTGACACAGAAAATGCTGAATGAAATTTTTGATTGTTCATTAGATAGGCCACAATTTCATCAATCTGTAGCAGCTGACATAGGTATTCAGAGTATTCAAAAAGGGAGATTTTAGAATACTTTCTTGTACCATAATCAAATTACCAAAACTCACATAGGTTCTTGTACCATTAACTCCTCGATATAAAATCTCCCTTGCCAACTGATTAAGGTGATTTACTTCGCAAAGGTCAAAAATAAGTATTGTTTTGGAATTACACATTGCAAAGGATTACCATTTAATTCGTATAAATCACAGGAGACCATATTTGTCCCATCTCACATTGGTCTCATATATATCGTTGTATCTCCCTTAATGTCATGGTGACAAATGGGATCTTTACGGTGTTAGAAAGAGAAAACTCCCATGCTTTTTATTCAAAACTAGAATTCAACCACAGAAAACATTTTCTGTGAACTTCTATGAAACCGAAGTTTTCGGTACAAATTTGAGAAAAATGTATAAAATTTCGGGAATTTGAGTTAAGGTGACAATACGTTTGCAAATAAAAATGTTTTTTTTTTTTAGTCAAAAATGTATTATTTCAGCAATAGCATGTTTATTTCTAATGGTAACTTTTTGAAAGCGCATTCTATCGTCCTTCAAAAACAATTTTTAGTTTTCGGATGTATTTAGAGAGATTTTATTTATTTGGGTTTCATTGCAAAGCGGATATTCTCTGACCATCTGACAGAATATCGGTTATGGTGATTTCTCATAAATCACAACAAATTTCTATCCGTTTATCTCTTTGTTAATGTTTTTCATGAACGAGAAAGGTTTATTATGATAATTTTCAGTGTCACGCAGAAGGTTGAAATTTCAGTGTCAGTTTGTTAATAGTAAACCTACACGGCTTGAATAGGTTTCCCGGCTTTATGTAGAGCTAAGGGCAACCCAAGTTACCATTTACCTTGGGGGAAGGGGGTTAAATCAAGGGAAAGAGCAAGGGTGGGTTTACATCAGTCTCGTGTCTTGCATCACATTCGCACGGTCAGGGGTTAACGAGGCTTAACGGGCAGTGGCGTGTAGCGACAAACTAACGGTCCCACGGGGAAAAAAGATTGCACGTAATATAGAGTATATTATATACAAATATGTTAAGCGAGCTGAAAGTGATAAAAGTTTATCAAATCTATTATTACAATGGACGCATTAATAAATGTGTCCAAAGGGGGATGTGCCAAATGATTGCAGTCTTGGAGCACAAACGATTAGATGGGATTGCCGTCATAATTCTACTATTATTTTAATAGAAAATGCTCCGAGGAACCGTGTAGCCTTCCACACCGGTGCACACTCTCAAAATCTGTTGTTTTGAGATAATCAATATTGTTTTCCACCTTCTTCGCCTTCCCCTCTCCCTCGTCCCCCCGCCAGCCCTCCTTAATTCACCTACCGACTCTCCCGCATACCCCTCCCCCAACCTCTTTTCCCTGCCGCCTAACTCCATAAAATACACCAATTTTTCCAACAACTCGCGTGACCTATTTAATTTTTTAATGCAAATTTCATAATGCCAGAGCTCACTAGTATAGATATAGACGTCTTTACGGGCATGTTCACAACAATTAAAAAAAAAATAATAGCAATCGGATGAAATTTTATTTTATTAATCATCAACGCCCTAATGGACTTTTACATATTTATACAAGTGTAAAACAGATCAAGAAAAGATTTAGGTAACAGAAAATAATACAAAAATGTGTATAACAAGAGGTAGGTATATAAATAAAAGAGAAAAATATATATTTTTTAAATAACAGATTTTAAACTGCAGATAGCATAATATATAACACATTAAAAAGTTAAAATAAAAACATTAACACACATAACTGCTTTACCCAGCTCTAAAATTGATATTCATTATTTTTATAATATTCGTTATAAAACAATTTGAATAATCATTTTAATCGCAATCGTATGAATAGTATAGAAAATTTCTTAACGCCAGAGCTCACTATCCTATAACCATCCCGGGTATGTGCACATCATATTCCCAAAGTTTCATCACAATCGGATGAACGGTATGGCCGCGCATAAGGTAGGAACGAACAAACAAACAAACATTAATTTTTATATTATAGATTATGTGAATATTGATAGTTAACCGAAGCTTATCTGTCGGAAAATCTGTTAACAATCATTTACCGTGCTCGCAAATATTGATAACTGCCAATATACGACGGATTTGCTCAATATATTAGACCTTTTGAAGTATTCAAACTTTTAATCAAAGAGCTTAATCAGGCCCCCACCAAACGATATATATTTTTATTTTATTTATTTGCGTTATAAACAGTCTATACATTTATATATGACAGTGAATAAGTATGTTTATGTCATTGACCAATAAAATAACGACATTTAGATACAGGACCATAATAAAAAAATATATGCAACAATATACCTAATACAAACAATTCTGATTAAGTGCATCTTCAATTTACAAAGTGTTTTATTATATACATATTTCTAAGGTTTACACTTAAATTTTAAAGGATATCAATAATATCTTTGAGGAAAAGATTTCATTAAAATACAAACTACTAAAAGTAAAAGAGAAAATGTAAGGAATTAATAAAAAAAAAGAAATCAATGAAATTAAGTTTTTGGTTAAACATATGGCATTCGATGGAATGTCATTTTTTTATGAATGTTGTGAATTTAGGAAGATTCGTGTTAAACACATCGATGTTTGGGCATAATCTATTAAATGGGCTACAGCTTCTTCTTATAAATACATTTTCAAGGTAATTCGTTTTGCTCTTAGGAATATAAAATGTATCCATAGATCGAGTAACTCTTTTTGGACATCTAAAATGAATATTTTGTAGTAAGTATGGGCTGTCAATATAGTTATGAATTATCTTATAGAGCATTAAGAGGCTAGACTTTGAACGACACGCGGAACACCCGCGTCTGTCATTCTGTCCCGCTCACAATAAGCTCACGCACACTTAGAATACATGCGAATGCGAAATGTGCGAATGAGACAACGCTCAAATTTTCCTACAGAAATCGCTCGAAAAGGGGTTTATGGAGAATACACTTTTCTACACCGAATCTTTCACGAAATTGAAATTTTAAAAAATATATATTTTTTAGAAAGAAGAAGCTACGTCGGCAGCTTTTTATAATTTTATAATTCTTTATGAAAGTTGCGTTAGCAGCACTTTTTCCTTAAATAATATTTTTTGATAAATCGTACATGTTTGACAGTGAATGTTTACGTTAATACGAAACGCATCGAAAATTCGAAAACATACCGACATAGTTTTCACCCTCTAGAAGGCAGTAAAAAATATATTCATTTTGTGCAATTTTCGATGTAGAAAAGTGTTTTTTCCCGGGCGTCCTTTTTGTATGGGCCGAAAAGCGAAGTCTATCGTCCTAATGATATATGCAAGTTAAATGCCCTTGATTTCTGCGGAGCACGTTATGCTCGGAAAGGCTTTAATGTAGTTAACAATGAATGGATTACGACTTGAGATAAGTTAGCTTACGTCTTGAGACTTTTGCCGGCTTCTCAATGAAACTTTTCTTACCGCTTCCCAGAAATCCAGCAAACTAAACAGGTTGGTAAAAGTACTTACCACCCAGCGGGATTTCAATACTCCCCGGAAACCTTTTGTTGCGTTTGTATTTCCTGGCAAACTGTTGTTTGTTCGCCTTCCTCATGTCTCACAGCTTCTTCATAGATGACATAGACCGTGAGAGAAATTATTTTCCGCAGGGCCTGCTGTGTAAAAAAAAGTGGTATCTGGTATCTTAAACCCGTATTAAGGGGAACTTTTTATATGAATCTTCCATTTGGATTTGAGGCCAAGATGAAATTTTTTTTTTATAATCAAAAGGTATACGGTATACCAGATATACGCATATGAGCTGCTTTTATTTATTTGTGTTTTAAGTTATACAATATAGGTCATTAAAGAATTCAATTTTTCCTGATTTTAGAGGCAACTTGGGCAATTATTGTGAATACACAATAGTTCCTTTTTCACCTTCCCGCGTTCCCTCTCCCCTCTCCCGCTTTCCCCTTTCTCCCCTCACGCATTCCGCTTCCACCTTCTTCGCCTTCCCCTCTCCCTCATCCCCCCTACCGCGAAGCCCACTCCTTAATTCCCCAACCGCCCCTCCCGCATACCCCCCCGCCAGCTCTTTTTCCCTGCCACCTTACTCCATAAAATACACCTATTTTGCCAACAACTCGCGTGACCTATTTTATTTTTGTTATCCAAATTTTATAATGCCAGAGCTTACCAGTATATATATAGAAGTATTCGTGGGCATTTGTGAACACAATTCAAAAAAATTTAATAGCAATCGGATGAAATTTTAATCGCAATCGTACGAATAGCAGAGGAAATAATTTCATAACGCCAGAGCTCACTATCCTATAACCATCCCGGGTATGCGCACATCATATTTCCAAAGTTTCAATCGGATGAACGGTATAGCTGCGCATAAGGTACGAACAAACAAACAAACAAACATTAATTTTTATATTATAGATAATTTACTCACAAAAAATCAAAAGTTCCCTCCAAAATCAATAAAAATTGAATTATTAATTAACTGAATATTATAATTTAAGACAAAATAATAATAGCATACATCCGTGCTAGACATTTGGTATTCCTTTTGATTTATAAAAAATCAGCTTGGTTGGGTATTTTGGAATCAAATCCAATTTTAAGTTTTGTTTGCAGTCGTTCCTCAAAGCACGAGAGCTTTCAATAAAGCTATTTGGTCGATCAGTCTACCTAGCCATTGTGAAAAAACCATGTATAACAAATAAGTTTAGAAACATATATAAAGAAAATAGTTATTTAGATTTGCTAAATGTTTCCTATAAAGAATTAGCGGAACGGAAATTGTGCAATGGACATGAAAATCTTATATTTGACATTCCACGATAAAGTTCTCTACGGGCGAAAGAAATTAATAAACGTCGCGCAAATTAAAAAAGCTGGATGGTTTTTAAGAACGTCCCTAAACAAGTTAAATAATAATAGGCATTTTAATAGGAAGACATACAAATTCAACATTAGTCGTTGTGATTTATACCTACGATTTATTTTGCAAGAATGTTAGAGTAGAGCAATCATAAGATGGAACAGGTGTACCGTTTCTGCAGTCATTTTTCTTGTTTTCCCTAGCGATATCAAATCTATTATTTCCAGTTGCTGAAAGGCATCCTATTCACAATGAAGATTATTAATTAAGTATTCCTTAACCACTGGAACGACACAGAGAATTATAAAAAATCGCCTTAAATTTCAACAATTTTGTAAATTAATTTTGAAAATTTCCCGCCCACATAAAAAAAATCACATAAGGAAACACATAAACAAATTATAGTTCTATACAGCCAATAAACTCACCTATATTTTACTAAGTATACTATTTTTTTTTATTTATAAAAAAAATATTAAAAAAATCTTTAACTTTATAAATGCGCGAATTTGTGATTTAGTGATTTGAAGGTTTGAAGGTTTGAAATTGCCGCCAGTGGATATTTTTAATATCTATATTGAATATTGTTCTACGTTTTCATGTTCTCTACGGCCTGTTTGATCATCACAGATGTAAATATATACCTGAAAACCATTTTTTTATATGTGTTCATAAAATCAAAAGTTTGGTTAGAAAATTATTTTGAAGTTCGTTTGTAGAACTGAAGCTTTCCAACTGCCAAAATTCATTCTAGAAGAATTCAAAGACAATCAGTAAGACCATAAGCATAAATTCTATTTTATCAACTATTTGATAGAATAAATTACTGGCTATTAAAAAAATGTTTCAAATAATTACAATAAATGTTTTACGAATGGTAGGAAAATGTGGTCCAATTTTGGATCGATATCAATCGCAAAAAAATAAAAGCGGTCCAAATTTAGACCAAAATCGCTCCAGTGGTTAAATATTAGGCGCTCCGCCCACTGAGGCAACTGAAAACCAACTAAAACCGGCTGTTTTCTCTGTCTTGATTGGTCAAAAAGCTTGTTTAACCATAGATGAAGAACAATCACCTGACAGCTCGCAACCTAGCAACGGCCGCCCAGGGTAATCAGCCGTGACAGTCGCAAGATGATTGCAAGATGGTCGCAAGTCACCGCTTGCGTTACCATTGACAACGGGGTTTTGTGTGATTGTGTAGTGTGCGGGCCATCACATTGTCATACAAAGACAGTTGGCAGTTGAGAGTTTTCACTTGCCTGAGTGGGCGGAGGCGCTTACTATTAATTAAGTAAACAACTTGAGGTTTTTAGAAATTTTTCCAAACCTTCCTCCTCCAGATATCTTTTACATCTCCACTCCGTTGCGCTACAGAACACACCGTAATCATTAACGGAAAGACAAGTCGTGCATATTTTTCTAAATCCTCAATCAATTATAAATGTATGTATGTGATATGTAATAAATCATTACCTCCTCATAATTTATTTATTGTGTCTAACATTAATCACAAGAAATCTTATCCCATTTCATAGTTTACAAGTCAGTTATGTGAAAGTTAATTCGCAAGCTACAGTGGAGCATTTCAGTGTTTTTACCAGGGCGAGTTTTAAGGTTGTTGCGGAAGCCAACAGGTTCCACAGTGTCCACCCCAAGCCTTTCTCCTCCCTCCCAACCCCCACTCGGATAGGGGAGGCTTCGATTAATTTCCCCTCAGTTATTCAGTACCTCGCACGGAACCGAAGAGACAGGAAGTCCCGGACACTTGTAAAAAAGTCACGAAAAAAACTTAAAATATAAGTCGACATTTGTGTAAATCAAGTGTGGAAGTGTTAAAATTATTATTAATAGGTTAAACAATTTGTAATTCTGTGTTTTTTTGTGAGTTTAATTGTTCAACTGAAAGATTTTTTGAAGATCTTCAAAAACAAGGTAAGTATTTTTATACAGGGTTCCCGGTACTGTTATGATTTTAAAAATTAATTTGGGATAACATTTTTACATGCTTTTGAGCAATGCAGGACATTTTACCTGGATCTTTTTAAATTATCGAAGAAAATGTCTACTTCAGCACACTCCATTTTATTATATTGTCGACACATTTGGTCAGTTGTAAGTTGTAATGGCCATCATCAGGAATTAATGTAGAAACAATAACGTTGCAATGTGGGATTACCTACTTATATTTTTTTATTCAAATTTTTTTACAATTACAATTTTTTTACATTAACTCTACACAGGATATCCTGAGGAAAATAATTTCCCTCGGGGCCTATGTCATCTTTGAAGATGCTGTGCGGAGGGTCTTTTTGAGGATGGGAACGTGGGTCTTGAAGAGACCCATGTTGTAGGAAGGAGGAAACACAGAGGCCGGCAAATCGTTCCACAGCCGAGCTGTTGAACACAAGAACGAATCGTAGAAGCGACCCGTTCTCATGTGACAAATGTCAACCGTGTACATATGTTGGGCGCGCGTTTGGCGTGTTTCCCGACAATGCATCTTAAACTCTTTCAAAAATTGACAGTTTGATTAAAAGTACAAAATCTCTGATTTTTACAAATTTATATAACTGTGACGTTATAAAATTAGTAATTGTTTTTGTGTTCAATTCGTCGAACTCCATTTCTTTATTTTTAAATTAAATTTAGTAATGTTATTATTAAGTTCTGCAAGTATTTTAGTTTTTTTAATATTATTGTGACAGCTATTTATTTTAACAGTTTGAAAATGGCCTTGTAAGCCAAAACAGCTATTACAATAGTATAAAAAACGAAAATACTTTCAGAGCTTAATAATAAAATTATTATATTATGTTATTAAAAAATTTAGAACGACAGTAACGTTGTTATTTTATTTCTAAATACTTCACACTCCACATTTACTTCGTACGTATAAATTGACAATATTATAATTAGGTTTTACAGGTTTACGTTACAATGGTATTTATTTTTATTTTCTACGGCGGTAGAATGACCTAATTTAATTTTATTTTCGATGAATAACTCTTTTTTATGTCTTCAGCTGGTAAAGGGTTAAAACATTGAAGGTCTCCGTGGTCGAGGAGTAAGGCTCTCTACTAGTAATCCAGAAGTCGAGCACAAATCACGGCGTTTGAAAGTAAATTTTACTTAATTAATTTCTATCCTTTCAAAAAATTTTCACCTTCTTGAAATATTGGTTGAAATGGCTATAACCGTATTTGGTAACTAGATCTGATTAAGCAGAAACTTTCTGCTTCCCCATATCCTTCCCATTCCCGATACCTTCAGCCTCAAGACATACCCCAATGATGAGGATAACATAATCTTACTGACTCCAGACGATTGCGAGCAGTTGGGACTCTGCGGTATTCAGATAAAAAAGAAGAATGTACCCGTATCAAAACCTAAAATACCTACTTTAATTGAACTAAAGCACTAAAAATTGAATAATGCATTAAGTTAATAAAACATATTTTGTGGCAAATTATTAAGTTTGTGGAAATTAAGATTGATATCTTTTCCAAAATCACTCTTGTCACTCATTCAAATACCAAGTTATAAACTGACGAAATGTAATTAAGTAGGTACCTATCCAGCTGGCACTCAAAGTAATGAATTTTTTATTTTTATTAAATTCTCTGCCAAGATTTCCTACTTGTAAAATCGTTCTTTATATTATTTGATTTATTTTTTTAACGCTCCGAGTAGTTGTTGCTAGTAAAAAATACAAACTAGTCATAAAAATACTACAACAAAAACTAAAAAAATACAGCGATTAGATAGGTTTACAAAAATACAAGATCTGTTTAGGTATAGATAGTGTTGGAATAAATATTTTACATGTTCTGCACACAAAATGCCAAATAAAAGCGAAAATATTTGTTTGTCTCCGAAAAAAGGTGATTCAAATTGTTTAGTGTTGATATAATTTAGGACATTAATCCATTTTACCCACGGTCCTTTCCAAAAATTCCTTCCTTCTGATTCCCTTCCTTTCACATCAAGGCCCTTACCCAAGAAGCAAAAGAAGGTGAATAAAAAACTCTTGAAAAAGGAACATATTTGCACTTCGGTGTTTTTTTAATAAACATTCAATTGTTATATTTTAAAATTTTGTCGGGCTTGTACAAGCATTTCGCAAATCTCGCAAATAACTTTTTTTTTTTATTTCACCAGATTTACAGGAACGGGTTTAGTTTTTCCCATAGGAAAAACTAAACCCTTTCATACACTTTTCCATATAAATGATCATCTAGTAAATCCACGTTATGCAAGTGTATTATATAAGTATAATTAATACAAAACAATACAAGAACAACACGTTAATCTACCAAACTATTAAATGGGAATATAATTCACCGTCTCCAGATATTTTCATATCAGAGGGTTCGGCTCTGTGGAATTCCTAATTTGACTGATAAATCCTACTGATCCCTCAATATAAATATTTAAAAAATCTTTCGTAATTCCACATGTATTTAAAATGACTGATTTTTGCATTTTTATATACAAATTCTTTGACAAATCTAATATGCCTAAATTTTTAATAAGAGAGCTAGGTATAATGCCAGTAGCCGAAATAACAAAAGGTAATATTTTTATAGTCTGAGAATACCAAATTCTTTTAATTTCATTTCCTAAATCTGTATACTTTATTATTTTTTCAGAAACAGATTTTTGAATATTACAGGAATTTGGAATAGCTACATCAATAATATAAGTTATTTTTTTAATTTTGTCATGTAAAACTATGTCAGGTCTATTATGACCAATTGGTCTGTCTGTTAGTATAGTTTTATCATAGTAAATTTTAAAGAAATTATTTTCTAAAAATGAATTTGGTTCGTATTCATAATATGGTACTATATTATGACAGTCAATCAAGTTATGTTTAATTACCAAACTTTGGTGAATTATTTTTAAAACCTGATTGTGCCTAAATGTATACTCAGACGGCGCTAATATAGAACATCCTGATATAATGTGTTCTATAGTTTCCGGAAAAGCCATACATTTTCTAAATAAATCATCAATTTGATTTGTATCTTTGATTATATGCTTCCTATAATTTTTGGTATTAATTACTCTATCTTGAATAGCAAGCATAAATCCTTCTATTTCTGCGCTCAACTCTCCAATACTCAACCATTTGTTTGACAAAAGTTTGTCAACATACGTTTGGTTGAGATAATTGAAGTGTTTTGCGTGAATAATTTTATTTGACCAGGAATCTAATAATTCTTGGCATTCTCGTCGTATAAATTTAAAGGCGAAATATTTCTGTCTGCCTTGCAAATTATTTTATGCAGCTCTGAGCTATTAGCTTTTCTATGGAAAAAATTTCTTAACATTTCTACCTGATTTTGTTTTAAAGAAGTTATTTTGACTATACCTCTACCTCCTAAATTTCTAGGTAAATTAATTCGTTCTATAGCTGAATTTGGATGATGACAATTAAACTTTGTTAACGTAGTTCTAATTAATCGTTCTAAGCTATCTAAACCTGTATTAGACCATTTAATTATACCAAATGAGTACGTTAATAGAGGTATTGCCCAACTATTTATTGCCTTTACTAAATTTTTAGCAGATAGATTGCATTTTAAAAGTTTTCTTATCCTAGTTTGAAATTTAATCCTAATATCATTTTTAATACTAGTATGATCTAATCTATTCGATTGCGGGTATCCTAAGTATTTATAAACCTCATCCCCTTTCATACTTTTAATTTTGAAATTTCTAAATATACCCTCATCTCCATCTATAATTTTGCCTTTCTCTATATGGATCGTTCTACATTTATCTAGACCAAAAGTCATTTTAATATCAACTGAAAAAATTTTAACTACCTTAATCATTTTCTCTAAATTTGATTCAGAATTTGAAAATAATTTTATATCATCCATATATAATAGATGCGAATAAATAAATAAATAAAATTATTATTTTCGTGAAGACCATTGGGTCATCATTTAACAATGGAAAGTGACCGTGAATGAAGAGCTGGGGGCTGCCACCTCATCATCAAGGTAAGGGCCATTCCTCTCTTCTCCTTCCCCTGTCGAAATAAAAACACAATCTTATGGACATTCGTAGTTCGCTTCACATAATTAGTTTTACAGACCACACGGTGTCATTGGACACTGAACACAAATATTAAAGTATAGGCATATTATTTTAGAAATACAATAAATTAGTTTCAAAGTTATTTATCAAATAAAAAATATCCAAAGGAGAAATCTTCTGGACTTGAAATTGGCTTTTAAAAACTTCAGTGAAATTATGATTTTTTTTCTTCATATTTCTTTATATATTTTGTTTCTCTAATAGAGTATTTTCACAAACGAGGGATTCTGTTAAAAATATATGGAATATTTAAAGATCATTTTTCTGATTTTAATCATCCTACTAAATATGTTTGTTTTTAATGCCTTCATTCAAATTTTCGGGTTTTAAAAACGATCAAAAAGTGATAAAACCAAAACGGCCCGTGGTTGGCAACGACGGTACATATGCACGTCAACAAACAAACAAAGTACTGCTATCAGAATTTTTCAAAGCCGAGCAACGCTTATGACGTCACACGTCCAAAATGTCGTTTTGGCGGTAAAAAAAAAAAAAGTTCTAAAATTGGAAGTTAACATTTAACATATTTGATAGGCTTATCGACACATCATACAGACTGGCTGATGTATCGATAAAGAAGCCACATTAACGCCAAAGATTAAGAGCTAATGCAAGAGGGATAAAGTGGCGTAATGCGATTCCCTCAAATTTTATACAATGGCTTATACAACCCAGGAGACAAGCTCGTTGTAGAACTATTTATTCTTTGGATGTACAAAAAATGATAAGGCAATTTTAGCGAACCGTTCGATAAACAGTATAACGACTCTTTACACAACAGGTTCATTCGGTAAAGTCGAAACCAACAAGAAGATGTTTAAAATTAATAAAATACGGGAGTTTCTCACCATCCTGACGACCGTCCGTGGTCGAGTGGTAACAACACTTGACTCCCAATCGGAAGGTTGCGGGTTCGAACCCGGCGTGCGCAAATAAATTTTATTTGATTAATTTGTGTTATTTCACAATTAATTAATAAAAAAAATATATACTACATTTGCGGCACGTTCCAGAGTGGAAGATACTGTCTGTATCGCCCTGGCGTAAGACCACCATTCAGAATTGAGACGTTGCTTAATAATGGCTTTAGCCGTGTTTAGTGACTAGATCTGAATAGCCAGGTACTTTCCTACCTTCTTCTTCCCCATCTCCTTCCCTTCCCCACTTTCCTTCAGCCTCACAACATACCCCAATTGGGGATGCCATAGTCTCACTGGCTCCAGACGGGAGCAGTTGGGACTCTTGTGAGGTATTCTCTATAAAAAAAAAAAAAAAAAAAAAAATCCTCATAATAGCTTATGTATACTATAAAGTTTATTTCCAATTTACGGTTTATTAATTAATTAAGTCGGAGTTTATAATTCGGTACTCGAACCTATGAATAGTGGCTATATATTGGATAAGTTGGCCGAATTTTCTAACTATTGCGAGTATTTATTTTGTGCTTAGTCAACAGCTCAATTTCATTTTAGAGTAGGTACCTATTTATTTTAACTTAATAAAAACTTAATTTATTTCAGCTAATAAATTAAACACAACATTTATTGATTCTGAGGCAGTACGAAGTTTGCCGGGTTAGCTAGTATTATTTAGATTTACCAGTTTCCCACTAGAACCAAGTTACTCATTACAGTGGAGTTAATAATAAAAAATACCATTACAGTGGAATTAATAATAAAAAATACCATTACAGTGGAATTAATAATAAAAAATACCATTACAGTGGAATTAATTTTAAAAAAATACCATTACAGTGGAATTAATAATAAAAAATACCATTCAGTGGAATTAATAATAAAAAATACCATTACAGTGGAATTTATAATAAAAAATACCATTACAGTGGAATTAATAATAAAAAATACCATTACAGTGGAATTAATAATAAAAAATACCATTACAGTGGAATTAATTTAAAAAAAATACCATTACAGTGGAATTAATAATAAAAAATACCATTACAGTGGAATTAATAATTACAAATATCATTTTAACAATTTTTTATATCCCTTACTAGAACTCAAGTCTAACCAGTTGGTTTTGTAATACGAAAATCATCAAATGTTTCTAAAGGTCTTGTGCGCGTTATTTTAATGCAAAGTTATTTAACATCAGTGCATCATTAAATGCACTTAAGCATTTGTCGAGATATTTTTGCTCTATTTTAAACGGGTCGTGTTTTATTCAATATTTTCACTATTTTCGCTTAATTGTAGACTTCGCTTTTCGGCCCATACAAAAAGGACGCCCGAGAAAAAACACTTTTCTACATCAAAAATTGCACGAAATGAATTAAAAGAATTATATTGCCTTCTAGAAGATGAAAGCTATCTCTGTATCTTTTTAAATTTTCGATGCGTTACGTATTAACTTAAACATTCACTGTCAAATATGTACAATTTATCGGAAAATATTATTTAAGAAAAAAGTGCTGCTAACTAAATTCTCACAAAGAATTACAAGATTATAAAAACGTACCGACATAGACATAAACATACAACATTCTTTCTAGAACATATTTTTGTTTTTAAAGTACAATTTCGTGAATGTTTGGGTGTAGAAAAATGTTTTCTCCCGAAACTCTTTTTTGAGCGATTTCTGTAGGTAAATATGAGAGTTTACGGCAGTTGTCTCATTCGCAGGTTTCGCATTCGCATGTATCGTAAGTGTGTGTTAGCTTATTTAGAGCGGGACAGAATGACAGACAATGAAATACCTAAACGTTCCGCAAGGGGTCAAAGTCTAGCCTCTTAATATTAAATACTCCCTCTAAAATTCGTATTTACGTATCTCGCCATCTACTTTTTATTGAAGATTGTTTTTACCGGGCCATTCCAATTAAATTACTTTGCGTAATTACATTATGTGCGAATCCGTTTCTATTTTTTGTGGTACGAAGGTTTTGATTTATAATCATAGTCACGCCCTGAAGCATTGAAAAATACGAGTACTTGTTTTTCGTTCTGTTTGTTTCTAAAACACCAATAAATCTAACTAACTATTCTAACTAATATTATAAACGCAAAAGTTTGTATGGATGTATGTGTGTTTGTTACTCTTTCACGCAAAATTTACTGGATGGATTTTAATGAAACTTTATAATAATGTATCTCATACATCAGAATAACATATAGGATATAATTTATAAAGCTAGCTATTTATTTTCAATATATTGATAATAATAATTATTGTTTAATAGAAAACGTCAAAATTTGAGAATGACATTTTTTAAAACAATGATTATTAAATCAAAATTCTATTTTAGAAAATATTTAAATTAGTGTATTTATTTGAAGTACTCGCCTAATATTTTGAATTGCATCAAGAATAATTATAGATATTTTAAATAAATAGGTTAAGAATTTTGGTATAAACCTAGATGGGACCTAGGAAAAGAAAATAGATTACTCGAAGTACTAATCCTACGCAGACGAATTCGCAGGCAGAAGCTAGTCCAAAATAAAGAGAGAATAAGGCATTGAAAACTTTAACTCGAAAAATATTGTGAAAGCGTTGTTAGCCGTTAATTAAACCCTTGGTAAATATTTATATAAGAAATATTATTCTCAAAGTTCTCAACTTTTTATTACGAAGAATTAAACAGGTATCAGAAATTACACCTTTTTTGGTTCAATGATTACTCAAAATCACCTCTTTAAAATGTCATTAAAAGCTTTGAAAAAAAAAATATCCAGTCACCCTTTTATTTAAATTAGCTCCACAGGAGGCCCTGAGGATTTTTTTTTCTCAGTGCATATGTCATCTTAGTGGATGCTGTGTGAAGGGTATTTTTAAAGAAAGGAAGGAGAGGAAGTTCTGGGAAGGAAAAAGGTATTAGCAGTGACACACGTATGAATCCATCCCTCCATTTGCGATGCAAGGCGATTTGTCGAAAGAGAGCAGCTAGAGTGGTCAAAAGGTCTCCTTAAACCGACCTCTCCCGATCCAACCTGCCAGGCAGTAGGTGAGCAAACGCATCCGCCGCCAAGACCTATACAAAGCTCACCCCATCAACCCCGGCACCCCTGCTAAGTCACCAAACGTAACCAGCCACTTGGGGTAATCTAAGGCCGGGGTGTTGATTATCCAATAAATGGTTCCCGGGGCAGCAGTACCCATACTCGCCTGCAAAACTGAAAATATTAAATTATCTTGCAAATCATGTAGGTAGTACAATTCCTGAAGGTTTTTTTTGTGTAAGTACGGCACAAGTGTCCCAACTGCTCCCAACGGCCTGGAGTCAGTTTGGCTATGGCATATATGACGTCTATAATCTCTACAATTTTTGTCTATATTGAATATCTTTTTTTTGTGAAACTTCTTATATTTTTTACCTATGTATCTAATTTTATTATATGCGTTTATTGTTATATTTTGTTGTAGGTATATGCTTTTGTTTTACTTTTATTTTCACTGTATTATGCTTTCTTTATTGTTTTAATTTAGAATTTTTTTAAGTAACTGTTACACTCATCTATTTAACTAAAATGTAAAAGCCCATAAGGGCGTTTAATAAATAAATAAATAAATATGGGGTAAGTGGTGAGGCTGAAGGTGGTGGGTAGGGGAACAATGTGGGAACACTGACTCCGAACGTTTTTGAATAAACAACACCCCTAAGTTTGGTGACTTAGCAAGGGTAGCAAGGGAACTAGGTTCACGGGTGAGGTTTGTCATTGGAGGATCCCACCACTTACCCGCTCCGCGATGGATAACATATGGTTACCCCTATCGGAGCTCTTGCAATGACTCTAATATTTTATATGAACGACTCTACTTTTTATAAATTATGATTCTAGACCTCCATTGTCCCTGCATACATTGTTAGCAAGCAGTATGCGAGTGCCTGCTATGTACAGTATTAGTACTATTGAAGATTGTTATACTTACCTTTTTAAATTGGGAGAGGGAGTAAAATAAAAGACAAGAGGGGGCCTTATTGCCCGCCCAAGTTGCTCCTTTTTCTTGTTTTGTAGTAGCAAGCATAATTAGTATGATGAGTCGCCTTCCATGTCAGGATACGGTTCATCACGGTACCACCCGGCAGTCCTGTCGACAGCATGTTGGTGTTCAGGTAGGCCCGTAGCAAGGGTCGGTGACCGCGCCCTGGTGAGGTTTGTCAGGGTGGCGGATGTGTTTGCCTATACCTTCTGCGTGGTGGGCCAGATCGGGAGAGACTGGTTGAGAGAGTCATTTTGACCTCTCCAGCCGGGATCTCTCGACCCATTGCCTTGCGCTGCAATGAGACTAATGAATTCATACTTCCGTCACTCCTGATGGACATATTGATGCATAGATTATTTGCCTCCCCTCTTACCTTTTTCCTTCGTTCCTTTCTCTAAAAAGACCCTCCACAAAGTATACCCAAAGATTACATAGGCCACCGGTTAGGCGACGCAAATTTAGCTTAGGTTAGCTTTAACAAAACTAATTTTCTTATGAATTCACTTTTTCAGAATCACCATGGTTGACAAGTTGCACGAGTATGAGGGGTGGACGGGACGTGCGCACGCGTGGCGCGATAGCACGCGCGAGCACTTCCGCGCCGTCAAGTCCAGCTGCGCTCCCCTGAGTGGACTGCGCGACAGGTTTTGGGGGAGGCCGCATCCCCCCGGGGTCTCTGAAGATGTAGATAGCCAGAGAAAGAACAACGATTTTGTCCACATTTACAGGTAAGTGAAAATGTCCATAAAAACCAATAATTTAATAACATACTCCATTTGGGGACGCCATGGTCTCTCGACTGTTGGGAGTAGGTAGTTATGGCTCTTGCGCAGTACTAAGATAAAAAAAAGTCTTCTAGGGCAAACTCCAACTTTCCCAATTTTCCAAGTTATTCCAAATCTCCCGATTTCATAACTCTACCAATCGTTTAACTAAAACGGTGTCTCCTGCGACAAAAAGTTTAACTAAACGTCCGACAAAGGCTGGAACACTAGGGCAGGGTCACAACGTTTTTTTTTTTTTATCGGTCACGGAAAACAAAAACATGATTTTACTATGTTTTTGTTTTACCGACCTAACCACCCACATAATGTGTATACATTTTCGTCATAGATTTGCTGTTGTACGCCATAAATACTAAGGCCGACCACAGTATTGTAGGTATAGATATATTATAGACCCTTGGCAAGAAAGATGGTGGATTTTAGAAGTTTTACGTTTTTACTTTCGTGATCGTTGTTACTGCTGATTTGTATGTTATTTAATTATATATTTTACGCCCATAGAGCTATTGCATTAAGAGTGTATTACCAGAGAATACCGGAAATTAGTCCTTTTTAAATCAAATTCTATACGTATTGACTATTTTTTACAAAAAAACATAAATTGATTTTGAAAGATTGTTATTTTATCTGGTAAACACATTTTTTAAATTTTGAAAAACTAAGTTTATTTTTAATATACTAAGGTTATACCGTTGGTCGTTGGCAGATTTGTTCACTTTTCAAACGATAGATTCTATTAAACAACACAAATTTACAATCATATAATCATACAACAAAATAAATCAATACATAATCTAGTAAACACATGTTTCAGAATTTTAATTTTAATTACATTAAAATAATTAAAAAATAAATCCGAGAACGTGTTTTGTGACGAAAATAACTCAATTTTTTAATTTATTTAAGGTCTTACAAACCAAAATATTTTAGATTTTTTTTACACAATTATTTTGTTTTGTTTTATTATTTTGATCAAAAATTAATTTAAAAAAGTATATAACTTTCATTCATTTACCATCCCCAGTTTGATCATTTTTATGGCAGTTCGATACATAAATTCAAGCACTACCCGGAACAGTGGACATTTAGAATTCACTCTTAAATAGAATATAGACAGTAGATATAGCTTTAACATAAGAAATAATTTTAATCATGAAAAACTAACTAACTAACCATCACGCCGTTTCCCCGCAGGGGTAGGCAGAGAGGACGGACCGCCAAACACCTCGGTCTTGGCACACACTCTTTGCCTCATTCACATTCATACATCGTCTCATACATACTCTTCTATTTTTCTGACTCTTGACATGGCCCGACTCAAGTATCTGATTCACTTGATCGTGCCATGTCTTTCTCGGACGTCCCCTACTTCTTATACCATTCACACTTGCATCATATATTCTCCTTACGCTCCTTTCTTTGTTCATTCGCTCTACATGCCCAAACCATCTGAGGGTTCCTTTCTTAATTTTTACTCATTACGCTTACATCAGCCTTGCATTCTTTTCGAATCTCCACATTTCTCACACGATCATACATGGTTTTACCACCATACGCCTCAGAAAAAAATAATAAAAATAAAATTTCTTTAAAAAAATACACACATGAAATAATAAAAAAAGACTTTTTAAAAAAATACTTACATCTATTTAATATAAAAATTATCACAAAAAACAGTAATGCATTCCTACATATTAAATAAACAGTAAATAGACTATATTATTATTTTTTTATTTATTTTTTATTATTTATTAACCAAAAATACATTTTAAGTACATTTTTTTAGGTATATGCCACCTCACTAGGCTGAGCCTGTTCCGAGGTGGCAGTAATTTAATATTTTTTATATCATTTTCTTAAAAGAAAAATAAAATTAATTATTTATTAATAAATAGAATTTGGAAAAATAAACATAAAATGAAAATTAATAAGAGAAATAGAAAAGAAAAAATGGAGAAGAGATGATATAAAGAAATTAAATTATTTGAAAAGAAGAGAAATAAAATTTAATACAGGTAGCTATTATATTGTAGAAGTTATAATATGTCCGCAGTATACAATGCCCTTGTTTACTATCCATATTAGCAGTGAAGTTTTACTTAGCGACAGTACTGATTGGTTTTCGGTGGTCGTACTGTAGGCGGACCTCTACTCTTCTCGGCCTTGTATGATAGACATATTAAATTACATATTCTTTCTTATCATTTTAAATTCATCGTCGAAATAAAATTATATTTTATATTTTTAGGCGAAAAACCAGAAAAGAGCTGGTCCGGATCTCCGCCGCAGTGATGGGTATAGAATTTTCCTATGCGGGTGAGACGGCCTTCGTGTCCCCGACCCTGCTGAAGATCGGCGTGGCGCACCAACACATGACCCTGGTGTGGGCCCTGTCTCCGCTGGTCGGTTTCTTCCTCACCCCGATCCTGGGCTCGCTCAGCGACCGGTGCCGGTCCATCTATGGAAGGAGAAGGCCTTTCATCGTGCTGCTTTCTGTTGGGGTGTTGCTAGGTAGGTTGATTTTAAGCCATGTTCAATGGCATTATAAGAAGCAGGCTAGAGTATGGTAGTGGTTTACGGACTATACCAAACTAATTGCATGCTGGAACAAACCTAGAAGAAATCCTCAGGTAGGTTTACGCGGACGTATGGAACTTATATTGAGTATTTGCAGCACAATAATAATGACATATTCACTTTTTGACAAAAATTGCATTTTATCGCCATTATTTAGATCTGAGACAGTTTAGTGTGCACCAATGGAAAAAAATAATAGTTATAGTTTAAAAAACAATACTGAAATGATTACCAGTTTATTAAAGCTTAGTGGGGGTTGAACGATCTCTTTTCACATAATACTCATATATTCAAAGGCTGATGTGCAGACTAGTTTAAATTAGACTTTGGTGAAAAGGAATCACACGTGTTCACAGGGATATCGTTGAATAAATATTGATTCTACTCTGCTGTAACTCTTACAAACTGTAAATAAAAACTCCGAATCAACAAAGCACTTTAATTGATGATAGATTACAATGAGCTCGGATGGCTTTTTAGCTGACGGGAGGAATCATTTTGGGCCCTGACCTTGAGGTTGCAATCGTATTTATCATCTCTTAAAGTCTCATTCTCTGCAATATCGACAACTTTATTTGCTACCAGTGTCATCTATGAGTAATATATTCAACTACTATTTATAATAGATTTACAATTAGCAAACTTAGAAATTTTAGAAATTATAAATTAAAAAATAGTAAATTAAATATTATTTATAACCCAATATTTTTTTTAAATAGCCATCTCTTAAATTTACTTTCTTATTAATACTTATATTTAAAATAATTTATTTTTAGTTGTTTAAACATCTTGATTATCTTTTGATAATTTATACAATGTAATTTTTTCATATTCTAAAATAATTTTTATATTTAATTTTAAATAATTGTTTTTTAAGATATTTTTTAATTAAATAATCACCTCTCTATAATATTTTTGTCCATAGTTCTTTTTAGTCTATACTTGTTTGTTTCTTTTGTTTTTTAATTCTATTACTACCCTGACGAAGAAAACATCGGTTTCGAAACATGTAGGTAATTGTGATTATATAAAAGTGGTTGATACAAAGTTATTTGTTTCATTTAATTAAAAATGACACCACAAAGTGATTTTGCGAAGTTTGAAGAAGTAATATATTCAACTACTATCTAGGATGTCACAGTTTCCTCGTGACCATTATGTAAATCTAAAATGTTTTCAGGCTTGCTTCTGGTTCCAAACGGAGAGGACATTGGATATTCGATGGGCGATTTCTATCCATACGGAGACGACAATGCTACCAAACTTTTGTTACCTGTTCTGCCCCACAGAACCTCGGCTAACAAATACGACACGATGGACGCTTCCAATCTAACGAGTGATATGGATCCTGATATCCCGAACTCAATCACGCCCCATCCTTGGGGAGTTTTCTTCACAATTCTTGGAACGGTGCTGTTGGACTTTGATGCGGATGCTTGCCAAAGTCCGTCAAGGGCTTATTTGTTGGATGTCACAGTACCTGGTGAGTGAAAATTATAAATAACTATCTTCCTAAAGATGTATATTTTCAAGGCCCAGGTTAACTCCATTCCTCTTCTTAAAAGAAAACTTTCACAGCATCGACAAAAGGGCAGATATACTTTGATACATTTTAGGAGCTTGTCTTAATATCTGGATCTCCCAGGTGGTATAGATCCAGTAAGAATATTTTATCTCTGATTACCTGTACTCAGGGATCGTTTAAAACATTATTCTTTGGATTTATTTTCTATTCTCTACATCCCTTATTTTCTATATCCAAGTGGTTTCTGGTTTCCTTCCTCAGTTGTAGTTTTCTCAACGAAACTCGTTACTTTTGGATATTGGAAAATTAGTGACATCATTTGCGACACCGAACAAAACACACTGTTTTTATTTTCTAGAGGACCACGCAAGAGGGCTAAGCACTTTTACGATAATGGCCGGTTTGGGAGGATTTTTCGGATATGGCCTGGGAGGTATTAATTGGGATGCGACTGCAATAGGTAATAAACCATTCTTAATTTCAATCATTTATATTGTTGTTTTGGAGTACTTCAAAAGGGTTTCCATTATATGAAAAATAAAATACTCGTTTTTTAAACCTTTCTGTGCGCGATGTCATTCAATCAGTGAACCAGCAACTTGCACAGTGGTCGACTGAACAACTCCTCTGCGATCTTGTACTGATTCTGGCGCGGATTAAATCGTTCGTTCTAAGCTATTTTAGACAGAAGAACAATAAGGAGGAATGAGAAAAACAAATGCTGTTGGTTTTGATCAACATCATTACATCAATAATGATGCTGAATCATCTGAAATAATTGATTTATTTTCAGGTGTGCTGTTCGGTGGACACGTGAGAGCTGTATTTTCTCTGATAACCATAATCTTCATAGTTTGTGTGAGCTACACCATCTCCAGCTTCAGTGAGATACCACTGGATATCCTAGAAGATGATTTGCGCATCAAGGAGATAATTCACTTGTCAAATGAACACACAGAAAAAACACAGATTACGAATGGGGATGAAGAGAAATCTTACGGGACAGCAAATAATGCAGAACAAATAGCTTCCGCTGTTAGTGTAAGTATAAATTCTAGATTAAACAGATTCTAACGAAAATGTGTCTTAAAAAAAAGAATGAACGAATACATCCCTCCCATTGCGGTGCAAGACGGTGAGTCGAGAGAGTCCTGCTGGAAATGTCTAGGTTCTGCAACCTGTCTCTTCCGATAGGACCCACCACGCAGTAG
The DNA here is from genome assembly GCA_951813805.1 of Limnephilus auricula. Classification (NCBI taxonomy): domain Eukaryota; kingdom Metazoa; phylum Arthropoda; class Insecta; order Trichoptera; family Limnephilidae; genus Limnephilus; species Limnephilus auricula. Next base: position 40,143,033 of record OX638389.1, on the reverse strand, counting down.
GTGGGCAAATGCATTTGCCGTCAAGACCTAGACAAACTTCACCTTTTTAAGTCTATAAATCAACAAACCTAGCGAACCAGTTGGGGTGACCCATGGCAGGGGTATTGGTAATCTGATAAATGGATCCCGGGGCGGCTGTACCCACAAACTTCATTGGCGACATCAACATTTTCTGCAAAAAACTCATATATGTAGGTAATTTATAATGAAATTTCTAAATTTTAACAGCATTGAAAGGGCGACAAACATAAAGCTCACATCAAAAGATACTTTATAACACTATAGAGCTCGCCATACAGACCCGTTAGACGTAAAAAGAGCAGATCGAGTCTTCGCTATTCGGCGTTATTCTCCATAACCGCTAGCGGCGCAATATCAGAAAAGTTATGCGACCCCCCTTCGCCGTAAACAAGAGAGGGGGTCATTTTAAAGCCGTAAAGTTGACATATCCAGTACAAAGAAATGATATTTTCTCTGCCGCTTCCGAATTCAACTGACTTCCTCTCCTGCCGTAGAAAGAAATCTTTTATAACGTCGTGTGTCGGTAGAAAAGATACTTTATAACACAGTGTCTTTTGATGTGAGCTTCATGTCTGTCCCTACCTTTATGATATATTTAATAAGAACAGAAATACCACCATTTAGGAACATTGAAAATAATATACTCGTACATAATACAATATGGTAAAGAGAAACAAAATTCCGAGTCCAAGAAGCTGTCAACTCTTTGTTAATTTTGCAATAGGTAGGCATCGCGAGCAGCTCTACAAAAGGGGGTAAATTATGGTAATTTAGTGACAAAACCATAAAATACAGAAATATGTGTACACTTAATGATGTTTTCATACAATCTTGTACCTACATCTTTTCACACGATTTCCTCTCCTTTGGACCCGAGCGGTCATTAAGTCACAAAAGACGGTATATTATAATACAAGCTGTCCCGGCCACGCGTTGCTGTGGCTAACGAAACACAACTCCATCTACTGGATGGTTACCTAACCTAGATAACCAAGTGCTGTGTCAATAAAAAATCTCTCACTGGAATCTGTCAGAAACATATGGAACTTACAAAATTTAAAATCATTGTCGTATGACAAAAATTTAATGAACATTTAATTATTGAGGACATTAATCGAGATAAAACTATCCTAACTTTTAAGTTGGACCAAATTACACACAGTAAGCCAAATTTCATCAAAATCGGTTAAGTAGTTTCGGAGTTTATCGTGGACAAACATCGTGACGCGAGATTTTTATATAACGTATTAGATGTTAAAGATATATATTATATAGTACTTCTTTTGTACTTTTTAACATTTATTTTGTATACCTACTTACATATTTACAATCATCTTTGTGTTAATAATGAATACCTACATACTTCCATTTCTTATCTTTCGCATTTTTCATGACATATAATTGATTCCAGACAAACCCGTTCAGGAATCCTGAATTCCTCAAAGAGGATGAAGAAACTACCAAAGAAACCAATGTTACCGACGAACCAATTAATACAATACCTGAGGAAGATAGCTTGAGCCTTAATATAAAGCCTGAAACAGAATTTGAGCAAATTTCTTTGAAGCATTACTTGATGTCAATTCTGATAATGCCATTCTCTCTGAGGATTGTTTGTGTGACAAATCTGTTTTCCTGGATGGCGCACGTCTGCTATTCTCTGTACTTTACAGACTTTGTTGGGGAAGCTGTTTTTTTGGGCAATCCAGCCGTGAGTAAAGTTTTTATACTTTCTATTTCCGTGCATTTTCCTTTCAATCAATTGATAGCTTTATTTCACACATATAATATACAAAATGTTGGATCAGCAGTTACCCGAAAGACGTTAACCAGTGATTCCTGATTCCAGTTGGAGTGAACATGTGAATGGCATTTTGCCGTGCGACAAGTTTTTCAACAATTAAAAACAAATAGCAACAAAAAAAATTCCATCACACGTCGCTACTGGGTTGACGCATCACGTGATAGACCCTCCGCATCGTTCCAGGAGCTCATATCACGTGATCAGTAACGATGTGTGATAGGTTTTTTCTTTTTTAAATGAAAATAATATTACAAGATAGCAAAATGACATCCATACTATATCATATCTACTACTCCAAACATGCTCAGTAATCGCTGGTTAAAATCTTTCAGGTACATTCTGATGCACTCTGTTCACATTTTAAAATGTCATTTATTGAATGTGTTTTAGTTATTGTTTAAAAAATAAATTATAAATTCAGAAACAAGGTGGCTAAAAATTTAAATAAATTCTTATCAGAAAAAAAGTAGGTATCGGTAAGAGATGGACTTCCACTTGATTGATGCTTCAGATAGCCTAACGGCCGCTGTTCCCAACTTTTCAATCGATCAATTTGAGACTCCGATCAGCTAATGGCCATTGTTCTCAACTTTTCGATCGATCAATCGGAGTCTCTGATCAGTGATTGTTTAGTAACCCTAGATTCACCTGTTAGTCGGAGAGTTGTGTTGGGAAGAGCGCATTTGTGCACTTAAAAATTTCGGCTCAACAGATGATCAGTAGGATTGGGAACAACAGCCGTTAGCGTCCATCATCAGGGTAGGAATGATGACCCAAGTAGTAAATCCAACACGGTTCAATAAATAACCTAAGTATTTTGAATGTTTTTGTAATTTGCAGGCATCTGAAGGAACTCTTTCGAGGGACTTGTACGAAGAAGGGGTGAGATTCGGTTGCTGGGGAATGTCAATGTACTCCCTTTCATGTGCATGCTATTCACTTATCATCGAGAAACTCATCAAACGTTACGGGTATGTAGACAATAGTACCTACAAATAATAATTTATTATTGGGAGTGTATGTGATTTTAATTAAAATCTTAATATCTTGCAAATCAGGAGTAAGATAATTCATTTTTATCAGTTTGAATGCAAGCGGATTTCTTATTCTATGAGTCGGTGTGATTCAGCATCCAATTAAGGTAAATATCGCCTTTGCATGAACCGTGTGTTAACCGCTGACAGTGGACTTGAGAGTTGAGAGTTGACGGTGGTCAATCACGTGCAAGGCAAGAATCCATCACATTGAATAAAAACTGCCCTTCAAAGATACAACCCTCGCCTTCTTCACTGTCATTGCTTTTTATAATTCCACCACTTGTTAGACCACGATTATGTATGGCTTCAGTTTACGTGAGGTGATTTAAAAATAAACATAACCTAAGTACTTATAATATTCACGATCCATAAAGAATGCGTGTATACTTCTTTTAAATTCCACCGACAATACATAATAAGAATGCAGGTTTTTACTTTACTTTAAGACTAGGTTAGTGAGACGAGAAGGGTGTTTGAATTTAATATTATTTACATGTGGATGTATTAGAATCAGGTAATAAAAACGTATCAAAAGAACTGACAGAAGAGAGATTGCAGATTAAGAGGAAGTCACAAGCCAAAGGTGCATGTATTCTTAATGCGTCTTATATCCCCACGAATATAGGTAATAGGCATAAAAATCGCTTGACAAAATGAGTCTAGAGGGCACGGTTTTAAGTGCCAAAGTTGTTTTTATTTATTTTTTAAATATTTTTATAAGAAAGAATCAATGGAAAGTGTTATAGATATTTTTCACCATAAAACTGTATTTTTAAAAAGTGGTTTCTTATATGCGTTCATACAAAATACATTTTTTAATAGTTTAGGCTTATATTTTTTATAACGTAAATAACAATTTTATTTCAATTCTACTCAATGGAAACTGTAGGAAAAGCTTCATTTTATCCAAAGCATATTATTATGGCATTTAGGTATAATGTAAAGCGATTCGTAGCAAAGATTAATTTAAAATAGTAATTTGGCATTGCTCTTCGCCTTGTGTGTAAAAGCTGTTATGTTCCGAGTTCTCAGTTACCTATAGAATTTTACTTTTGTTAATTTATTTTTTTTTATTCACCAGATTTACAGGAACGGGTTTAGTTTTTCCCATAGGAAAAACTAAACCCTTTCATACACTTTTCCATATAAATGATCATCTAGTAAATCCACGTTATGCAAGTGTATTATATAAGTATAATTAATACAAAACAATACAAGAACAACACGTTAATCTACCAAACTATTAAATGGGAATATAATTCACCGTCTCCAGATATTTTCATATCAGAGGGTTCGGCTCTGTGGAATTCCTAATTTGACCGATAAATCCTACTGATCCCTCAATATAAATATTTAAAAAATCTTTCGTAATTCTACATGTATTTAAAATGACTGATTTTTGCATTTTTATATACAAATTCTTTGACAAATCTAATATGCCTAAATTTTTAATAAGAGAGCTAGGTATAATGCCAGTAGCCGAAATAACAAAAGGTAATATTTTTATAGTCTGAGAATGCCAAATTCTTTTAATTTCATTTCCTAAATCTGTATACTTTCTTATTTTTTCAGAAACAGATTTTTGAATATTACAGGAATTTGGAATAGCTACATCAATGATATAAGTTATTTTTTAAATTTTGTCATGTAAAACTATATCAGGTCTATTATGACCAATTGGTCTGTCTGTTAGTATAGTTTTATCATAGTAAATTTTAAAGAAAATATTTTTTAAAAATGAATTTGGTTCGTATTCATAATACGGTACTATATTATGACAGTCAATCAAGTTATGTTTAATTACCAAACTTTGGTGAATTATTTTTAAAACCTGATTGTGCCTAAATGCATACTCAGACGGCGCTAATATAGAACATCCTGATATAATGTGTTCTATAGTTTCCGGAAAAGCCATACATTTTCTACATAAATCATCAATTTGATTTGGATCTTTGATAATATGCTTCCTATAATTTTTGGTATTAATGACTCTATCTTGAATAGCAAGCATAAATCCTTCTATTTCTGCGCTCAACTCTCCAATACTCAACCATTTGTTTGACGAAAGTTTGTCAACATACGTTTGGTTGAGATAATTGAAGTGTTTTGCGTGAATAATTTTATTTGACCAGGAATCTAATAATTCCTGGTTGGTATTTATAAAAATGTTGGCATTCTCGTCGTATAAATTTAAAGGTGAAATATTTCTATTGGTATGATTAGAATTGTGAAGAAGAAAAGTATTTAGCGGATTGCGGAATGAAAATGTAAGATACATTGTATTGCTGGTTCGAATATCAATTTTGAATCTTAAATATTATTGTATTATTTTTTTACATTAACCCCACACAGGAGGCCCTGAAGATAATAAGTTCACTCAGGTCCTGAGTCTTCTTTGGGGAAGCTGTGTGAAGGGTATTTTTACAGAAAGGAAGGAGATAGAGTTCTGGGAAGGAAAAGTATATGAGGGGTGGAAAGGAATCTAGGGGTCCAGTAGTGGCGGACCTATGAATCCAACCCTCTCGCTGTTATGCAAGATGGGCCGAGAGAGACCAGCTGGAGATGCCAAATCGGCCTCTCCCGATCCGGCCCGCCGCGCACCTGGTGAGCAGGCGCATCTGGCGCCAAGACCTGAACACTCCTCACCCGATCACCCTGCTGAGTCACCAAACGTAGCAAACCACTCAGGGTGACCGAAGTCAGAGGTGTTGGTTATCCTATAAATAGTTCCGGGGGACGGTACCCATACTCGCTTCCCAATTACATCTGTTTTATTTTTCATTTTGTTTTCTTGAATGAATGAAAATCTTGGAAGAGGTCGAGCTGAATCTCGGCAGACAGACTCGTTGTCAATGACAATGCATTCTAACTGTGGAACTCACACACACGCATTTCTTTGAAATTGGCTATAATCCGGCCCAAGAGACGACCCGAAAATTGAAAATAGATGTATTATACAATGACATACGAAAAAGAACTTTGTTTTTGTTGCTAGTTGAATTTTTTGTTATTATAAGCAATAATTATTAGCCTGAAACACTCATCAATATTGAATACTCTCCCGAGAAAAGATATATGTCGCCGACGGGACTCGAACCCGCACCCCTCTGTTTGCCGGACAGGAGAGCTACGGCGGGATACCTCCTACCTGCCAAATGATTCAATATATACGATAATTCAATATATATATAATAAACGATAATTGTTGAATGAAACACTAGGTATATATTGAATCATTTGGCGGGTAGGAGGTATCCCGCCGTAGCTCTCCTGTCCGGCAAACAGAGGGGTGCGGGTTCGAGTCCCGTCGGCGACATATATCTTTTCTCGGGAGAGTTTTCAATATTGATGAGTGTTTCAGGCTAATAATTATTGCTTATAATAATTTTTACCCTTTGTGCTATGCATAAAAAATCTTGTCATAAACATTAATTTATCAATTTAAAAAAAATAATGAATTTTTTGTTGTTTAAAGTTTAAACCACCCGACTAGACTGAGCCTGTTCCAAGGTGGCAGAAATTTAATCTAATTTTAAAATAAATAAATTAATTTCCAGGGCCAAAAAGGTTTACGTCGGTGGTCTGCTGACCAACAGCCTGGGCATGATGCTGATGGCTCTCACAAAGCACAGAGCGGGGGTCATCATCTTCAGTTGGACCGCGGGGGTGATGTACTCCACTCTTTTCACCATGCCATACCTGCTGGTGGCGCATTATCACGCCAGAGGAACTGTAAGAATTTATAAGATCTTGAATAACCATGGAGCGTTCCTGGCCACATTTTGGCCTATTTGAAAACACCCGTGTACACCCGCTACCTAAAATGTTGCCAAATTTAACAGATTTAAAAAATTGGATTTATTTTTAAAGTTCCCGCGTGTTGGTATCTTGGATAAATCCCAAGGCTAACTTTAGTAGTTTAACAAGAGATGCCTAGCATCTTTTCATAATTATTAACGGCCTTACTAAAAAAAAAACACTCCGCGGCCGTTAAACGGTGTTTTACATGTGGCAACGCTGGAAATTTTACTTGTAAATTGGAGTTTTCATAATAATCCGCTAGGTGGTGTGATTGATGCGCCTGCGCATTGCCGAAAATATAACCGCGTACGCTAACTCTACGGGAAAATGTCGGTCGCGAAAGTTTGTCTGATTAATATGATCTTTTAGTTAATGATTTCAATCTTTATGACTAATTCGCACTTATATTCATGTATTCAATATATTTGCTATTAATTTGTGTTGTTTTTTGTTAGTTTAAGTCAAATTGTAGCACTAAAATCGTGTGTTCTAAATTAAGCTGTCAGAAAATGGTTCATAGGTTATGTTCAGAAATAATTTGCATTTTAAGATCTTTATTTTATTATAAATTCTTGAAAGTGATGTTTTTTGGTGACTAAAATGTCTAATACATATTTTAGTAAACGTATCAAAGAAATTAATGCCTTAAGATGTGCAAGCAATGCATTCAAACGTGAGTTTTTTTATTGCAAATTTTTGGAAATGAAAAGCGAATTTCAAGATATTTTTATATTTTTTTATTGTTTGAAGGAGTAAAAAGTGAGGTGACAGCTTTATTTAACTCAGGTGCGGGACATAAGTCATTCCTATGTCTGCCTACGTTAAATTATCGTGAAAACAAGCTTATGTGTCCAGGCGGTTAAAAGCATTAAATAAAAGGACTGTGTTTTTTGAATTTTGAATTTTTCCAAATATTTCAATGTTTTAATAGAAAGTGTTTGGGGTAAGTGAGTTTTTTTTTTCAACTTGATGTTTGAATCTTAAAATACTACAGTTTTTAAACATTTAAGTATATTTTAGATATGAAAATCTTAAAGGTAATTAAATTTTGGTTCTAAAATGGTATTTGTTTTTACGACATCTCAAAAAATAATAAATATATAGGACATTAAAAAGAAAATTCGAAATTCGTTGAAAATTACAAATGGAACAAATATATACAACAGATAAACTACCCTCCTTGGCCGTGTAAGCAATGTACATATCTTTCCATGAACAATTTTTTGTCAGTTCTTAATTAGTAAAGATTCTTCATACATGGTTGTTTGACCATTGTACAAATTTTTCAGAAAGTTTATTAGTAAGGCTGGTAAAATGGCGACGTTGTCAGATCAAAACCATATATTTTGTTTAGTAAGAATTTGAAAAACGAAATGTACAGACTTTACACAACGTGCTACAGAAACACCGTTTAACAGCCGCGGAGTGTTTTTTTTTGGTAAGGCTGTATTGTTTTAACATTTCGGAAACCGAAATCATGTATATTTCTTACAAAATCATTGGTCATGTGTTTAGTGTTTCCACATTAAAAAAATGAATGTTTTAATTTAAATTTATATTTGTGATTGTCAACTAAGCCATAGACAACGAAGGAATGTTATAATTTTTTTTTTTTAAATTTTTAAATAGGCAATTCACCCCAAAGAAAGTGCTTTGAGATCATAATATTTAATATTGCTCCAAAATAGGTACCACGTTTGCATAAGTAAATAATACACATAATTCAATTTAACAATATTTTATGAATCCTAAAAATATAGGATAAGCTGTAAAGTATAGGTACACTCAATAGATCTCTAACGCTATAAGCAGTTTATGTCTCGATATTAAAATTTAAAGGTATGATTATTTGAATGCGGGCGGGAAATTTCCTAGCGCTCAAGCCTAAAATTGATAATATTGCATAACACTCCAGTGGATAACCAATAATAACCATTATAGTTCTTATTTCCCCCGGACAGCACACTAAACCAAAAGTAACCCTACGATTTTTTATTTTCGGGATACGACCCGTGTCCTTAAACAGTATCGTATCTCAGACTAAATTAATATCCGATATGAGTGAACCGAGTGTTGTTTTAAAAAGGACTGTACCTATTTGTAACAACTCTTGCTGGGCTTGAAGTGTGCATCTCCAAAACATAAATAAATCTCTGGATTTTCTTAAAATTTTCAATCACAGTTTCATGAAACAATGGGTAGATTTAGAAACGAACGAAAAACTGGGAAAGGGCAACGACCTTCCCAGTTTATTTGTAATGATAAAAATTATTCAGTCTTTTTTTTACTTATAAACTCCACGCAAAAGAAAATTCCATGAGGAAAATATTTTCTTTCAGGTCCATGTTATCACATTGACTGAGCATAGCAAAGTCCTGTTTTTACCCGAGAGCTTTGTATTTTGTCTGTCTGTAAAATTGCTTCGGTGTTTCATGTCCGATCAATCCTCTCAAGAGAGTAGCCGTGTTAGATAGTACCTTTTTACTCCACCAGAGGACACATGAGCGTTAAGAGTTTTGGAATTGGAAACCAAATTGGAATTATCCACGTTACACGTGGTCTACCGTTCACAGAACAGTTGTAATAACAAATATAAGATTAAATCATTTATAACTGTGAAAACATTTATTAATAGTTATATTTGATTTTAGTTTGAAGTCAGCGCAGATGGTGAGGGCAGGCATGGCAGCCAGCTCCGAGGACTGGGAACAGACGTGGCCATCGTGAGCAGCATGGTGTTCCTGGCGCAATTCATTCTCTCCATGTGCATGGGATCCATTGTCAGTTATTCCGGCACCACTACCGCTGTGGTCGCCGTGGCCAGCTGTCTGGCCTTCTTCAGTGCTGTTTCAGCCACTCAGATTATGTACCTAGATCTTTAGGATATTGTTCTTTTTAAATGTTGTAAATGGACTTATATCAGAATTGGCCATGCTTAGAGTTAAATTGATCTGGAATGTATCTTCTCAACAAGCCATCTATTGATATACTAGATGTATCCTTGTAAGTCACTAGCTCAGGTACGGGGGTTCCATTAAAGCCAGAGATAAGTTAAACTCTCAGACGCTGGGCGTATTGTACGGGGCCCAGAGACACTATAATAATACACAACTGTTGTAACCCCCACAAATTGCAAGAGCGCCCTTCTGCTGAGATTGGTAGCTAAGATGATTTTGCAAAAGCAGTCAATCTGTCCGTGTGTGATAGATTACTTAATTTGCATGGACTTAGTGCAATCTTAGGAACACTTTGGCTTGTGCCCAACATTAATATTTATTAAGGTGTTATTCGACACAAACATTAAGAATCGACATATTTATAATTTTCCCGTAATACATTTCCCTCCGATCTCCCTTGCAAACAGGAGTTCTTACAAGGTGTCACATAAAGAATGACATAATAATAATTGTAAATAATAAAGCACAAATATAATTTGTTATAGAAGTAAATACCTTTGTTAGGCATAATGACAGAAAAAAAAAATTACTCTCTAAGTAATATGACTTAGATAGGAAATTAAAAAGGTTAGATCGATCAATGTCCGAGTTGACAATACGTTGGGATCCTGTCCAGGTGTCTCAAGTTAAATTCCACGACTGGCTAAGTACTCAGGCATCATTTCCGCTTAGTGTGATGGTAGTAGGAGATTTTCAAATATTATCGAGTTACGTATTTGTAACCCGGGAATATTTATCTTTATTTTAAAAAAATTTCATGAAAAAAGATATTATTGTAGAAATTTTTTAAGTAAGTATTTTCAGTATGAAATGTGATAAAGATTCACTACCTAAATGTTTTTTTTTAGATGATAAGTACACTTCTAAATATGTACATGTTTATGAAGAAAATGGTGTATTGGTACTGTCAAACTGAGTAAAGCTCAGGTGTGCTAGCATGGTCGATCGATATAAAGTTACCGACCGATCGTCGGTAACTTCTCATCGTTCCTTAGGACAACTGCAAATCGCAAACGAATAGGTAACAATTAACAATGACTAAGTGTCCTTAATATATTCGATATCAACTGTCGTTTGTACGTTAGTGATCTGCAGTTGTCCTAGGGAACGATGAGAAGTTACCGACAATCGGTCGGTAACTTCATATCGATCGACCACAGGTCTTAAGATTTGTGTGAAAAATGCTATTCATTAATAACTCAGGTGCATACGTCATTCCTATGTCTACCTACGTTAAATTATCGTGAAAACAAGCTTATGTGTCCAAGCGGTTAAAGCAGCAACTAGCGACTTACCGCCAAAAATCGTTAACTAACTTAACTTAATCTTAAATGTTGATTCTGAAATAATTTACTGTTCCAAGCTAAAATAATAAAATCGATTTTTTTTTATGTACTTTTATTCATCTATTACAACTGTTTTTATATGGGAATTAAACTTTTTTTTATTTTATTCATATTATAAAAAAGAAAAAAAAATAATAAAACTGGACTAAGTGACTTTATGCAAACATCATGGTAACAATTAATGGTATTTTTTTTTTTTTTGTATTTCTTGGGCATTAACCGCTTGGACACATAAGCTTGTTTTCACGATAATTTAACATGGGTAGACATAGGAATGACGTATGGCCCCGTACCTGAGTTATTAACTATGTAACAATTTCTAGACATTTTGTTTTGAAGAGTTTTAATTTTCAATGTACTATCGTTACTTAAATTTTAATTTTTATGCTACAGGTTTCGACACATCCGTGTCATTCACTAGCAAACTTAAAACTAAACTTAAAATTTAAAACAAGTACAGAAATTAATTAGATGTTATTAGGTGGGGGTGGTGGGAAGGGTGATTTTGGGGGAAGGGGAGAACAGTGGGCGGGGTCAATATCACACGGGAACAAAGTCAGAAGGGGAGATTTGCAGGGTGCTATTATTTTGTTAACTAAATTAATTTTTGATTTAATTTTTTTGTTTATTTCTAAAGTTTCTAAAGCGCACAAGTTAAAGTATGAATTTATATTTATATGTTTAAATTTGGTTTTTTCTTTGTTCAAGCTATGGCCTGTCTCTATTAAATGATTGGCGAATTCAGAATAGTTATATAACTAAACTATTCTGAATTCGCCAATCATTTAATAGAGACAGGCCATAGCTTGAACAAAGAAAAAACCAAATTTAAACATATAAATATAAATTCATACTTTAACTTGTGCGCTTTAGAAACTTTAGAAATAAACAAAAAAATTAAATCAAAAATTAATTTAGTTAACAAAATAATAGCACCCTGCAAATCTCCCCTTCTGACTTTGTTCCCGTGTGATATTGACCCCGCCCACTGTTCTCCCCTTCCCCCAAAATCACCCTTCCCACCACCCCCACCTAATAACATCTAATTAATTTCTGTACTTGTTTTAAATTTTAAGTTTAGTTTTAAGTTTGCTAGTGAATGACACGGATGTGTCGAAACCGGTAGCATAAAAATTAAAATTTAAGTAACGATAGTACATTGAAAATTAAAACTCTTCAAAACAAAAAGGTATATTTTTTGTCTTGCCAAAATGTTTCAGTGATTTTTAGGCATATTTTATGTGCTTATTATAAATGCTATTTATAAATTATCCCACATTCAAAAGTCATTATAATATTTTAGTGATTTTGCATTCACAAAATTGGTAAGTACCATATGCACTAATCGACTATTATGCCTTGTTCTGACCTGGGGGCCTAGTCTATATCTCTCACAGCGCCCGTAACGCGGGTTTAGCTACGTCACGAATCCGTATTAACCCTCCTCTGACCGTGCTAAAAACTTTCTCGCGCTCCGATGCTGTACACTCAGTAAATATTAGTGTAATGTATTTATTTAATCCAATACATAAATGTATTGTGGAGGAATACCTAAAATGTTAACTCTATGTTTAGTATATTTACAAAGATATTTCAGTAAATACAAACCGTGACCGCTTAGTTGACAGCACCGTCAAGAAAGGTTAAACGGCAAACGTGCTTGTTTGTGAAACCGAAAGATCGAGACTAGGCCCCCTGACAAGTAGTAAGTACTCACCAAAAAGTGTTCGCACTGCTGTCAAATGGAGTTCATTAGTAACCGACGCGTCGCGACATGACAGGCTGCAACGCAATAAAGTAAATACGCTAATTAAGCTGATTGTAATGCTTACTTTAGAAGCGGTGGAAAAATAAATTAGTGAAATGAAAATAAATAAACACTGGCCACGAAAATAAATTAATAGCTGCAAAAATAAAGAATTTTAGAGTAGTATTTTTGCTCTAACAGGACGACATATTGCGCGCTCTGCGTCTACAAATAAACTGCGCATGTCAGTGCGCAGGGACACGTGGAGGGGGACTCTGCTCGCCGAAAGAGCTGACTAGCCTATTCTACTAAAATTATGGTGTTCGGACACGATTACTTACTAAAATATTAGCTACTCGACTAAAATACTCTCCCAGTCAGAACAAGGCATTAGTGCTCAACCCATAAAAAATGGGTTAATCAATATAATGACTTATTTATTGGATAAAACATGACAAAATAGAGATTCTAACTCAGTTTTGACAAAATCACTTTAATGACTTCTGGCAGTAAGCCGACGGTATTATAAATCCATTAAAGTATGAAAATAGCTTATATTCTCCTGAAGATTAATATAAAAATAAATTATTATATAATATTATGCAGTTACCTAGTTTTAAAATACATATTTATATTTAAAAACACTGTATCATAGGGAAAGGTTTCAACAACCTTGCAGATTAATACTATCTACACACCATGCTGCGAACAGCAGCTTTTGGCAGCTGGCTAAAAATCGAAGGTTGGAGAATGTCTCCCGTCTCTTTTTTTCCCATGCGAACCCGTAACACTCTGTTTCACGTTGACTGCAAATTGGAAGAAACCGTCTGCCATTAGTACCAACCGAGAAAATGAGATGGTGATATTGAATTTGTTGTGTTAATAAAAGAGACAGAAGACAATGTGAAACAGAATGTTACGGGTTCGCATGAGGAAAAGGGAGACAGGAGACAATAACCAGCTGCTAACAGCCGGCTGTTCGCAGCACCGTGTGTAGAGCCCATTAATCTCGTTTAAATGCACACTGTCAGGCAGACAGTCAAACATTTAAAATTATAGTATGTATTAATAAGTACAATAAAATAACACACATAAATAGAAAAGAAGTATTATTTGTATAAAATATATTATTATGAATTTCATTTAAAATAAAAATAAAATATTATTTACATTTTGTACAATCATTATTGTATGCCCTTAAAGGTTGCTGGTTAGTACACTTCCCACTACTTGTCTATGAAATTCCAAAATTGTGCCCTAACAAGGGCTAACAACATTTTTCTCTAAACCACAATTTTCAAATTTTTGTATTTGTCCTTATTAGTGTTAAAATAATGCTGAAGGTAATCGCAATCTATTTGCACAGACAAATTTTTGTTTGCAGCGTATGTGAATGCTTCCTGGAAAGAAATATTATTTTATTTTATTAATACTAATTTAATTTAACTTAAGGCGGTGATACACATGCCTGTAAAATGGAACAGTAGCGTGCATGCTTGTTAATGGCATGCAGAAGTTACTGGCGCAATGTGGATACATATGCAAGTTAAACTTGCACGCAATTTGCGTCCTTGCATGCCTGTATTTGCAAGACGTATACACAAGCTAGTCACGAGACAATACGTGTCTCAAGTCACTCAGTCTCAAGCTATTTAGCAATGGAAAACATTCAAAGTGAATTAAATATCATCGTATTGCAATTGGCAGTACAATGTGTGGCTAATCTAATGAGAAAAAAAAAGAAGAGTAAAAGAAGACGGATTTGGGTGAAAGATTGGATTAGCAAAAGGGAAAATTTTGGAGCAAGTAGTTGTCTGCTTACAGAAATATAGATGGTTACAGAAACCATTTAAGAATGCTGCCAGAAAAATTTGATGAATTATTAGGAAAAATTGTAGATTGTAGAACACGTCAGCTCCTGGCATGCCTGTACTGTCGCGACGTTCACACATGCCGGTTTCGTAGCCCCCCGCATTCCCCTCCCTCATGTTGCATGCCAGTAAATCAAATGTTGTGTTATCTACTTGCGTGGCAGATGCAAGCATGCCAGTTAGCGTATACACATGTACTGTGTATATCCTTATAAAAAAAAATAAAAAAATATGTAATAGACAATACAAAAACTGTCTGAAACGTTGACTCGAGAAGAAGAAAGAAGCACAACACAAAACAAAGAAATAAACAACACCGTTACCTTATAGTCAAATAATGTAAAAATAATACTTGGCAAATTTGTATTGTGCTGTTTTTCTTGGGAAGGAAAGGATAGGAACACAGATGTGCAAAATGGGTACCCAAAACCATTTGAAAAGCAAAATGGAAATGGGTCAAAACTTTTCCATCTGAAAATGCAAAATTCAAAATGGTTTTAGAAAAGCATTTCAAATGCAAAATACCTATTTCTAAATCGCTTTTTTAAAATGTAATCTGGTTTCTCAGATCGACAATAAAAGAGGTAAAAAAAGTAAAACACTGGATAAACTAACATATTCTATTCTAGCATATATTGGTTTTGGTAAATATTGCACAACTGCCGCACCTTTAATAGACTTTGAAACAGATTTTGAAAATTACACTACACTCCAACTTAATTACTTAAAGAAACAACTATGTAATTATGTTTGGATAGATGGTAAAAATTGCATTAAAATTCCATTTTTATTCAAAGTTCAAAATTTCCCGTATAAAACCAAGGACCTTGGTATAAAATAATCCCTTTACCACATTTGATATTTGGGAAATATTGTTCCAATTTAAATATGCATCAATTAGTGTTGTTGAGGAGAAGAAAGGCATAAACAGTTTGACAAAAACCGCCAAATTTTACGCGAAACTAATGTTGCCAGCTTCACCTGTCATTGGCCGCAGTCCCCCCGGCGGGTCCGGATTTTTGAAGCGATTTTGTCCCTTATGTATAAAGAAATTTTATGAAGAACAAGTTCAGAATCGCTTGGGCCATTCTCGTTCTTGACGTAACGAAATACTGGATAGTGTCTAGCCTCTCCGAATAATTCAAATTAATTCACGATGACGCGCCTGGCATCAAAGATGGCCGACAAAATGGCTGCCGCTTGCTAATATTGCTAATATGAACGGAGTCGTATTCGAAGTCTATATTTTTTCATTGTTTTTTTTATATAAATCCATTGTGGAAAGCATAGATTTGAGTGATTATTAGGAAAATCGTTTTATCTACATTATTTTGATGTAATTTTTGTAATATATCACAAAAGAAATGTTATAAAAATTGAGTTCGTAAGAAAGGTGAGAAATGTCAAATATTTTAAGACGTATTGAAAAAATATATTTTTCCTATGCTGGCTTTCAAGAGGTTAAAAAAGTAGAAACTACTATCGAAAATTTAATATTAGAGCGTCTATGGCCCATTTTTTGTAATGGTATCACTGACGAGGCAACTGAAACCAAACTAAAACCAGCTGGTTTCTATGCCTTGATTGGTCAAAAAGCTTGTTTAACCATAGACGAAGAACAAACAGCTGGCAACTAGCAACGGCCGGCCACGGCAATCAGCAGTGCGAGTCGCGAGTCACCGCTTGCGTTACCATTGACAATGGGTTTTGGAGTGATTGTGTAGTGTGCGGGCCATCACATTGTCATACAAAGACAGTTGGCAGTTGACAGTTTTCAGTTGCCTCAGTGAGCGGATCGCCTTATTTTGACAGGGCTTCTACCAGGGATCAACTTGACAGACTTAAATGAAAAGAAGATGTTTTGAGATAATAGGAAGAAGGTTGCAAAACTGCATTTAAAATGCAAAATGCATTTAAAATAGCATTTAAAATGGAAATGGGTGAAAAAAAACCACTTGAAATGCAAAAAACCCATCTTGCATTTTGCATTTCCATATGAAATGGATTTATTTGAAATAAAATACATCTCTGGATGGGAAGTTAGTATTTAAATTGCACCACATACGAGTAATAAATTTAAAAACATGTTGAAAGTTTTTACCTCGGCTAACACCTTTCCCACTCCTTTGCCACGAAAAACATCAGGGACTTCTGTGTGAACAAAAGTTATCTTCTTCCCATTTAAATCATAATCTATTGTTGCTAGATCTGAAAAAAGATTTAATTGTTGACAGAAAAACAACAGAATAAGATGCTCCCACAACGGTTGTGCATTATTACATTGAAATACCAGTCCTAAGAAGATCAGCGTGATTACAATAACCCTATCCCCTGCAGCCCGTTAACAATTTGAAAATGGATAAATTGTCCCTCCGGCTAAAAATATTGATCATCCCTGGTTCAAGGGAAAAAAACGCAATTTATAGTTTATAAAGGAACAGTTAACTCACGTCGATCGGTGCAATCATATTAGCATCAAACTAGCATAGTAACCTTATACCTTGCGGTATATATAACCTTACCTTCGTTGATTTGAACAACAAATTGGCATTTGTCGACATCATGATAGGCTTTCAGAGCAGAAGCCGAAAAATTTGCAATCTGTGATCGTGTGATCATTTTTGCTGAATTTTTAGCCAAGTTTAGCATATTTTACTGCAAAAACAGCAAGGCGATATTGTCAACTGAAAAAATAAACCGTCTTAATTATTGTATAATATTGGTAGCTTATAATCGACGTGCAAATAAAATTTTATCAACAGAGAGCAAGCAAATGTGAATAATAGTAAATCAATCCAAAGAATTTAATTCATTCTGTTAAATTATATTGTAGATTAATCACAGACCTACGGTTTATTTGGTAATCCAGCCTTTTCACAGATTTGCTATCTAGATTTTAGGTAAAAGCGAGATTTGTTCCGAGTTTGATATTTCTCATGAAAATGTAAACTGAAACTGATGTAAACATGTAAACACAGCTGTCAATGTCAAACCAAAGAGAAATGTCATTTTATCCATAGATATCATTACATATAGATAGTTATGTTGTTAAAATTCGTTACCAGAAACTAATAATATTTTTGCTAAAATAGGCTCTCCGGTATTGTAAATAAGAGTTATATTTAGATGCAGCCTTATTAGAAATGGTTTCCATGGTTACGTTTTCTGCTACAGTATAAACAAAACTTCAAATTCCGCTGCCGTGAAATATCGAGAGGAATAAAGTTTGGAAAAATAGAATAATTTATTTTCAAAGTGGTTTCAACTTGAAAGAATAGGAATCATGGATCCTGACGATATTAACGGAGAGTTGTTTTATTACTGCAGGGAAAAGTACTTCGGTAAATTTCATGATATTGTTAAAGATTGTTTAGTAAAATATCCGGATGATCCAACATATTTAATGTACAGCGGTTTCGCTCAAATATTCAATGGCAGATATCTTGAAGGTATTCGCGAACTCAATGTTTTACAGTCGCAAGAAGATATCTCCCTTGCAGTCATAATGTGCTTGATACATGCCCACAAAAAGAGTTCAACAGTTGACAGGGAAGCCATTGAACACTTGGAAGTCCGCCTTAAGGAACGAAGGAAGAATCCCTCAGGCTTATCTCTCTATTATGCTGCTTTATTTCTTCTGTTCACCGAGAGACACGATAAAGCTTCCGATTTCATCACAAAAGCTATCAAAGTGGAACCAACAAATCCTCAAATCGCCGTTTTAAAAGGCTGGATTGAACTTTATAAGAATGAATCCAACCCGTCTTACAAAATTGCCGAACACTTTGAAGCGGCAAATGCTGTCGATAGCTTGGATGCAAAGTTAGGACTTTCAAAGCTCAAGTATTTGCAAAAAGATTTTGCAGAAGCGAATATCCTACTTGATAAAATGATAGTTCAACATCCAAAATTAGAAATTCCTCTAATAGAAAAGATTAAAAACGAGCTATCTCTGTTTAATTGGGATCAAGTTTTAGATATCAGTAACCAGATTCTTACAACAGACGAAGAAAACTTTTCTGCTTTGAAATATAAAATTTTGGTTACTTTGTGCAAAAAGGGAGATTGTATTGAGTCTGCAGATTTGCTCAACAAATTTTTCAACAGCTTGGAAAAGAAGGAGCCGAAAAATTCTTATCTTTTCCACGATGCAACGCAACTGTTCTCCAGAGTGTGTGGACGCTCCAATGCTGTTCTAACTCAAGTCTACAGATTTGCTAAACATGCCGCTGAATTAAATCCGTCCAACACCAAATATCTCACAGAACTTGGGTATCAATGCTACATGCAAGGGAAAATATCAGATGCCAATCATTTCTTTAAGTCTGCAACCAAAGTGGATGACAACTCTATCGAAGCCCTCTGCGGCCTGACTCTCTGTCAAATGAGTGAGACTGCCTTTTCGGAACAAGTGGAACAGCAGATAGAGTTACTCAATGAACTTATGGGCGGCGGAAAGAAGGATCCCCTTTTACTTCTCATGACAGCGAAGTTAGAACAAAAATCGCCAGAAAAAGCCATGGAATATTTAAATGAGGCGACTGATATCTTGTTGTCTAGCACCCGCCCCTTGCCTTTCGGTACCGAATTCTTGAAAGTTCTGAATCCTGATTTACTGATGTTCATCAATGAAGAGTATTTGAAGTATGTACCGAAGAAGCCGTCGGTTGTTATTGACTCTCTCGTGTTTAATTTTGAAGAACTACTCCCCGCTGCAGTTAGCCGAAGCATATATTTGCTCGAATCCGTTTTAAAAGCTTGCCCCGGTCTGGTTTCTGCAATGTACTATTTGGCCAAACTCCAATTCTCATTCGGAAAAGTGACTCAAGCGCAGTTAAATGTTTTGCATTTGTTGGAAAACATTGATCAAACGTACGCAAACGCTCACTTGTTGCTGGCTCAAATTTACATCCAGCAGCACATGTTTGAGAGAGCCCAACAGAGTCTAGAAGCTTGCCTGAGTTACAACTTCAAGGTGCGAGATAACCCGTTGTACCACCTTCTTCACGGCATGATCTTCAAGCATCAGAGGAAGTTTAAGGAAGGACTGTCTTGCTTTGTTTCTTCGCTGAATCTTTTGGGTCCTAAGCTTGGAAATGCCACATTAAGAACCAAGGGGAATAGCGCTGAATCAGATCTCAGCCTACCTGATAAAGCGACACTTTACTTAGAGCTTGTAAATGTTTATACTGAACTCGGTCAACATGCCGAAGCCACAAAGATTATGCAGGTATGTATTTAAGATAATACCCGGTGATGGAGATATTTTAAAAATGGATTTTGCTAAATTGTTGCTGTCACTGTTGCTCTTACTCCACCGGATATTGAGCGAAAGGGACAATACCTTACTAAAATCGAGGTTTTGTATTCCCCACTTTTCTCTTCCAAAAGTGGACTGATTTTAATTTTTTTTTTACCAACTACATAAGAAAAAACTATTCTATGTCTGTACGTTTTGCTTTTTTTTTTTAAACATTATCTAGTTTGTATACTGAACGTCTTTTGACGTCGTTTAAACCAGTCAATTTTATTGTTTTTTGTAAGGTCATAACTTCTATAAAAAGTAACTTATAAAAAAAAACAAATAGTACCGACACGCCAGTAGTGCAGTAGTTGATATCTATTTTATGTAAAAACAATATTTTCCTAGTGTTAAAATCCAGATAAATAGGGAATACGTTTGTATGGAAAAATCACCGCCGGGTATCCCCTTAAGGTACTCTTACAGAATATCTAGGCTACATTAAACATTATTTTACAAACAATCCTTTCACAGTGTTCCTAATGAGTTTGTACATTATTTAATGCGGTGACCGGATATCTCAGAATGGATTCAAATCAACACCTTCTTTGAAAAGTCACTAACAGTGATGAAAAAATATATAAAAATTGGTTAAATAGGTTACATTAAGTTAGAGTTTTGGGATATTTAAAAAAAAAATTCATGGCTTTTAATGACTTTTCAAATAGATGTTGAGTTGTCTTGATTCTGAGTTATCATGGAACCATTTAATACAAATGCAGTCAATAACGAATGTTAAATATGATTTTTTATTATAATATGTAAATATTATTTGTGTTGTGATTTTTACAGGATGCAATTGAAGAGTTTTCTTATACAAGTGAGGAGTCACGACTGACAATAGTGAATGCTGAGTTGGCTCTTAGAAAATCTGACATAGATCATGCTATTGAACTTCTTTCTGAAATAAAGCCCGGACAGTCGTATTACCTCCAGGTTTGATTTTTAACTACACAGTTTGTCTTAAACTTTGGAGTGAATTATGTAGTTCAAAATCTAGAGAAATTTTTCTGATTGTTTATATCGTTTATGAATTCACAGGCTCACACAAAGCTGGCAAATATATACCTCAAGGAAAAAAATGACCGAGCAATGTTTGCTACATGCTTCAGAGAGATAGTGGCCAATCACCCGGGGTCTGATGGACACACTATGCTCGGAGACGCCTACATGTCAATTCTAGGTCAGTATTAATACATCTCTATCAAGTAATTGAGGTGTGTCAAAGCAAAGGCAGCAATCTCCATTTCGGCCAGATTGCTATGTTTGTTTTTGAAATGACACGCAGATTGCTGTCTTTGTTTTTACTTACAATATTACATACTCATATATACACGTATATTGCATACAATATTTGTGTGTAATATTGTACGTAAAAGCAAAGATTGCAATCTCCACGTCATTTCAAAACCAAACTTAGCAATTTGGCTGGAATGGAGATTGCTGCCTTTGCTTTTACACACCTCAACCTTTTACATATCTCAAAGACTCATAATATTTTTTCAAATTGCGGTTGGAAACTTTCGATTCATAAAGGTGTACATTTTAATTATTTCACGGTTAACTTTTAGATTTGAATATTAAGCGTGATTTTTTCTCTTTCTAACACCGTTTAGATAATATTTCTAACCATGATAGTAAGAGAGACACAACGATTTCTATGAAACCCATTTGAGTTGTTCTGAAAACTGAACAATAGACCAGAAGGGTTAAGATAGATCTTATAGTTAACATTTTATAGTTAGCATTTATCTTTCTAAGTACTACAGTGAAACCCTCTTAAGAAGTTTTCCAAGGGACTGGAAAATAAAAACTTCTTAGGCGCGAAAACCTTATAAGTGGGATAAATTGGGCCATTCAGTCTTCAAGGGACCAAAAAAACCAAACTTCTTAAGCAGGAAATTTTCTTCAGAGAGAACTTCTTAAGAGGGTTTCACTGTATTTTACTTTATACTTATTACTAGGAGGCGGCTAAGCGGTGGCAAAACGAAGAATTCCAAGTCACGAATCCGCAAAAACATCATTCGGAGACATTGAAGTTTGAAGTTTAGAATTGATATGTTATTTTAATAACAAATAAATTCTAAACTTCAAACCTCAATATCTCCGAATGATGTTTTTGCGGATTTTCAATTTGGAATTCTTCGTTTTGCCACCGCCTAGCCGCCTACTACTTATTACATTGACTCCTTCCTTTTTATTTTTGTTACATTCTTTATGTTGTTGTATGTACTATTTACATATATGATAATTTAATTATGATAATGGCGCATGTTTTGTGTGCCGTTTATGTGGAAATAAATCTACAAACTTGTAACAATAATACCCTCAAACTTAAAAAAGATTTAATAAAAATAAAACACTTTTTGTTTTAAAACCAAGATATTATAAAACAAAAAAGTGTTTTATTTTTATTAAATATGTCAAACCACAAAGTGATTGCTTTCTACAATAATAATTTAAAAAGATTCTACAGCATCTTCAGAATAACAGATTTTTTAAATCATGGCAATTTATTGAATACCAAAGGAAAAATATAATTTTGGTGATGTTTTCCATGTCATTGAAGAATCGCTATTCTTTCCAGAACCCAGCCTCGCAGTAGAGGCATATGAAAAGGCCATTCAGCAGAGTCCTCAAGATTTGACCCTGGCCAAGAAGATGGGCGTTGCTTTGGTTAAAATGCATCATTACGACAGAGCCATAAGACACTTCAAGGAAGCTGTGAGGATACTCAATAATCCGGAGCTGAAACTAGATTTGGCGAGACTATATATTAAAGTATGTATATTAAGCGACAAATTTTAATGCCGACCTGTCGCTGATACAGAAATCGTTGCAATAGGCAAATTCAAGGTCCGAAAAGTGACACGCCTCCCAGCCCACGCCATTCTATGTCGCGCTTATGTTTTACGCATCTTTTTCTTTCACTTACAGTCATTGTAAATTAAGTAAAGCGACTGTACCTGCGTGAGAATTGATCATACCAATTTCAGGTCAGCGTTTAAGTTTAAGCTGAATCTTATTGAGGCAAGAAGGTGTGGTTTTTTCCTCAATCGGTTGGCTCCGAAGTGGTGTTTGGAAAGTTTTTAAAGCTCTTGGAAAGTTTCACCATAATTTTATGGCATCAGGTGTTATTTATTGTACATAAATGAGTGTGAACACCAATGGAGATTGCTGTTTTGCTGATTAAACTCATTTAAACCAAAATCCTCACAAGTTTTCTGACATTTTCTGATTTAAGTTTTTCTCTTTTCTCAGCTAAAGCAATACGATAATGCGGAAGAAGCGCTCAGCAAAGAGCTGGAAGATCCGTCGACTGCAAACACGAGTGACTACATCTCCATGAAGTTCCGAAGCAAAGTACTGATGCTCCTGGGTAAGGTTCGGGAGCAGAGAGGGTCCTCTGATGTGAATAGTCGTGCCACTCTCAGCACCCTGAAGGAAGCTAAAGACAACCAAACTAGACTGGTAAAACGCGCTCTACTGGAATCACACGGTATATTTCAGTTTTTTTTACCCACTCGGCATTTCTTCCATGTCTCATTTGGCTTCCGATTAGTTTGTGTGCCTCTTAAGTAGATACATTTAAAATTTATTTATCTTATCCCGAGTCATCAACAACACTTAATTAAACTAATCAACATTCAAAGCCAATCTTCCAATATTTTGAAGATTAATATTGATCTTTGTTGTGAAACTTAAATTTTTTTTCATTACAATTAAATAAACATGCGAGCTACAAACCCGTCCTCTAAAACTAAAAAAGGTCATAATTTGTTGTACAGACAAAATAATTAAATAAACATAATCGAAATAATTAAATAAAGATATAGGTACCTATCGACTAAATGGCAGGAGATTGGTACCGCCGAGAATTTGGGATTCTGTTTTTCCACATATATGTCCAGTTATTAGTCAGATATCTCCAAATATATAGGTACTATGTTTTGAGAAAATGAGGAAAACAATATTCGAATGCTCACTATAAATCATGTATAATTTACATGTGTCTGTATTTTACATATTAAATATGCTATAAAATAACACTGGGAGGCATATTTATTTATTATTCAGTAATGTAACAGTCCAGTATATTTATTTATTTATTATTCATCTCCAGCGACGGTCGGCAAGACGGAGAAATTGATCGAAGAATTAGTGCGGCAAGCAGTGTGCTACGTCCTCTCTACAGCTCAGTGATAAGAAAAGCCAAGCTCAGCATCAAGACAAAGATGGCCGTGTTTAAAACGGTATACCGCCCGACGCTCACTTACGGCCACCAGATATGGATGCTAAACGAACAAACACGCTCTAGAGTCCAAGCTGCCGAAATGAGGTACTTGAGAGGAGTGGCAGGGGTTACGAAATGGGATCATATAAGAAATTCTACGATCCGAGATGATCTAAACATTGAACCACTGCTACTCTCCGTAGAAAAATCGCAACTGAGGTGGCTTGGGCATGTACTAAGAATGTCTGATGACCGAATTCCGAAGAAAATACTGAGTGCCATTCCAGAGGGTAGACGTCCAGTAGGCCGCCCCAGACACAGTTGGGCGAGGCAAATCCAAAAACTGTGCGAGGAGAGGATGGATCTGCCATGGACGGAGGCCGAACAATCGGCGCAAGACAGGGACGTATGGAGGAGCCTTGTCGATGCAGTGAGTCCCCGACCCGAATAGGACAAGGGGAAGAAGAAGAAGAAGATTATTAATTTTCAACGCCCTGATGGGCTTTTACATAATAAGTGTATAATACAGTGATATATATGTAATACAATGTTTAAATAAGAAAGATAAACTCATAGCAATGAACATTATAAAAATGGTAGGTATAAAGGTAAATGAAAATATTACATTACAAGAAAATATTATATTAAAAAAATATTATACATATTACAAGAAAAGAGAAAAAATAAAAATAACTTAAACTGAAACCATTTTTTAAATTGCAGATGGCATAAAAATAATAATATAGTGTGGGTTAATATGAGAAATTTACAGGTGAGTAATAAGTATGTACATGAAAAAGTTCACAAAATAGATAAACAAGAGAGAGTAACAAGATAGATAAATAGAAAGAATACAAAAATATATGCAACAGCTCCTACATTATAAAAATATGCTACATAAAAATATCATCAAGGTATCTCTTAAATAAAAATGACTCATATTAAACATGACGATATTTGAGGTGAATTTATGTATTTCCAAGTGTGTGAAAGCGAAATTGGTGGATGTATGTGGTAGTTTGTCCCGGAATTATTGTTGCAGAATAGTATATTTTGCCTAGTTCCTTGATTAGGTACGAACTCGATGAGATGCAGGAGCACACAACAGTCTAATTATTCAGAGTGAATAAATATTAGTATGTTATTTCGAAGTATCCTACTGGTGACACAGAAAACATCAACATTTTGTTTAATTCACTACAAGTTTTTCTGGATTATAATGGATTTGGTGGTGTTTGTGATTAATCTGAGCATTGAACCAGATATACTTTTAAATTAAAACAAATAACTTTGTTTAAACCACTAATATAATCACAATTACCTACATGTTTCAAAACCGATGGTTTCTTCGTCAGGGTAGTAATGACATTAATAACAAAATAAACAAAACAAGTATAGACTAAAAAGAACTATGGACAAAAATATTTTAGAGAGAGGTGATTAATTAATTAAAAATATCGTAAAAAACAATTATTTTAAATTAAATATAAAAATTATTTAAAAAATATGAAAAATTACATTATATAAATTATCAAAACATAATAAAGATGTTTAAACAACAAAAATAAATTATTTTAAATATAATTATTAATAAGAAAATAAATTTAAGAGATGGCTATTTTAAAAAAATATTTGGTTATTAATAATATTTAATTTAAGGACTGGCACTATTAGACAATTAAATATTTTCTTAAATTTCATTAATAAACTTCACAAAAAAATAAAATTTACCTTAGAAATTGGAAAAAATTATAGCTTAAATTTTTTAGATTTAAGTATTTCTATTATCAATAATAAATTTGATTTTAATATTTATCGCAAAGACACATATACGGATATCGTTATACATAATACATCGAACCATCCAATTTCACAAAAATTAGCAGCTTTTCATACCTTACTTAGCAGATTAATTAATGTTCCATTATCTTTTGATAATTTTAACAAAGAATTAAATATTATAAAACAAATTGCAATCAATAACGGTTATAATACTAAATTAATAGACAATATGTTAAACAAAAAATATAAGAAAAAGTTTATTAACTCTTATGTTTATCCACATGTGATTGACAATAATAATAATTGGAGAAAAATATTATTTTTAAATAATAATACTTCAAATTTATTAATTAAAAACATGCCAGATAATATTAACCCAGCCTTTTACACAAATAACAAATTAAAAAATTATATTTTAAATAACAAGGATAAGGGTGATTATTTGAACAAATCTGGAGTTTATAAATTAATGTGTAATGATTGTAACTTTTTTTATATCGGAAAGACTTCTAGAAATTTTAATATTAGAGTTAAAGAACATCTAAGGTGTTTGAATAATAATAATTATTCTGAATTTGCCAATCACCTTTTAGAAACAAATCATTCTTTTGATATAAATAAAGGGTTAAAAATTTTACACACAAACTCAACAGATTTACAATTAGCAAACTTAGAAATTTTAGAAATTAGAAAAAGTGTTAATAGTAAATTAAATATTATTAATAACCAAATATTTTTTTAAAATAGCCATCTCTTAAATTTATTTTCTTATTAATAATTATATTTAAAATAATTTATTTTTGTTGTTTAAACATCTTTATTATGTTTTGATAATTTATATAATGTAATTTTTCATATTTTTTAAATAATTTTTATATTTAATTTAAAATAATTGTTTTTTACGATATTTTTAATTAATTAATCACCTCTCTCTAAAATATTTTTGTCCATAGTTCTTTTTAGTCTATACTTGTTTTGTTTATTTTGTTATTAATGTCATTACTACCCTGACGAAGAAACCATCGGTTTTGAAACATGTAGGTAATTGTGATTATATTAGTGGTTTAAACAAAGTTATTTGTTTTAATTTAATTCAAAATGACGCCACAAAGTGATTTTGCGAAGTTTAAAAAAAAAAAAAAAAAGATATTCTTTTATTTATAGGGTATACTTTTACATACGTATAACTGCATACTCAATTCAAATTTCGATTTTCCGAAAATGTATGAGTAATTATCTGGACAATCGATATCTGGATGAAGTTAAGATATTTCTTCATGAATATTTCAAATAAGCCACATTTTAAAGCCGGTTTGAGTACAATTTAAGTATTGTCATATAGCCCCGCTTCTAAGGGATCGCCTTCATTGGCTTCGATGCCCTGAAAGAATAGAGTTCAAGATCTGCATAAAGAAAGACAAACATTCCCGGGTTACGAATAACCCAACAACATTTGAAAATCTCCTACTACCACCACACTAAGCGGAAGATGTTGCTTGTGTTGTGATGGAGGACTTAGCCAGCCGAGGAATCGAACACGGAACGCCTGGGTGGGACCCAAACGCTATGCCCACTCAACCATGTGTCCGACAAAACTTAAGCGATAGACAGCTTACTCTGAGGTCAGCAGATCTAGATGTTACTAATCGTTTAATCGAACTTTCTAGGTCAAATCGAGCCATTTACTATGATCGCTCTTTTCGTGTATCTGGCCAGCTCATTTGGAATAAACTTCCCTCAGCTGTTACCAATATTCAGAATTTGACTGAATTTAAACGGGCTTTAAAAACAAAATTATTTAAAAGTTCATACCATTCATAACCTTAATTTCTTTTCAATATATTGTAATGACATGTTTAAAGTCTCTGGAAATTGTTTGGTTTCGGTTTCCTCCTTACTGTATTTTTATGTTTTTTTTTTAAATGTTTTTAATTTCCACTCAGAATGATTCTTATTTTTGCGCCTGTTTTATACTATATTTTAGTTTTAATGTTTTTGTTTTGTCCTGTGCTATAATAGCGTTACTTTTTACTAATATTGTCCTACGCTATAACAGCACTCTTATTGTTAATTTTGTTCCCTTGTTATTGCCTTGTATACTCCTATACTGTATATTCTTTATTTAAAATTACTTTTCAATACTTTGTAAGGACTCTAAGGAGCACTGTAGGATTATTTTTAAATTTTGTTATAGTTAAGCGCACTTGAAGTGAAACATCACAAAACTGCGCTATACAAATGCTTTGTTATTATTATTATTATTATTTAATTTTACCTGTACATTCTTCGAAATTTTGATTTTAATGTTTTGAATTTGTGCGTCAGCCGCGGGTAAAAATTTTAAATTTGCTTTACAGATGACGTTGATGAAGAAAAGAAGATTCTATCAGAAATCTGTTTTTCTCTTGCGACACATTACGCTTCCAGTAAGTCCACTGAAAAGGCAATACAAACATACAAAGAAGCTTTGCAGTACAACTCACAGAGTCCTTCCGTTTTGATTTCGCTGGCCAAACTTTATATGCAGGTATAATTACATAAATATTGTTCCACCTTTTAAGAGCCATTGACCAGCGGCTGAGAATAAAAGTTTAAAAATGCTTGCAACCTTACAGGCAGGTTCCGATGGAAAGATCGATTATTCCCCGCATCAAATTTTTAAAATTAAAAATTTAATATCGATTTATTTCATTCAACTACATTCAAGTACGCAATAAAAATGCTCAAAACGCACGATTATAAATTATTAAATATTGTGTACTTCTTGTAAGTATTTTTTGATCATAAGTATTTATAATTTTTCAATAATGTCTGAACAAAATAAGTGTGTTAAAAAAATCTGAAATATTTTAGTTTGTAAGACTTTAAATAAATAAAAAAAACTGAGGTATTTTCGTCACAAAACACATTCTTGGATTTATTTTTTAATGATTTTAATTTAACTAAAATTAAAATTTTTAAAAATGTGTTTACTAGATTGTGTATTGATTTATTTTGTTGTATGGTTATATGATTTGAAATTTGTGTTGTATAATACAATATTTCATTTGGAAATTGAACAAATCTGCCAACGACCAACGGTATAACCTTAATATATTAAAAATAAACTTAGTTTTTTAAAATTTAAAAAGTACGTTTACCAGATAAATAAACAATCTTACAAAATCAATTTATGTTTTTTTGTAAAAAAGAGTCGATACGTTTAGAATTTGATTTAAAAAGGACTAATTTCCAGTATTCGTATTTTATGACAAATGTAGTATTTTTGCTTTTGTCTTTTAGGTAAATGAAGCAGATCTCTGTCAACAGACTTGTGCCATACTATTGAACGCAGACCCTGATAATGAGGCCGCTTCTGTAATGATGGCCGATTTGGCCTTTAGAAAGGTACAATGATTTCAGATACTCGTTTGTAATTTAACCGTTTGAGTGCCAGCTTATCCCTAGCCGATATCTAACATTTGTCCTCGTCATGTGTTAGCTTATCACTAACGTAAAAGCTAATAGCTCAATCGCACTTGATGTGGTTTTACATTATTTTGTACTTAAAAAAATTGTATAATACTAATTATTATAAGCAATAATTATTAGCCTGAAACACTCATCCATATTGAAAAAACCTTCCGAGAAAAGATACATGTCGCCGATGGGACTCGAACCTGCACCCCTTTGATTGCCGGTCAAGACCTCTACCATTAAGCTACGGCTGCTTATCTCATACCCGCCAAATGATTCAATATATACCTAGTGTTTCATTCAACAATTACCGCATATTACACTTTTTCACCTGCAAACAACCAACTTGATTTTTATATGTGAAAGGCATGTAAGTGCTAACTCTCCCACTAGATGGCATCGAGACATATTATGTCTACATTTTTTGGTGAAATAATTTAACTCGTCAAATATTGATTATTTTTAATTGTTAAACTAATGTTTAAGAAAAGATTTTTTTATGCATAGCACAAAGGGTAACAATTATTATAAGCAATCATTATTAGCCTGAAACACTCATCCATATAAAAATAAAGTTGGTTGTTTGCAGGTGAAAAAATGTAATAAGCGGTAATAGTTGAATGAAACACTAGGTATATATTGAATCATTTAGTGGGTATGAGATAACCCTTTCTGACCGAAAAAAATGTTAGAAATTTGATGGACCACACTAGTAAAGCTCATAATTTATGATCCCATAGGGCTAGGCGACTTACTGCTCGAAAAACACGAGCTTAAAGGTACCCTACATAACCAAATTGTTACAACATGCTGTATTTAACAAAACAAAGGGAATTAACCAGCTTGTAAATGATGATTATTATCAGGTGGACTTTGAAACAGCAGCCTATCATCTAAAGCAGCTTTTAACGTCCCAGCCAACTTATTGGACGGCATTGGAGAGGTTGATTGATGTCCAGCGGAGACTTGGCAGTCTTGAAGATGTTACTCCGTTCCTCAACAAAGTTCTGGAGACTGGACAATCTCAAGAACCAGGTAACTACCGACATATTAGCATGGCAAGGAAGGTGGATGAAGTCTGGTAAGGCATTTGTCCAACAGTGATTGAAATTAACCCGTCAGGTCTATTTATTCAGTTTTTCAGAACAATTCATATAGGTCTAATAGAAATCGTTGTATCTCTAAATTATATATATAATATTATCTAAACGGTGTTAGAAAGAGAAAATACCACTTTGTATTCAAATCTAAAAGTTAACTGCATAATAATTAACCCTCCGATGGGCAATGTGGCCTGGCCAGGCCATTTTGATTTTCAAACGTGGTTTTGTTCTTTTTCTGTCGACTTTTTGGCAAGCGGTATCAATATACTATACAACTCGTTAAGCTGCGTCGAATAGTACTATTGCCGATGAGTTTGCCTCTGGTTGGTGTAACAAAAAAATTAAATTAAGACAAAAACTTCAAGGACTGTACCATATGACCTGGACAGACAGGCCACATAGCATTTAATATTTTTTATGGTCTGGAATGTTCTTTTTCTGGATACAAATCATGTCCGAACAAGTTTGGTTAGGATTATGTGTACATTAGGCAACATGTATATATAGGCAGCTTCTCAGTTGGAGTTAGTAATTGGTTGTGTACTGGCCCAAAGAAGAAAATTTCGTGTGTTTTTTTGACATTTTTATGGTTTTTCTAGATTTTTTCCGAAATGGCATCATTAGACCGATTATTTGCTAATCATAACCATGCGTACACATTCGCGATCATGTTGCCCGAATATTTGACGGCTAATAATAAGGAAGAGGATCAACAAACCAATGGCCATTGTTCATGTTTTATAACACGCTGGATGTTAGTTTTTTGGCATCATACATCATCCATAATCATTTGAAGCTGGCGAGTAAATCTGTTAAAGGCAGGTAATTTATTCTGGAATTGGCAGAACAACTGGTCACCCAAAAGATGGAAAGATGTGTTGTAAAGCCAATGGTATATGGCAGACCAGCAGTCAAATCGGTAATTCAAAAAGTCGGCTGTATTTTCTGTGAGTATGTAATCGCACACCTTCTACATATCAACCCTTTGTAATAACAAGGTTCCATCTGTTGCTTTAACGTCATGCGATAATGAACTTTAAGGTAGCTTACCATAGATCCCATAACCGCGTGACGTTTCCGCAACAGATGGAACCTTGTTATTCCAAAGGGTCGAAATGTCACTCACACATACATTACATTACGCTGATTACTGTATCTCTTTAAAAGAGCCATCATCAGCTCTCCATGCATCAAGATCAGCAGCTGCAACAAGATCAGCAGCTGCAACAAGATCAGTGAGCTCATGTTATCGACTATTATGCAAATTGTGTTTAACTATTGATAAATTTCAACGTAAAATCCGGTTGATTTTCCACCGTTGCGTTGATCCAGTGTGCTTGACACACGGCACAGAAACCAAAATGTGCACATGAAACGTTTGTGTGGCCAGAGAATCTGCTGATACATATATTCTTCTATTAAATATTGTTATATATTATTTTAACTAACTAACTAACTAACTAACCATCACGCCGTTTCCCCGCAGGGGTAGGCAGAGAGGACGGACCGCCAAACAACTCGGTCTTGGCACACGCTCCTTGCCTCATTCACATTCATACATCTTCTCATACATACTCTTCTATTATTCTGACTCTTGACATGGCCCGACTCAAGTATCTATATATTATATATTATTTTAAATTTATATATTATTTTAATAACATTTATTACTTTTCACCTTCTTTAAATAAGATAAAAATTCAACCCGAATCATGTTTTTTTCTTCTATTATTTACACACATGCATACAACAAATATAGACATATACAACATATTGACACGTTCTCACACACTTTTTGCAAACCTCCCTTTATCTAAAACTAGTTTGATATCCCATTCCGCTTACGTGGCCTGGCCAGGCCACATTGCACATCCAAGGGGTAAAAATACATTGCCCAATAGAGGGTTAAAATGTACATCTTTATAAAACCAAAGCATACAAATGCAAAAAAAAAAAAAATAATTTAAAATTTTTTATTAATTATTTTTACATGAAATAACAAAAAATTGGGTTAACGATAACGTTTATAATACATTTGCCTAATAAATTATGTATATGTTTTTTTTTCGTTTTTAGTAATGCAGTTAGAAAAAACATGAAGTAAGCCATTTTTGTTTGCATGAAAAAATTTCATATTTCAAAAATTATATGTTTATTTTGAATTACAAATTTGAAAGCGTATTTTACCACCTTTCCAAAACAGTTTTCAGTTTTCGGATATATTCAGAAATATTCCATTTATTTGGATTTTATTGCAAAATGTAAATATTTTGACCCTCTGACAAATTACGGTCGAGGCCTGAGGGTTAAAGGTTCATTGTTTATCTCCAGGTTTCCTATACTGTCTGGGCCTGAAAGCACGCCATTCCGGGGACCCCAATGCGGCCCTGCGCCAGTGGGGCAAGGCCCGCACACAGGGGGCCCTGTGGGGCCGTGCTGCAGCCCTGGGCGTAGTGCGGGTCTGCCTGGCGCCGGGGGGCGAAGCAATGCCACCCCCGCTTAGTGAGGAGAGCAGCACCGAGACACAGGAAGAGGTGGAATACAGGTGATTATTTGGACTTTACATTCTTTGAAGTATGTTTCTACAGGTATTTTAATGGAGCCCGCAGCATTGATCCCCGGTGCACTGGTGCACGTACCTTAAGCTCGACAGACGCGAGCTTAAGGTACGATCCACAGTTGATGTTGGGTCGTTTCTTCGACCCATTTTTGTATAAGTCGGCTCATAAGTGGAACGAGCTACCGACATCTGTTTTTCCTTTTTCACATAATCCAAGCCTCTTCAAGACCTGCAATAATAAATCCCTTCCTATAGGCCCTGTTGTAGTCCCCCTCACAATGCAACTCAACCGGGTGGTGACATACTTTCTCTCTCTTTACTAGGGTGTGTGAATGTTAAAAATGACACCCAAATCACAATTATTGTTTCCAAAAATTGGGTTATGAAAACAATTTTATCAAAAGAATGTCCATTTTCTTGCAGTAAATAGATGGCAGTACGCATTGCTTTTTACCTTTTGTTTGTCTGCAATTATTTTTTTGCATGTTTTTATAACTATAATACAATAGTTCGCGAAATGTCTGTAGGAATATGATTAAAGACATTCGACATTTTAGTATATTCTGTTTTTTTCATTTTTATTCGAGGCGTGTGAGAAGGAAGATTTTTATGAACAGCTTTTAGGATGATCGTCGATGGCGTGCATACGAACTCTGCCCACGGTTAGTATATTGGTGATTTTATGCCAGCTGACAAAAGTTCTTAATTAGTAAAAACTATGGAAAAAGTTAGCAATAAATTGGGGGATAGAAAAATATATAGAAAATACATTTGATGATGATTTCAGAGATACCCGTTCCTTTGCCCTGGGAATGGCAGAGCGCCTCCTGGGAGAACTGAAGAAGGAGACGGGCAAGGACCCGGCTGAAGTCCTGGAGCTGAAACTACTGGAGGCGAGGCTGGCTCTGGCCGGACGGAGGAAGTCAGCTGCGGAGGCGGCTCTTAGGAACCTGCTCCAGCTGGCCTCCGAGGAAGGGGGGGCAGATGATGTCGGGGTGGCGGTCACGCTAGCTACTGCGTAAGACTACTTGCTAATTGACTGTTTTTTGGTATAAATGCGGATGTACATAGTGTCCGGAAACAAGCGGGAAACTCATGAATCTACATCACTGAACTCGATTTTGTGTACTACACGGTATACCATTAATTAGATTTTTTTTCATGGTTACACCTTTTTTAAATGTGAATAACGCATAAGAGTACAAACTGCTCCAAACTGTACGGAGCCAGTGGGACTATAGCAGCGTTTCCCAACCTTTTTAAGTCTGCGGACCGCTGAAAATAGAAGAAAAACTTTGCAGTTCGATAATGCAGGAATAAAAACTATTATTTTTATATCTTTTTGTGTATTTGTTTTTAATATTATATTATAACAGGTGTAGAAATAATAAATGACAATTTTATTGCAAATACCAACCAACGACAAGTATTTCTGTGAACTGGCTGAAAATCTCCGCAGACCGGCAGTTGGGAAATGCTGGACTATAGCACCCCCATTTAGGGTATGTTGGAAGCTGAAAGGAGTTGGAAGGTAAGGAAATGGAATATAGAAAGTTTTGGCAAGTCCCTGGTTATTCAGATCGGGCCACCAAACATGGCTGAGGCAATTCAAGCAACGTTTCTATACTGAATTGTGGTCTTTATTGTGGCAGGGTGTACAGAGAGTATCTACTGCTTTCCTAAATATAAGCTAAAAAATAACCAAATTGTTCTGCTTTCTATCGCCAGATATCTAGTTCTAAAGCAGCCCCAGCGCGCCCGTAATGCCTTAAAGCGGGTGTCCCGTTCCTCATGGACGCCCGAGGGAGCGGACTGGCTGGAGCGCTGCTGGCTGCTGCTGGCCGACTGCCTCATTGCGGCCGGCGGGGGTAACTCTGACGCGGCCAAGGAACTGCTCGATAAGACCCTGAGACACAACAGGAGTTGTGCCCCGGCTTATGAATACCTTGGTGAGTTATATTTGACTTTGGTGAGGATTATTCTCAGACACTTCTTCCTCGCGAATTCGCAAGTATCCGATACTGATATTGTGTATTCACATCGCAAACAACTTGTCGCGCACAGTCTGTAAAAGTCACTAATGAAATCATGAGACGTGCATCACCAGAACTTCTCGAAACGAAACTAGCTTTCATACCCTCACTCACAACTGCGATATATGTTATTATTTTTTTACTGTTTTGTTAAAATGCGCACGCAGAGTTAAAAGTGAAGACGAGAGAATTATTTTTCCTAGACTGTCATATATATTAATTGCTCCACTATGTTTAAAGTCTCGGCTTAGGAGTGGTGACTTACTTCAACCTGAAACCGACTGGTCGCGAGAGATTGGTTTCACCAACGAGTTTAGAAACTGTGGGCAACATGTGCCTGCTTAAGAACCTCCATGTATACGTTTGGCCGCAGTCGCCAAGATACTTGAATCATTGAGATCTCTGTAAAAGATTCGTTTTACCAATCTTGATGAATTGTATTTACCATTAGCCAAATTATATTTTTGTAGTGTTAGTTAACTCAGTGCTGGTAGAAATGTATAAACATTCTTGTTTTCTTTTTAATTGCACATTTGTGGATAACGATTATGATGTATAAAATATACTAAAAAAAACTATTAAATTGTGTCTTACAGTTCAATAGTTTGTGATTTCTTATCGATGGCTTAACTTTTTGTGTACTGCGGAGTGAAAATTACACTCAGTCCCGTTGGTAACTCTGACTGAAATTATTTTCTGCTCTGTATTTTATTGTTAAATTAGCTGTACATATTATCATGTTGTTATTACCTTTCTTTTGCTAGCTTTGCTGTCAGAGAAGGAGCAGGCGTACAAGCAAGCGGCCAAGCATTACGAGAATGCCTGGGAATATGGCGGCCATGGAAACGCGTCCATCGGATACAAGTTTGCCTACAATCTGCTTAAAGCTAAAAAGTAAGTTCAACCAACAAACCATCGGCATAGGGACATGGGGATAGGCAGCAGTTTTGTGCAAGAACTTTTATTTAATTTTTTAAACTTACTTTACCCGACAAGGCCCGACTCAGATACTTGAGTCAGAATAATAGAAGAGTATGTATGAGAAGATGTATGAACGTGAATGAGGCAAGAAGTGTGTGCCAAGACCGAGTTGTTTGGCGGTCCGTCCTTTCTGCCTACCCCTGCGGAGAAACGGCGTGATGTAAAGTTAGTTAGTTAGTTAGTTTAATTTTTTAAACCGTTATTTTTTTCTGTTTTTTTTTCCATACAATAAAACGGTACAAACAAAGGTACCAATGTTCAACTTTCTTTCTAGATTCTGCTTTTTCATTATCTTTCTGAAAATGGACTCTCTCTCTTTTCACGTGAAATGAGAGATCCTTTGAATTTCTGACTTACCACTTCTTCACATATTCCGACACAGTGGTATCATACCTTTGAAATGAACCGCGTGCCAACTGCGTGACAAATCAAAATTAAAAGGATAGGCTTAAATGCATGTTTCAACCAATAATTGGCCGGTGCCACATTCTGGTACCTTTCATGTCATTCATTTACTTCATCCTTATGTGCCCCTCTTCAACTTCTTTAAAGTTTTACTCTTTACTTGTACACTTTTCTTTCAAATGCAGGCAGTTTCACAAAAGTCGAAGTATTTGTCGAAAGACTCCGTATTCATCACATGATAATATATTTTCAGATATCCCGAAGCAATTGCCGCTAGCAGAGATGTGTTGATCGCCCATCCCGACTGTCCAAAGATAAGGAAGGAAGTGTTTGAGAAAGCTGCTAATCACCTGCGTTGTTAGACAACTGAACACATTTAATAATTTCGAGGGCTTAATGTCAAGCAACGTTATCTACAAAAAAACATAATAATTCGTTTGTCTTTTTGACAATAAAATTGTTTGGTTTTATGCGCACAAATTATTGGTTTGTTTTTTGTGGATGACTTTAATCCATTTAATAGATTTTTTGATTTTTTTTTGTAGATAATGTTGTTTGATTTAAGATATTCAAAAAATAATTGGTGTATTCCGTCCATTTTATAATGTTAATTAAAATAGTGGTTTGTTAAATCGTCGCTCTAGTTCGTTTTTGTCTAACAGACCATTTTTCGTGAACTTGAGTTAAGTATGCAGTTGTTCTTAAAAAGCCTTTATTTATACGATAATCGTTAAAAAAAATTTATAAAAGACTATTTAAGGGGTTTTCAAAACGCACTTCGTCTTACTTCCTCGAAAATGTATGTGCTTTTATCGTAAAAAAAACATTAAAGCGCCATTTCTCCCGATTTACGTTTTGGTCTGTTGGATAAAAACGAACTGAAGCGACGAAATAAGTATTGTGTGACTATTTTACAGTATAAACATTTTTGTTAATAAATAAATTTATTTCAATAATTTCATAATAATGTATAATATATTTTAAGATTAAGTAACACGAATTGGCACGATCCACAACAATTTTAATAAAAAATATACTGCATCAACAGCTTTAATAAGTAATAATAATTTTCTTAAAATTCTAATAAGTTTCATTGAACATATAAACATTACTTCACGGAAGGGAGATTTTTAAATATAAACAATCACAATATAACTAATATTAGTACTTAAAATGGTTGAAAATAATTCGTTCATGAAGCTACGTACAAGCGACTTGGCGCCGTAATATATAATATAATATAATAATAACATTTCATGCAACAAATTAAGCGTCAAAGCAGATTCACGCAGGTATCCCATGCATTATTATTTTAAATATACATTATTTAATTTCTTTGAGTAGATTTGGGCGGATAAATAATCACATATTTGTTGGATCTGAAAAAGAAAAACAAACAATTATGTAATAAAAAAGAAGATAATACTAATAAATCTAAACAAAACTTGAAAGAGAACAAGTCGCAACCGGGAATCAAAACCGGGATCTCTGTCGTAGAAAAAAATTAGACCATTATAACACTTCTTCAAACGTTGCAAAATCACTTTGTGGCGTCATTTTTAATTAAATGAAACAACTAGCTTTGTTTACACCACTGCACAATCATAATTACCAAAATTACCTAATTGTTAATTAAAGGAAATTTTTTTGCCCACATTAAAAAAATCATACCTCCGAATTTGAATACGGAGACATACAAACTGATTATAGTTCTATGTAGCCAATGGCAGGAGTAGCCTGGGAGGAGGAGCTGGAGGAACTGCTGGGAAAACACTTTCCCGGCTACAAAAAGTTAGAAGCAGGTGACACCGATCCACCACCAGCCCGAGTTACACGGGCAGGTAAGGACTGGGACACTGCGGCTAAAATAGTTACTCCCTCCAGAGTTAAATGGGCAATCGAAGGGTTCGATCCCTTTAAAAGCGCGGGAGAAGATGGAATCTTTCCGGCACTTCTACAGAGGGGCCTAGATACAATCTTACTTCCGGTGACTAAGATCCTGAGGGCGTGCTGCGCCCTCGGATACATCCCCGTATCATGGAGGAAAACGAGAGTAGTGTTCATACCAAAACCTGGGAGAACCGACTACGACAAACCAGGCGCATTCCGTCCAATTAGTCTCACCTCCTTCCTTCTGAAGACAATGGAGAGGCTAATGGATAGACACATAAGGGACGGGGCACTGAGGAAAAAACCCCTCCATGAGTTGCAATTTGCGTATCAACCAGGCAAGTCGGTCGACGCGGCACTGCACAGGTTGGTTTACAAACTGGAGCAGGCGCAGGCGACTGGAGAACTGGCGGTAGGACTCTTCCTGGATATAGAGGGAGCATTCAATTGCACCACTATTAAATCCATCGATGAAGCGGCAGAAAGACATGGACTCGACAAAACCACCAGAAGGTGGTTGAAGAACATGCTCTCAGGCCGGATACTTACGGTGACAAGGGGTGAGGTGAACATCAGAGTACTGGTGACACGAGGGTGTCCACAGGGAGGGGTCTTATCACCCTTGCTGTGGAGCCTAGTGGTGGACAACCTCATCCGGAAACTCAACAACAGGGGCCTCTATACACAAGGGTATGCGGATGACATCGCAACCATAATAAGGTGTTGGGATGCAGACACAACCAGAGGCCTCATACAATCAACACTGGCAACAGTGGAAGAATGGTGTGAAGAAACAGGGCTGTCGGTCAATCCAGACAAGACAGAACTAGTAATCTTCACACGTAAAAGGAAACTAGAGGGATGGAATAATCCAACCTTCTACGGAAAGGAGTTAGAACCCTCAGACACGGTTAAGTACCTCGGAGTCATCATAGATGCCAAATTGAGCTGGAAAAACCAGGTGGAAACTGTGGGCAGAAAGGCATGCGCACTAATGTGGGCAACTAGGCGGATCTGCGGCAGAACGTGGGGACTCAACCCTAAAATGATGCAATGGCTGTACACAGCCGTTGTGAAACCAAGGATCATGCATGCAGCCCTGGTCTGGTGGAGGAGAACAACACTGAAAACAGTGATGGTCACACTCAACCACATACAGGGACTTGCATGTAGAGGAATCACGGGAGCTATGCGAACCACTCCAATACTAGCCATGGGAGTGCTGCTAAACCTGCCCCCACTAAACTTAGAAATAGAGGGGGCGGCGATGGCGGCAGCCTACAGGTTACAGTGTAAAGGTCAATGGAGAGGTGAGCTGCCCAAAAACAGTCATACGGAGATCGGAACAAGACTGAGGGCAATTAGCCCGACAGCTGGAATGAAGCAAGACGGCAAACAAGCCGACTACTTCTTCAGACAGCAGTTCGGGGTGATCTATCCCACAAGGGAGGAATGGGACACGGTTCCAGGTCCAACCTTCAAACAGGAACTAATCTGGTTCACAGATGGGTCCAAGATGGAGGAAGGAACAGGGGCCGGGGTCTGTCTGCAGGGATCCAAGAGGGAACTCAGTATACCTCTAGGAACACACTGTACTGTGTTTCAAGCTGAGATGAAAGCCATCTTGGCCTGCGCACAGGAGAATATACGCATCGGGTACAGGAATAAGAACATAAGCATATGTTCTGATAGCCAGGCTGCCCTAATGGCACTGGGAAGTAACCGATGCGACTCTAGACTGGTGATGGAATGCAGGACTATTCTCACAGAACTCGCTAACATCAATAAAATAACCCTGATTTGGGTACCAGGACATAAAGGTATTGAGGGCAACGAGCGGGCTGACGAACTAGCAAGGAAAGGGGCGAAAGCACCACTTGTAGGATCCGAGCCGGCCGTAGGAGTAGCAGCTTGCCACACAAAACTACATATCGATAGGTGGGTCAAATCCCAGCACTGCAAAGAATGGGAGAGGGCACCCGGAATGAGACAATCCAAAGTTCTCATAAAAGGACCGGACCCTAGACGAACCAGGAAACTACTCGATATGGACAGAAACTCGCTGAGAGAACTGGTAGGACTATTAACGGGACACTGCCATCTCAGGAAACACATGCAGATATTGGGAGTGGAAAACACTAATATATGCAGAAAATGTGAAGAGGATGAAGAGACTCCAATTCACCTATGGTGCCAATGTCCTGCCCTGGTGGGAACTAGGCTCAGATACCTGGGGAGACATACAGTAGAACCAGAAGACATAGCCACATATCCAATAACAACGCTGGTGAACTTTATTAAAGGGACTGGTTTGTTATTAAAGGATTGAGGT
Organism: Limnephilus auricula; assembly: GCA_951813805.1. Taxonomy (NCBI): domain Eukaryota; kingdom Metazoa; phylum Arthropoda; class Insecta; order Trichoptera; family Limnephilidae; genus Limnephilus; species Limnephilus auricula. The sequence goes on along the minus strand of OX638389.1, from coordinate 40,102,371 downwards.
AAAATGGGAGATAGCACAATGGGCCTATGGCCTAAGTGCTCACGGGAACTGCTTGTAAACCGTCTCCGCCTTAAAAAAAAAAAAAAAAATATGTAGCCAATGAATTCCCTTATCTTTTGTCTATTATCACATATTTGTAGGATTTATAAAAAATATATAATTAAATCTTTAACCTTAAAACATTTTAAAGAATCTAGAGAATATTTTTTTTGTTATATTTTGAATGTATAATATATTATATATTCGTTTTATTAAAAAAAAAATTTTTGAAATTTTGCCACATTTTGGCAATAAAGCAATCCGAGGTTTTGGAAATAGTGCCATAATGTGGCAAAAAGCGCTCGAGTGGTTAAGGTCCCGAGTTAAACAGACCGCAGTTCCCAGAAGTACTGTAGTATTTGCACAAGAGTATGAGTTTGTCACACACAGCGATACTGGATTTGGAGAATTTGAATTATTATTATCTGTACCTCCTTGTGATGCGTGAGAAAGTATTAATTCTGAATTTGAAATATGAGTTTGACGAATGACATAAATTAAATAGGTCCCAATAGCCGGGCATTGTTCCGGTAAGACAGAGATCCTGTGTTTGATTCCCGGTTACGACTGTTACCTTTTTATTTTATGTGTCTTGTTCTCTTTCATGTTTCGTTTAGATTTATTAGTATTATCTTCTTCTGCAATGATTAATATTACATTGATGGGTATAACTTTCGAAAGATGTTTAATTATCAGGTCACATCACTAAAACACACTCTGTTTAAACAAGTGTTCTGAGTTTATTTTTACAATCACGTTTACACTGTGATCTTGCATTTTTTATTCTACTCAGTTTAAATACCGGCTAAGGTGTTGTTTTGCGATTCTGGCGGAACTGTTTGTTTCATTTGTGAATTAGAACTAAAGAAACCAAGTGTAAGCGTATTATTAGAAACAAATAAAAACAATGCACCTCGTTTGATCATACAGTAATTAATTAACATAACTGACGGTAGGTTTCAGCTAAGTACCGAACCTAATGCTTTTGAGTTGTTTACTCCACAGAGGGCAATGATAGTTGTTTACAAGCATATATTGCTTTTTGAACAAAAGTTATTCCAATAAAATAATTATAAATTCGAACTATATAATGCTTCTTGATAACTTCTGATGATACTAATATTGGGGTTTGAAAATAGTTGCATGTTGACCCAGAAAATCTCTAAAAAGACACCACAAGGTGGTTTTGCTGCTTCCTTGTTTTCACATTAAGAGATGTAGCGTATAAAATTTTATTCAATCACACCATATAAATTTACATATTATTTAAAGAGATATTTACCAAAGAGTGCTCTCCTCACTTAGAAGGGCAATCTTTTTGTTATTGTCGAATTTGATTAGCCATCTCTCCACATCCTGCATCTTGTTTCTTCTCCACTGTATCCTCAGCACCGCCACCTCCAAATGTTTCAGGATCAACTCTGACACGTTCTTGAGGGCTTCTTTGTTTTTCCCGATGAAACTTTTGAACTGCAACCAAATTTTAAACATGTACCGCATTGACAAAATATGACAATGAAAGACGATGTTAAGAATCATATCTACGGTCCTGAATAACAATGACAATGTGCGATTTTGTAGTTTTGCAGTAGAGCGGTTTGAAGTTTCATTTCTGCATTTTTACTGTTTTTGAGATTAAGAAATTTAGTGTTATTTTGATATCTAGCATTTAATTTTTCTTCAAAGTTCTGAAAATATAGATTATATCATCAAAAGGAAATAAAAATAAGTCAACAAAACGATTTTCAATATTTAGCAGATTGTTCTTGAAGACTGTCAAAATGGATCTTGGGTAATTTTTCTCTCATATATTTTATTTTTTACATTAGTTGCACACAGGTGGCCCTATGGAGGGATTTTTTTTAAGGAAACGAAGGAGAGAAAGATCTGGGAAGGAAAAGGTATTAGGGGTTGGTATGAATCCGGGGAATCAGTGTGTCCAGGAGTGACGGATGTATGAATCCATCCAATGAGAGAGTCCTGCCAGAGAGATAAAAAGGTCTCCCTCAATTAGTCTCTCCAAATCTGACCCACCGCATAGTAAGTGGATGCCAAGACCTAGACAATTCTCACCCCCATGAACGTAGAGATCCACTTGGGGTGACAGTGGCAAAGGTGTTGGTTATCCAATAAATGGTTGCCTGGGCGGCGGTACCCAAACCCGTTCCATGAATTGAATTAAACTGAAAGGTTGCGGTGAAACTGAAAGATTGTAACTGACCAAAACAAAATTTTATACAGACATAGGCCTTTCATAGGATTTTTTCTCCATCTTTCGCCAAGTGCTAACCAATTTTGTGTCCTTTTTTTAAACCATGTTAATTACTTTTACCTTGATTGACCTTGCTTTCTTTTCAGATCTCCTTATTCTTAATTTACATATATACATATTTTCACCACACAGCTCAGGAATTCATTTCTACTTCTCTGTACTTTTCAGCCTACCTACTCTACCTCTAACTCTACCAATTCTATGAATGTATATTATTGGTTTGCTAGCCTCATCTTGAAGAATACAAGTTAATATTGGTTTACCTGTCTCAATTCAGTCTCACTGGATATTCCTCGGAAAGCCCCGCTAATAACCGATTGCAGCATCTGTTCATCCAACAGCGAGTACCGAGCGTTGACCTTCTCCCAGTGAAGTATGATGAACTTGAAGGCAATCTGCGAGGCAATGTCACTCTCCACCCCGGTCCACAGGGCAGGAGTGAATGTCGGTGGCATTGTTGTTATTGAATAATCAAATAGTCTGAAATTAATATACATAGAAAAATGTTATTTATGTACACAAAGGTTAACAAATTTAAGACTGAAAGACTGTTAGCTAAAAAGCTGTTAAGACTGAAAGTGGCAAGAGAAGCATTGGCCACGAGGGTGTTCAAATATATAATCTCCTTCCAGACACCCTAAAAACGGAGAAAAGTATAAATATATTTAAAAAAAAAACTAGTTAAACTTAAGTTGATAGAACAAAATTAATTTTATTAATTTGCATTTAAGTTAAGGCCCAGGTTTTACGGTAACATTTTGGAAATTTATTCAGTAATGAGTGGACATTTGATGGGAGAGGTCGCGCGCTCGCATTGCAGTTCCGTCAAGGAATGAATGGGGAAATGGGTGTTATACAAGCAAAGTAGAAATGAAATAATTAATTATTTTATCGTATAAAAATGAATGTTTCTTTGTTTGTTCCTCGTGCGGAACCTAAAGCATTTATCCGATAGCGATTTGTCGTGTATGAAATTATTTCCTATCTTGCGTTATCAAATTATTTCCTATACCATTTATCCGATTGTGATGAAACTCTGGTGAGTTGTTATGTGCACACCCGCTAATGTTTCTATAAATAATAGTGAGCTCTGGCATCATGAAATTTGTAAAAAAATACATAAAAAATTAATGTTTCTTTGTTTGTCCCTTATTCGGTACCTAAAGCATTCATCTGAGTGCGATGAAACTTTGGCGGATTTTTCGTGTACGTGTACATGCCCTTGAAGGTTTCTTTACAGGGTGTTAAGGTACGTATTTGAGTTACTTTAACCAGTGATTCCTGAAATTATTTGGAGTAAAAAATGTAAATGAAATTTTGGTCTCCGGTGACATTTTTGATGTTTTTTTTTTTTTTTTTTCTACAAAAACATAAAAATTAGTAGGTGTTAGGTAGTTGGGGGCGAAATAAGTGGTGGGGCGGTAACTCGGCTGAGTGACCAATAAGGTCATGTGAAAGAAATTTTTTTTTGTTTCATTTTGAAGAAAAAAAAATTTGAAAAAAAAAAAATTGTCTTAAAAAAATTCACCAGAGACCAAAATTTTATTTACATTTTTTACTCCAAATAATGTCAGGAATCACTGGTTAAAGTAACTCAAGTACGTACCTTAACACCCTGTATATATTATAGTGCAAGTGAGCTCTAGCGTTATGAATTTATTTCCTGTACTATTTATCCGATTGTGATAAATAGTACAGGACTGATGTAATAGTATGACTTTTGTAAGTTGTTAAATGCACACCTTTGTAATTCCTTATACGTTACATAATTACTCCGATTGCAAAGAAACTTTGGTGATTTGTTGTGCACATACCTGTAATGGTTTCTATATGTAGTGCTGAGCTCTGGCGTTATAAAAAAATTCCTATACCTTTCATTCGATTGCGCTGAAACAATAGGTGACTTGTTGTGCACACGCCCGCGAAGGATTCTATATACATATAGTGGTGAGCTCTGACGTCATGAGATTTGTAGAAATAATTACAATATTTCCTTCTCATCCCCATTCACCTTCAGCCACACAACATACCCCAATTGGAGATGCCATAGTCTCACTGACTCCAGACGGGAGCAGGTGGGACTTTTGTAAGGTATTCATATAAAAAAAGGAGTGGCGGACGTATGAATCCATCTCTCCCACAGCGGAGCAAGGCGATGAGTCGAGAGAGTCAAATAAATTTTGGGTAATTTGTACACGAGCTGCCAATAAGAAGGAACAGCCTCAGGAGCACATGTGCTTCAAGAATTATTCAGGGTCGTCTACTGCGATGGAATCCTTGTTCTACCGTTATTTCAGACATGGAAGATGCTTCAGAGAGGAACTAGCGTCATTGATCCCTTCAGCACCGGTGCAAAGTCAGGAAACACGCCAAACGCGCGCCCAACATATACACGGTCGAAATTTCTCACATGAGAACGGGTCGCTTCTACGACTCGTTCTTGAGTTCAACAGCTCAGCTGTGAAACGATTTGCCGGACTCTGTGTTTCTTCCTTCATACAATATGGGTCTCTTAAAGACAATTTTTCTCAGGGCCTCCTGTGCAAAATTATATATAAAAATAAAAAAAAAGATTTGACTATTATTGTTGAGAGGTTTAAAAATTCCGTACGACTAACACTGTTTAACACAAGTACTAAAGATAAAATTAATATCATTCTAAAATCCTTGGCAATTTTTGTAGGATATTATGCTGAATATTTGCATACCAAGTTTACATTTAGTTGATTTTATATCAATTTGTATTAAATTTTGTGATTTTTCGTTTATGTGCGTCATTCTACTTTTTGTTTATCTGAGCTAATATTTTGAAATATATTCTTTCTTGAGTACGAAAAAATTTGTCTAAATAAACTTTCAAAAACAAAACCACCTTTTGTCATTTCTATCGCACGTACTTAAAAATATTTGTCCCAACTTTATTTTATGATCTCCCTTTATTCACACCCATTATTTTCCGGTAATATTATAAATACAGTTAATACCATTTTATAAACCATACAATCCACGTCAAAACACTTTTAGATTCGAAGTCTCATTGAGTAAAAAACTGAGGCGTCAAAAAAGGTTCAGGGCGTAAAAGATGTTTCTATCTATCCATTCCATTGCTAATTTGATTTTTTGTCTGTCTAGCTGTATCCATTATCTAGTAAACAAATTTAAATTTTATAGAGCAAGTGTATTTTTTATTTCGTACTTTATCAAAATGCTAAATGGTTTACCAATTTGGTGTCAATCTTACCCGAGTCTGCCCCATAGACGCCTGAAATTGTGGCTGGCTAGCGGGCCGTACAAGTACCAAAAATACCTAACTGCAGTAAAGCCGAGTTTTGATATCCCCCCTTAAGAAAGCAAAATGTTAATTTCTTTTAACTTAATAATAAAAAAAAATTAAAAATTCAACACACTGCTATTAATCCAGTAGAGGGTCTAAAAGCAAAATTAATGTCCATATAAGGTCAACACTGCAATTGCAGTTCTTCGTACGTGCATGGGCACGATTCTTCAACGCTGCAAATGTAGGGGGCTCCGGCTTCTAGGGTTTTATTTGTAGGTTTCGTATCTGTACTTATCTTTACTTATTTGCCAAGACATACCTATAGATATTTTGGATGATCCACTTGTGAAATTATTGACGATGAGAAAAGCATTGCCTGTCTCGTTAAGCTCAATCTCATTGTAGCAAATTTATTTTTTGAAATTGATAATTTTTGAAACCATTTGAATCAATTTGAGCAGATTATTCAAGGGACCTTCAGATGAATTCGATTTTCTTGTTCTTTTTTTACATTAGCTTCACACAGGAGGTCCTGAGTAATAAAATTCTCAGGGGCATTGTCATCTTTGGGGATGCTGTGTGAAAGGTATTTTTAGGGAAAGGAAGGAGAGGAACTTATGTGGGTAGGAATCTGGGGGTCAATGTGTCCAGGAGTGACGGACGTATGAATCCAATCCCCTCACTGCGGTGCGAGACGATGGTCTGCTGGAGAAGTAAAATGGTCTCCGTCAACCAGTCTCTTCCGATCCGGTCTGCCATGCAGAAGATGGGTAGACGCATCCGCCGCCAAGACCTAGACAAACCTCACTCCGGGAACCCGGGCACCCCTTCAAACTCACCAAACGTAGCGAATCACTTGGGGTGACCTATGGAAGGGGTGTTGATTATCCAATAAATGGCTACCGGGGCATTAAGGTAAGTAAGGCATAAAAGCATGTTTAAAGGAATCGATGATGGGCATGGCTGACACTTCCGATATGTTTGGTTGGGATGGTATTAATATATTGCAAACATGAAATGGATTTCAGAGCTGTTATTTCAATTCAAATACCACACATAATAGATAATTAGTTGAATGATAATTGATGAATGTAAGTAAGTCTAAAGTCATGGTGTTTGAAAGAGAGAGTCAGAAAACGGTCTGCAATATAGTTGTGAATGATGAATACTTGGAGCAGGTGGATGAGTTTGTATATTTGGGAAGTATGTTTACGAGAGATGGGAAGGCTGATAGGGATATCGAAAGAAGGGTGAATGCAGGTAACTCCATTAATGGAGGATTGAACGCCGTTGGAGCCAACAAAAAGTTGTCCATAGAAGCAAAGCTAGCAGTCCACAATGGAGTACTGGTACCTACCCTGATGTATGGCAGCGAAGCGTGGAAATGGCAGAGAAAGGATGAAAGTAGACTGAATGCTGTAGAAATGAGATCGAGTATGTGTGGTAAAACCATGTATGATCGTGTGAGGAATGTGGAGATCCGAAAAGAATGCAAGGCTGATGTGAGCGTAATAAGTAAGATTAAGAAAGGGACGCTTAGATGGTTTGGGCATGTTGAGCGAAGGAATGAAGAAAGGAGTGTAAAGAGAATTTTTGACGCGAATGTGAACGGTATAAGAAGCCGAGGACGCCCAAGGAAGACGTGGCACGATCAAGTAAATCAGATACTTGAGTCGGGCCATGTCAAGAGTCAGAATAATAGAAGAGTATGTATGAGAAGATGTATAAATGTGAATGAGGCAAGGAGTGTGTGCCAAGACCGAGTTGTTTGGCGGTCCGTCCTCTCTGCCTACCCCTGCGGTGAAACGGCGTGATGGTTAGTTAGTTAGTTATTTTAAAACTTACGAATATAACTGCCAAGTAGTTCTGGTGGAGGGAAGGGCCCGGAGTATTTCCATTTGTACCTCGGGATCGTTGGAGAATTCATACCGCTTGTATAGGAATTCATATTCCTTCTTGCCTCCCAGCCGAAGTATAGTCTTGTAGATGGTGTACCGAGTACTAAAACGGATTCTGAAAAAATCAAAGAAATAATTAAGTCACTTGAATTCATTTTTATTATGGCTTACCATAAAATCTTGTGTTTATTTGGTTCTTGTGGATCACCGCCCACCATATTTTTGAGGGTTAGGTTTGAAGTTCTTAAGTCGGTTTGTCATTCCTGAGGATTATGACCCCCACTCCATTTTTATGTAGTGCTATATCTGACACCAAATGATCGATCCTCATGAATCCCCCTTTATATTATGGTCAGACGTATACTATAAATAGATTTATAGAAAGAAAACATCAAGCTCCTCTTTACATTTAAAAGTTTACAATACTGTGATTTGATATATGTATTTCTATAAAACAGAAAACTGCCAATTCACCCACTCAAGATTTGCCAATTTAAAAAAAATATGTCTTCATGCAAAACAAAACCAAAAAAAATTAAGGGTCAAAAATGTTTATAATACGTTTGTCTTACTAAATGTCCTTTTAAAAATTTATAAAAAAAAACATCAGTAAGCGATTTAAATTTTTTTTGCTGTTTGTTTAACAATAGGTATATATTTTTTTAAATTATTACAGATGTCATTTTGGGATATGTCCAAAAACAGCGAATCTATTAAACGGAATATTTAATGACATAATATTTATTGTCAAGACTAGAATAATAATCATAGCCTACTCAAACATAATTTCAAACTAAAAATAAAATTATCTAAGAATAATTTCATAGTAGGTACTACTTCCAATCGAATTCAAGTGCCTCGCTTCGAAAGCACAGATACAAATGCAAGTTCCCCACAGTAAAAAAAATTATAACATTTGCTGCGAACCATTTGGACCAACAAAAAGTTAAAAGAAATGCACTTTATTTTTGATAAATGTTTTCTTATACCGATATTTTAACCAAAGGGTTAAAATTATTATTATTTCCAGATGAATATTTACGGGTTAGTTTTATCAGGATCCGTTTGATTGTTCCAGCTGTTATAGTGCATCCAGGCCCAGTCCACACATTCCGGCACCTCAATGAGGCAGGCCCACTCTATGAGCTTGTCTCTGAGCATGATGTCCTGGGTGCTCTCGTTCTCCGACGGGGAGAAGCCCAGGTTGTTGAGGGTTGGCATTATCAGGTGAGAGACATAGTCCTGCAACATAAAGGGTTATTAACTGACAATATTTAGGATTTTAATGGATATTTTTGCAGCAATATGCAAGAAACTTACTAGCTAGAACTAATAGTTCTGTGAACAGTAGACTTCGCATCCTAAAAAGGATGTTTCCAATTTTTTTTTATGTATATTATAAATTGAAACGAAAATTTTCTACTCGTCATTTTTTTAAATAGTTAGTTTGGTTTTGATGATTTTGATGATTTATTGGTTTTGTCTGAGAGAAAGAATTTGATTTATTGTCATCATAATTTATATATCTGTACCTGAGAAGCATACGGATGCAAGTCCAAAATTTGAAGAAATGAGCTTTTGATGAAGATGTGTAGTAAATGATCATGTTCATCAGTGGCAGAAAGATGGTAGTCATATTTTGAAGAAATATAGGGTTTTTCAAAAATGTATAAGGATGCAACTACCATTATTCTTAGAAGCATTAGAAGCAGAAGGACTCAAGTCCATCCTTCTGCTTCTAATCTCTTTGTTTTCTATCTAAATAGACACAATAACCTCATCTATCAACAAACGACACCTGTGATATTGGTAATCATTAAACAGGAAGGATAAATATAAAATAAAACTCCAAGAGGAAAAAGAAATGCATTTACGTGAGGCGAAAGTGCGATACAATCTGAAAAAAGTCGGATAAGTTGCGAGGGAAGTCATCGTATTCAGTATTAGTTTTGATGACTCGGATATGGAAAAATGTCTTCCGTGCCGGTTCTGAATATTTTTATTTGAAAAAATTGTGGTGTTTAAATGAAGCCATTCTGGGCAGCACCAATGACAAGGCAATTTTTGCATGTGGAATGAGTCAGTCGGTGTCAGGGGGGCAAATGAAGAGACTTCTTACCTCCTGAAGTGGATGTATAGCGATATGGGGGATAACATTGAATATGGTCTGATAACTGTGAAGGCCAAAACACATTGACCCCCGTATTCATACCCATCCTTCATACCTTTTCCTTCCCAGAACCTCCTTTCTTTCCTTACCCTAAAAGACACTCACACAGCATCCCCAAAGATGACATAGGCCCTGGGGGATTTTTTTTCTCAGGGCCTACTCTGTAAAGTTAATGTTAAAAAAATCCACTGCATTTTTTTAACAAAATTTTAAGTCATAAACGGCAGATTATCCTCCGTCAAATGACGAAGATTTGGAAAATACCAATAATAAGTAATAATTATATTAAGAAATATACAATAAAATGTATTTTTCTTTTACCTGTTGTGTATAGTTATTATTTTACTTCCAAATAAAATTTTCAAACATCGATCTTTTAATAATTTAATTTAATTTTTTACTTGTTATATCGAAATAGTCTAGGGCATTTTGAAGCAGAAGGACTCAAGTCCATAATGATTTATTTTAAACATTTATTTTTAGGTTTTGCATGTAAAATATTTCATTTTATTTTCTCAACTTTAAAACAAAACTAATTGATTTAATAATTACAAAAATTTCATCAATCAGCATGAATATCTGCAGAAGTTATGAGACCATAATTACAGAAAAAATACGGTTTTGGCTCTACTGAACATTTGGTTTTTTGGAGTTGCATCCGTATGCTTCTCGGGTACAGATATTTTCTCTTAGTATGGGCAACGCCGCTCCAGGAACAATTTATTGGTTAACCAACACTTCTGCCATAGGTCAACCAAGTGTTTCGCTACGTTTGGTGACTTTGCAGGGGTGCCCGGGTTTATGGGATAAGGTTTGTCCGGATCTTGGCGGCAGATCTGTCTGCCCACCAACTGCATGGCAGGCCAGATCAGGAGAGACGGGTGAGGGAGACCTTTTCACCTCTCCAGCAGGACTCTCTCGGAACATTGCTTTGCACCGCAGTGGAAGGGATCGATTCATATGTTCGTCACCCCTCAGACATTTTTCCTTCCCAGAACTTCCTCTTCTTCCTGTCCCTCCACACAGCATCCCTAAATATGTTATTGGCCCTAAGGGGAATTATTTTCCTCAGAGCCTACTGTGTGGAACTTATGAAGAAAAGGGCACATGTTTTTAAATTATAGTTGTTCTGTATTATTTTGTGTTAAAAGGTGAAATTTATCATAAAAAAGTACCTAACTACTGTCATTTTAGATAGATGATTTAGAACGAAATTTGATTAAAGATATATTTTTGTTATTATGTTGTTTAAATTACATAAATTACATTCTCGTCATTCTATATTTCACTACACAAAATAAAAATCTAATTTTAAAAAAAGACTTCAAAAAATGTTTATCAAAAAATCGAATGTTTTGTTTTTTACATTAGATCCACACAGGAGGCCCTGAGGAAAATAATTTCCCTCAGGGCCTATGTCATCTTTGGGGATGCTGTGTGGAGGGTATTTTTAAGGAAATGAAGGAGAGGAAGTTCCGGGAAGGAAAAAGGTATGAGGGTTGGGTAGGAATCTGGGGTTCAGTGTGTCTAGATCATCCGCCGCCAAGACCTAGACAAACCTTACCCCATGAACCCGGGCACCCCTGCCAAGTCACCAAACGTAGCGAACCACTTGGGGTGACCTATGGCAGAGATGTTGGTCAATGGTTAGCTTATTGAGTTACAATAACATCATTAGCTATCCACAATCAATTTAATTTGAAAACATACCTGGAACAAGTTATACTTCCTACTCCTCTGCATGACCTGATTCAGGAAAGACAGATTCTCCAAGATCGCCTCCCAGGGCAGCATGTCCGTCTCTTCCCCGATCATGTACTTGGACAGGTCGAAGGGGACGCTGTAGTTGACCTGACCTGCCCTGGCCAGGTTGAAGGCATCGTCCAGTAGCTGGGCCCGGGCTATGGTGGGAAAGTCCCTGAAGGAATCGTCCAATCCGTACTGTAGGAGCTTCCAGTTTGTGTGGTCATAGTTTACCCTGTAATGACCTGAAGTCAAAATATTATTAATTTTAATTTTAGACTTATGAGGTGTTTCACTTACGCAAGGTTCCAAGACAAAGTAGAACTATAATTTAAAATTCAGGATCATGCCGTTAACAATAACACTCCTTATAAGGTTCCATGTCTGGTCGTAGTACGGGATTTCACAATCTGAGTTCTCATAATTAATTAACTCATAAACGATACTTCCTCACATGATAATTCATCAGCATCATAACTTATCTCGATGACGATTCAGAACAAACTACCTCAGAATACACTTTTTATGTAATTTCATATTATAAAAATCCACTTACGTCAATGGCAAAGTATGTTAAATATTAATATAAGTACTCAAATTGCAATTCTCAGTTTTAATCGCTTTTAATCACAATCGTTCTTATTTATTTCCATGATGAATTATGACAATCTCAACGACCGTATTCTTAGACCAACATTACGAAAATTCAAATTATTAAAAAGTTGTCACTGATTAGACCGGTCACCCCTTATAATATGTAGATGGGGAAAAGGTTTAAATTACCGTTTAACTCCAGCCGCCTGTTTTCATTTATTTGGCAAGAAAAAAACATTGCCAAAAAGTGTATTTAATTAATTTTGCGAAGCTCAGTCACAGATATTTAGCATTATTTAGCAACATCTTCCGCTTAGTGTAGTGGTATTAGGAGATTTTCAAATGTTGTTGGGTTATTCGTAACCCGGGAATGTTTGTCTTTCTTTTTAAAAAAGAAAAAGAAAAAGAGAAAAAAAATTAAATGTCTTACGATCATTTTCTAAAGAATTAAAATTTCCACATTATACAACGCCTGCTTTGATTTTTTTTAAATACATCACCAAAAAGCGTGTTTTATTTAATTTTGCGAAGCTCAGGCACAAATATTTAAATGTCTTACAATCATTATTTAAAGAATTCGATTTTCCACAACAGCCGAAAAGGGGTTCATAAGTGGGATATTTTTAACTTTAAAGCAGTTTTATAGGCCTTATTTAACTTTCTTTTTTTCTGGGCTTATAAAAAAACTAATAATAAATACTCTATTATTATGTGTTCTAGTCGTAATATTTACAGTGAAACCCTCTGAAGAAGTTCCCGCTTAAGAAGTTTTCATGAGCGATTGACCAGCGGCTGAGAATAAAAGTTAAAAATGCTTGCAACTGTACAGGGAGGTTCCAATGAGAAAGGTCGATTATTCCCCGTATTTTGTAATTTTTAAAATTAAAAATTTACTATTTATTTATTTCATTCAAAACTTGCTTAAATATATACCTACATTCAAGTAACCAATAAAAATTCTCAAAATGCACGATGATAAATTATTAAATATCGTGTACTTATTATAAGTATTTTTAATAATGTCTAAACAAAATAAGTGTATAAAAAATTTGAAATATTTTAGTTTGTAAGACCTTAAATAAATAGAAAAACTGAGGCATTTGTGTCACAAAACACGTTCTCGGATGTATTTTTGAATAATAATTATATTTTAACTATAATTTAAATTCTGAAAACTGTGTTGACTAGATTATGTGTTGATTTATTTTGTTGTATGATTATATGATTTGAAATTTGTGTTGTTCAATAGAATCTATCGTTTGAAAATTGAACAAATCTGCCAACGACCAACGGTTTTAGTATATTAAAAGTACACTTACTTTTTAAAAATTTTAAAACTGCGTGTACCAGATAAAATAACAATCTTTCAAAATCAATTTCTCTTTTTTGTAAAAAAGAGTCAATACGTCTAGAATTTGATTTAAAAAGGACTAATTTCCGGTATTCTCTGGTAATACCCCCTTAAGAAGTTTGGCTTTTCGATCCCTCGAAGACTGAATCGCCCAATTCATCCCACTTATAAGGTTTTCCCGTCTAAGGAGTTTTTTTCCCGGTCCCTTGGAAAACTTTTTGGGAGGGTTTTACTTCATTAAAGAATTAAAGGTATTTCTACGCGATCTAATTTTCAAACCAAAATTACATGATTTTGCAATGCTAAGGCTTGGTAGTGCATTACTACTTAATCTAAATAAATTCAGAATTTCTTTTAATTTTCAATCCTTCAAAACCCAGTTCAATTTTTTTGGTGTTAGGCTTTTGTTGCACTAAACGACTAAACCATCAATAGTTCAACTAACCTCACCATCTTTCCAAAAATTCTACCCTTTCCACAAGTTCTACATTTTCCAAAATTTTCTACCTACTTGCTCTACAATTTGGTCCACTGGGTGTTCTCATTTTACTCATAGTTTCACCGCCTAACCCAGAGAATTTCGGTCATGGATATCAAAACATTGAAAAATGTTTTGTTGACCAAACAAATTAATAAATTCTAATCTCGTCGAATTCAATGTTTCAAAGACCCAATCATGTCTGATTACGTCTAAAAGGGATCGAAATGACAATCTAGTCTCCTTCAACGGTAGCATTCTTCCAAACAGGTCCTCCATTGATATGCTCGGTGTAACTCTAAGTGACCAGCTCAGGTACGGGGGCTCCATCGAGGCCAGAGTTAAGTTGGCCTCTCAGAAACTGGGCGTACTGTACAGGGCCCGCAGATACTTTAATTGTACACAACTGCTAACCCTGTACAAATCGCAAGTGCGCCCCACTGTTGAATTTGGCAGCCATCTCTGGTCTGGAGCCCCGATGTACCTGAAAAACGCCCTCGACTCTGTGCAGAAACGGGCGGTCCGCTTGATAGATTCTCCTGTCTTAACAAACGGATTGCAATCTTTAGAGCACAGGCGTCGGGTGGGAATGCTATCCTTGTTCTACCGGTATTTCAATGGAAGATGCTCCGAGGAGCTAGCGTCATTGATCCCCTCGGCACCGGTGCATAGTCGGGAAACACGCCAAACGCGCGCCCAACATATGTACACAGTTGACATTTGTCACATGAGAACGGGACGCTTCTACGACTCGTTTTTGTGTTCAACAGCTCGGCTGTGGAACGATTTGCCGGCCTCTGTGTTTCCTCCTTCCTATAACATGGGTCTCTTCAAGACCCACGTTCACTCCTTCCTCTCCTCAAAAAGACCCTCCTCACAGCATCTTCAAAGATGACATAGGCCCTGAGGGAAATTATTTTCCTCAGGGCCTCCTGTGTGGAGTTAATATAAAAAAAAAATAAAAAATAAATGTTACTATTATTTGAGTTTGCTCAGGGCATGTGACTTGAAAACAATACGCTTGCATTACATTGAACAACTGGTTTATGTTTATCTTACAAATTATTATCTACATCTTTATGGCGAAACGCAATAATAAACAGTCTTGGATTATAAATAAATATAGATCACGGAAATTTGAAATGCTGTACAGGACAATAAATCCAATAATGAGATAAATATGTATTTTTTTCTCCGTTTTATTCTCTCTTTCGATATAAGTCCTCAAAATATTTCTAGGAAAATAAGTGCGTCTTTTACGACGTGCATTTTGAAGATTTTATTCTGAAAAATAAAAAATAATTGAAGTACTTGGATACTATTTTTAAAGAAATTTACAAAAAATATGAAATATTCTGAAAGTTCTATTCAATGTTATTTTATAATAAAAAAGCATAATTATATGTCTACAAAAAGGGATATATGATTTTTGAAAAAATAAAAAAAACTTTATCTTGGCTCTCCTGGACAACGCCTTTCGTTAACGCAGCTACTTACAAGCGACTCAATCGCCGCTACTCGCTACCTGTCATACTATTTTGCTAGTTTACAAACACTAATAATAGTATGGAAGGTACAGACTACAGACGAGCGGCGATTGCATCGCTTGAAAGTAGATCCATGGAAGAACGGCGTTAGTTCTTTACGCATTTCAAATTTCCATGATCGATATGTTTGTTTACCTATTCCCAAGACGTTGAAATAGACCCAAGTGTCGTTGGCGTTTTCTGGTAGAAGTATCGAAGTCTTCTCGGTCTTCTCAAGCCATCCTTTGGGGACTGTGTCCCAAGTATCAGAGTTTGTATTACCGACCCCGTAAGTAAGTGGGACATACCACAGCTCTTTGGTCATTCCTTTGGTCGGGTTTGCCAAATAAAAACGAGTCTGAAACATAATAAAAAACTTTAAACAAAGTACTTTCTTTTATTTTGGTTGGATAATTCTGCCTCAAATCCAAATTTGAATTTTGCATGAAAAAAGCCGCGCAACCGTTTCCCTTATACACATCAAACCAAATTGGTATTTTTTGAACCTGTGTGATAGTTGCTGTTCCATTAGCGTAGTTCCTTGTGACATTAATAACTGGATAGCCAGACTGTAGAGTCCAAGTCTTCATCAGGTCTGATATGGTGATATGCTCTGGTAAGGTGGAAGTATCGTTTGCGGCCTCGGTGAAGGCAGTCCAAAGGTCGTTCTGATCAGCATTTCGGAATTGCCTGGAAAAAATGGCGTTTGATTTTAGGGGTACATGACCAGAGTAACTTTTTTTGTTAAAAATTATGCATATAAATGATGAAAACATACCATTCTCGCATATATTCCACTAATCCTTGATGGAACGCTTCCTCGGTTAAGATCTTATTCAGCATTCGCAATAAACTTGCAGCTAAAAATATAAAACAATATTCCTAGTACAACAGAATATAGAATTCCATGACAAAAAAAACACAGAATAAGATGATTTTTATTAATATTTTTTGGAATTCACCCCCCAAGCCACGATTCCATATTGTAGTACAGAATGTGCAAGTGGTTTAGTATTTTTAATGATATAGTATTTCTAAGTCTAAAAAATATATAGATGAGCTTTCTCATTCTGTCTGCTGTGGAGTTTATTTGACTTTTCCATTTGATGTTATTATCATACAAGATATTTAATTTTTTCTTTACTACTAATGTGTATACAGTTTTAGTTGCAGGGTGTGATTCTAAGAAGGCTATTTCTTTCATGAATTTTTATGTTTACATTTATATTTAAGATATTCCCTGTTAGGCTATAATGTAGGAAGGAAGTGCACCTTTCAGCATTTAGTGACAATAAGTTTTCGTTAAACCATAGTTTTACGGTATTTATTGCATTATTAGCTGACAATTCGACCTCTTTCCAAGAATTTCCTTCAATAGTTATTAGTTATTACGTATCATACGCATAAGAAACAATGTATCCAATGATTGGGAGTTCAAAAAGTTCATTTACATACAAAATGAATAATAAAGGGCCTAATACAGTTCCTTGTGGAATTCCAAAATCTATATTTTCTATTTCACTTAGTTCGTTGTTTACTTTGAATTTGGGTGAATGAAATCTTATCTGACCTAACCCAAAGTTAACCACTGTTTTCATCGTATTATTTTTCAGTTACCGTACAATCACTGACATCCATAGAAATACAAGTTAAATAATTGCCAAAGATGCTTCTAAAACTTTGCTTTTTTTAATGAAATTAATAAATCGCTTCATTTATAAATCTTTAACATTAACACCAGAAGGAGATTACGATTTTTTACCTATGATAATTATAATGAATGTACCACATAGATATCATACAAATGAAAAATGCAGCTGTTTTGGTAATAGTTTAAATATAAAAATAAATGATGTAATTACCCTTGATGTAGGAAATATCATCGAATAACTGTCCGATTTGAGTTTCATCATTGACTAAAGATGAGACTGATCTTGTGGTCTCCAAACTGTCGGCCACCATAATCTGCATTCTGTCTGAACTAAACTGATCCAGCATGCCCCAGGTGGGTTCAATCTGAAAAAAAAAACTTATTATTATGACTGCAATTTCCAAAAAGCATGTGCGTATGTATGTCCGACTGGTTTTTTATAAACCGTCGGACTGGAAATAATTTATTATGGATATGAAAAAAAAAATCAAAAGGAATTCATATAACTTACAGCCGCAGGACAGGAGCTCGAAAAAACAAAAATAGATATTGTAAAATCAAAAATATACCAACCACTGGAGAAACAGAGCAATTTAAATCTTTTTTCTTGGATTGCTAATGGAATTTTTTTCCGCCCACATTAGAAAAATCATATCTCCGATTTTGAATATGGAGACATAAAAACTGATTATAGTTCTATATAGCCAATAAATACACCTATCTTTTGTCAATTATCACATATTCGTAGGATTTATAAAAAAAATATTAATCTTTAAGGTAGCGACAGACTCGCAGCTCACATCAAAAAGTTATTTATAACACAATAGCGCTCGCCATACAATCCCATGAGACCCGCCAGACGTAAAAAGATGATGCGCTGTGATCGCGGTTTGAATCTTCGCTAATCGGAATTATTTTTCGTATTCGCTACAGTGGCGATATCAGAAAAGTTATGCGACCCCCTCTCTACCGTAAACAGGAGAGGGGGTAATTTTTAATACACGGAGCATGCACGGAGCTGTCAAGTTAACATATCCAGTACAAAGAAATGATATTCTCTCGACCGCTTCCGATTTCAACTGACCCCTTCTCCTGCCGTAGGAAGGAATATTTTATAATGTAGTGTGTCGGTAGAAAAGATACTTATAACGCAGTATCTTTTTGATGTGAACTTCGCGTTTGTCGCCCGCTTTAACCTTAAAACATTTTAAAGAATCTAGAGAATATTTATTTTGTTATATTTTGAATGTACAATATATTATATAGTCGCTTTAATAAAAAAAAAAAAAAAATTGCCACATTTTGGCAACAAAGCAATCCGTGGCTTTGGAAATAGTGCCATAATGTGGCAAAAAGCGCTCGAGTGGTTAATATAGCTTTATAATTTCGTAAAATAACGCAAGTGAATTAATGTTAAATGTTCAAAAAGAAAACGGAAGTCTCAATGTGGCTAATATAAAAAAAAAACTGCGTAATTTTTTAAAAATAAAAGAAAATTGGAGACCGAACGTTTTCATATGGTGACGTCATGAGCTAAAAAATGGATTTATTTATTTTATTTAATAAAAATTAAAAATTTCGATTTCTTAATCGTAATAAAAACTAGCGCCCTTGGGGTAATTTTTCACAAAAACGGCGCTCTTCAAATTCTCCAATTGTTATTAATATGATTATCTATTCACACCATAATTTTCAAGTCATTATAAAATTCTGCAAAAGTTGTCTACGATGACTTTCCTTTTGAAGGCATTAATTACATAGTTTTATGCCACCCACCGCATCCACTCCGATGTATTCCAGATATGTTGCGAATCCCTCGTTCAGCCAAAGGTCGTTCCACCACTTCATGGTGACGAGATTACCGAACCACTGATGGGACAGTTCATGAGCCAACATCGCTGCAATAACCCTCTTGGATCTCATCGAGTCCGAATCCGGGTCCAGGAGGAGACTTGTCTCGCTAAAAATTCAAAAATAAAGATTACATCTAAAAAAATAAATTCACGAAATGATATTGAAGGGGTTTCTCGCCATCCTATTCATAGCTTATCCATAGGATAAAGTTTACTTTCGATTTACGGTTTATTTATTATTTAAGTCGAAGTTTATTATTCGGTACTGGTGTGCTAGCACAGTCGCTCTATAACGATCGGTAGGATAACTATCGGTAACTTCTCATCGTTCCCTACGACAACTGCAGATCGCAAACGAATAGGTGACAGTTCACAATGACTAAGTGTCCTTAATATATTCGATATCAACTGTTGTTTGTACGTTAGCGATGT
The DNA here is from genome assembly GCA_951813805.1 of Limnephilus auricula. Classification (NCBI taxonomy): domain Eukaryota; kingdom Metazoa; phylum Arthropoda; class Insecta; order Trichoptera; family Limnephilidae; genus Limnephilus; species Limnephilus auricula. The sequence goes on along the minus strand of OX638389.1, from coordinate 40,083,087 downwards.
GCAGTTGTCCTAGGGAACGGTGAGAAGTTACCGATTGTTATCCTACCGATCGTTATAGAGCAAGCGTGCTAGGGCCTCTGGAGCCTATGCTTAGTGGCTAGATATTGGATACGTTGGCCGAGTTTTCTAACTATTGAGTATCTATTTTTATTTTGAATAATATTCGTTATTGTATGGATAAGCTTTGGGAGGATGGTGAGAAACCCCCTGATAATTTTTATTTTTTTTATTATTATTTAAATAATTTTGCTAAACAAACAACGTTTATCTTCATATTTTAATTGGTTATTTATTTAATTTTATTCTGTCTCTTCTCTTTTTGTTTTCTTCTTCTTATTTTATCAAACACAATTTATATAGGACTTTTTATTATTATTTTTATATTATTTAAATATCTGTGTTCCATATATCATCCTAATTTGACTGCCCTAAAACGGGATTCTTCCTATTTGGGCAGCCAAAACATTCAATAAATAATGTATAATATTATATGTTTAAAAAAGTAAATAAATAAAAAAAAATTGAAATTAAAAAAATCTATTATAATATGATTATTAACATTGTAATTCATATACATAAATTGTAAATTTCAAAAAAGTCTTTGTTATTATACGTGTAGTCTCGGAATGGATTATCAATTTTCAATGCCAAAATTATAATGTAGTGCAAAACACTTCCGGAAACGGGTCAAGCCTACCTACTATAAAAAATTAATGAAAATTTTTTGGAACCATGGTGAGTAGAAAATGTATGGGTACAACATATTTATGAACATCCTTGATCTGGAGCGGATGAAGCATTTAAATTATTTGCAAGTGATCACATTTTCACTTGCAAATAATTTAGTTGTCAAAACACAGGATTTTGCATTACTACGTAATTGCTTAGCTAAATAGTAATTTCATTTTAATTTATATAATGATAACGGATAAATTTCCGCCTAGTTATCGGCCACCTTGATTGTTGGTAGAACTATTCCTTATATCAATGTGACATTTTTATGGCAGGTCTCTACTGCCAAATAGAACGAAATTTAAACGAAAAACTCAAATGCGAAAAAAAGTTACGTAACTACGCAATTTTATTTATAAACTAGCTGACCAGGCAAACTTCGTACCGCCTCAGAATCAATAAATGTTGTGTTTAATTTATTAGCTGAAATAAATTAAGTTTTTATTAACCGCTTGGACACATAAGCTTAATTTCACGATAATTTAACGTAGGTAGACATAGGAATGACGTATGCCGCGTACCTGAGTTATTGTTAAAATAAATAGGTACCTACTCTAAGTTCAAAAAATGAAACTGAGCTGTTGACTAAGCACGAAATGTTCGGCACACTACACCATTGACAGTTCGAATTGATTCAGATTATGTCGACCAATGCACATTATTTGAAAAGCCGTTCCATACAAATTTTCTTCATAATTATTCTTCCCTTGATTTTTTCCGATATTTTAATAATTATTCTGTTAATCGGAACGGAGACAAATCCAACAAATCAAAGATCATAAAAATCGGTTCAACCGTTCTTGAGTTATAAATGGTGTAACTAACCCGACTTTGTTTTATATATTAAGATATTATTTTCCAGTTTTAGTCATATTTTTCTTGCATTAATTATGTTAAACGAAGTATTGTTTTGCATAAGTGTATCTAAATAGTAAATACATGCTGTATTGCATGTTAAGTACCAGCAGGATTTTAACCAGCGATTCCTGAGCATATTTGGATTTGAAAATGAAGATTTCATTTTGCTGTCCGATGATATTTTTCAAAATAAAAAAAAAATATTTATCAACATCATTATAATAACACCTCGCCGATGGGTAGTTTGGTGGATACCGCCTGGCGGGTCACACTATACGCACAACGTGTTGTTCCGGCAGCACGGTATCAGACGAGATAGAGTGCATAGGTTTCACGTAATTCGTCTCTTAATATAGCACTGTGATGTGGTGAAGTGTGATGGAAAAATCGGACAGCAAAATTGCATTGTATTTTTTATTCCAAATAAGCTCAGGAATCGCTGGTTAAGTTCCTCTTGGTACGTGTTGTTGCACTGTGTATTTGTGTACAAATAATAATGACTTACCTAAAGGTCAACATTCCCCAATTTTCCATAGCTCCGGAGGCAAAATCTGGTATGCCTAGGAGATCTATTTTAGGCAAGGCATACGTAACTCCAAAGTACTTCATGTAAAACTGAAAGATCTTCGGTCCAATTTCAGCCGCGTACTGAGTCTGCTGCAAGAACTCCTTCCTTGCCCAGATTTTGAAGGGTATTTTAACATCATCGACAACAACAGGCTTGGCTTCCAAGGCTACTAGATCTGACACTGTGTATCCCACTAAATAAGATGACATCGGAATGGATTTCTCAAAATGACTCCACACCATCTCTTCTCCTTCTCTGGAATATAAAATTTATAATTTAGTAGATAAGTCTGCAACAAAACTGGAAGAAATATATAGCTCATTACAGTAAAATCTACTTACATTGGTTCTTCTTCAACCAAAGGCATATTGGAAATAGCCGTCATATTCGCAGGCCTGGCTATGCTGATCTCAAACACTGCCTTAAAGTTCGGTTCATCGAAACATGGGAAAGCTTTTCTTGCAGAAGTCGGCTCGAATTGTGTCACCAGCAACGTTCTGAAAAAGTTAACAAAAACATCTGTGTTTCCTATTTTGATTCTGTAAAAATGTGTTTAATTTGCATCTGAAATTATTATCTTACTCATCAGTGTTGTTGTGTTTGAAATCGCTCCTGTAAAATCCGGTTAATGAATCATCTATCAATCCCTTAAACGAAATCTCTAGTGTATAATTTACATTTGGTTTTAAGTGAGACTCCAATGTCAAAATGAGCCTATCAATGTTTGGTTTCATTTCTTTGGCAATGACTTTTATGTGTTTCTTTTTCATCGTAGACAAAAGATGGGTGCCATTCAAATGTTGCTTTATTTCTTGAGTAACCTGAGAAATATTGAGCTTTGGTATTTCTTGCTCTACGGCATTTGAAAATTCTGTGGTGTTTTCTAATATGTTTTCTTCATCATTTGCTATTTTACGTTCTGCACTACTGTCAGAACTAGAACTAGCACTTGTATCACTTTCAGGAATATCATCCTCATCAGCACTGACGCTGATGCCATCAGCACTACTGGCACTGGCAGCGCTATCGATTCCAATGACACCTTTTTCATTTGTCATTGCCATGCCAACTTTGTTTGCTTCTTCTGTAGTTGCTTCATCATTGGTTGCCAATTCATAATTATATTCTGTTAATCCAGCATCCCTCCGTGATCTGTTATTAAAAATCTGATTTCCATCGGTCATCCGGGCGGTAACAATCTGCTGCTCAGTCAGTATCGTGTTATTATAAATCTCTAAATCTTTTGCGTGTAAAGAGATATGCTTGACATTTGTTTTCTTGGTGTGCAAAGTTATGGCAACAGTCCCTTCGAATGTGAAGGCGACATAATCTGGTTTTATCTTCAGTCTGTAGTAGGTTGGAATAATGTGTGGAAGCAGACGGATGTGATCGTCGACATTTCTCACGTGGATTTTGCCAATGTTCCACAAATCATCGTCTTCTACTACAGCTTTTTCCTGAAACATACAATTTTTATTGAAATTATTTCAAAGATATTCTGATTTTGGCGAATATTAAAAAATAATACATGTTTTATTATCTTGTTGTGCTACCTCCTTCTAGAAGGAGGTAGCACAACACGGCATAACACCCCAAAAACAAACAACGAAAATGCTTTAGGCCGTGAAAATCTAAAAACGATGTTTGAAATTGTTTAAGTTTTGATTAGTGACCAAATTATTCAGAATTGTAATGTTATTTTTAATTGCTCTAGTTTTGATTAGCGCCTTCACTCGTAGATGTTTGTTTAATTTCGGTTTCATTTTCAGGTAAAAAAATATTTTACAGAATATTGGAATTTTGTTTGTCAAAGTAGGAAATTTCCGTTTTAGGATAGTCAAATTAATAATCTTATTTTAATTTTCTTGTTATTAGTTACAAGATACAGATTTTTGTTGTTTCGTTTGTTTTTCATTTTGTTTTTTTGAATTCTTTTATTATTGTACAACAGAATTAATCCAATTATTATACTACAGTTTGATCGCAATTACTTTTAAGAGCGATTGACCAGCAGCTGAGAATAAAAGTTTAAAAATGCTTGCAACTGTACAGGGAGGTTCCAATGAGGTATTCTCTGGTAATGCCCTCTTAAACAATTGTCAATTTTTTATGTCAGCATTTAGGCAGGTGACTTCAAAAAATAGTTTTACGGCATTTATAGACGGTCACCCACACCCAAAATCACTTCATAATCAGACCATTATAACACTTCTTCAAACGTCACAAAATCACTTTATGGCGTCATTTTTAATTAAATGAAACAAATAACTTTGTGTAAACCACTATACAATCACAATTATCTACATGTTTCAAAACCAAAGGTTTTTTCGTCGGGATAATAACATGATTAATATGATAATTCATGTTATTATCCTGACGAAGAAACCATCGGTTTTGAAACATGTAGATAATAATTGTGATTATATAGTGGTTTACACAAAGTTATTTGTTTAATTTAGTTATTATGGTACCTAATGCTGCGTACGAACGGCGCAAAACGCCGCTTGCGATTGCTTGGTTCCTTTACGCATTTTATCTTCTGTTTATACGCAGCATTACGTAACATTTCACCATCAGCATACGTTGATATAACAAGTATTAATTTGTTTTTATTCATCTTTGCCGCGATTTCCACCAATTTAGGTCATTCGAATCCTTTTCCAAACAAAATGATCATAGTTTTTGTTGCACGTGAAATAAAAAGGGTCGAAATATAAACATTGTTTAAGACTTACAGCATCTTTACGTGGAATGAAGAAATAAACCAGGACGCCTACGAGCAGGGCCAGTACGAGGACGGCCAGTACGATGAAGACAGCAGCCTTGACGGTGACGAACACCCCTCCCTTTCGCTGATATGTGATGGTGCTGCCGCCCGTCTCTCCGGGCAGGAACTCCTGGCGACTGCCGGTTAGGATCATTTCTGGAATCATAGGAAAACCTAGTAGTTGTAGTTTGTTGTCTGAGGTTTGTCGGTTTATTGTCCTAGTAATCGTTAATGGTACTTTTCAGATTTTCGGATCTACACGTTGTTTTACGTGAAAATTTGGAATTCAGAAAAAGGAAATTTCAGTTCTGTGAAGCAACTGGCCTAATGGTATAATAACAGAACTCGGACAGGACTTTTAAACAACTTGAAAATTAACGTTCAAATATTAACAATTCATCAAATTTGGAAGTTAATTTTCAAGTTCTGTGAAAGTCCTATTCAAGTTCTGTTATAATATCATTATGGGCTAGTTGCTTCACACAGCTGTAATTATTATAACTGAACTTTAATAGAACTAACCCATCCTGGGTTCAAGTCCTACATAGATGTAAATGTAATCTTCTTCTGATTCCTCTGTTTTTCAGATTTTCGATTGAGTTTTTCAAACATTGTTATCATTTAATTAAAAAAATATTTGTAATGGATTGTCTCGCCTTTTTTAAATAATCTATTTTTCGACTCTCAACAGTTTTATATAAAACAAAGAAAACGTTTGTAGGTTTACAAAAACATCACCGAAACTGTATTGGTAATATTGTCATATTTTATTATGTACATTCTAGCCTTGAAAATGCTGATATTTTTAAAAATTCGTATAATAATTACATATTTTAAGATAAGTATTGTCTTCCTGGTAACATTTCCGAAGATTTTCATTTAAGATTGTCATGAGAAAATTTGAAGGCTGCCAAAGAAAGGCGAACGGATACGGAGGCAATACTTGTTTGTACTGTTGTCAGGTACAAAAACTATTGCATGCTATACAATACTCAGGGCTAAGCAAATACAGCTGTTTTATGTAAAGATTTGCTCATTGACTCAATAATTTATTTTCATAAATTTCCATACCAGATCCCGAATTTCTTGATACTTTTGGCAGCTCTGTTTTTTTGTGATTCATTAGAGTCATTAGACAGGTTAGGTTCCGATTTTTTGTGTAAGTCAGTATTTTGTTAGTTTATTTCGTTTTCTTCCAACCGCTAGATGAAGGCATTTTCGTAGGGATGACGAAGTATAAGGTGGTTTTTTCTCAAAGCTATTTAGCGTAACAAGAATATTCTGCCCCCTGATGATTTTAAAATACAATATAGTTATTTTTGGTTTTAATTTGTTTGTAACATTTTTTTAACGAATCGGTTTAACCCGTCGTAAATCAATTTACACACCTCTAAAATTGAAATTTAAAATCGTATAAGTACGTCGTTTTAATGTGGTTCAACTACAGTTTGAAAATGGCGTTATAAGCCAAAACAGCTGTAACAAAAATAAAATCCAAAATATTTTCAAAAATTAATAATAACATTATTAAATTTAATGAAATAAGATGCAGTTCTACGAATTAAACAAAAAAAACAATAAATATATCGTAACATTGTGTTTGGTCAGGAGTTGTTTTATAACTTTACAGCTAAAAGTTCAAAGCTTCTTTGTCCAAAGGTGGTATATGACATTTAGGTATATATAATACTTATATACATATTTATTAACTTAAAAAATATACTAAACTTTAAAATTCTTAAAAATATATACTACGCTCTAGCCATTCAATAATACAATATGGTATCGTTGCATGGGGGGGAGCATACAAAACCTCAATTTGGCCACTGGAAAGTACTCAGAGACTATTAATCAAAATTATAACTAAAAAACCATCAGATTATTCAACCTCCCAACTTTTTCAGGACTTTCAAGTTCCACCTGTTATCTTACTTATCTGTTTTTCAGTGCATGTATAAGCTAATCAATTTGAATGTCTATAGTGTTAATTATAAATTATAAGTATAATTCCAGAAATGATTTAAATCATGAAGAAAATTCTCTCCCTAAATACGAGGTTTCTCAACTAGGGAGGTATTAATTTAGATCAAGAAACATCTTATACATATATTTACCATTATAAATAAAATAAAATAATCCATAAAAAATGTAAACAATGTGATATATGTATTATGTTAATATTTCTTTAAATAAAAAAAATAAAAAATATATAGCTTGTCTATTTGCTTTGCTCTGGATTTATGATTATGTGAGGTATGTGCCACTTTGTATTTTTTCAGATGATGAACCGAAATTACCTACGTGGTCGAGGGATAAGGTTCGCGACTAGTAATCCAAAGGTCGCGGGAGTAAATCCCGGCATACGCAAGTAAATTTTATTTGAGTGAATTGAGTTATTTCACAATTTAAAAATAATTTAAGGCATAATTGCGGCACGTTCCAGAGTGGATGTTACTCTCAGTATCGTCCTATTGAAAGACCACCATTCAGCACTGAAACGTTGCTGAAAATGGCTTTTAGATATGTTTGGTGACCAGATCTGAATAGTCTGGTACTTCCCTGCCTTCCTCTTCGCAATTTCCTTCCCTTTCCCTCTTTGCCCTCTTTTTTCGGAGCATACTTTGCAATTTTTTTCTATCGAGGGAATTTTATATGCTTACCGTTTCGGCTCGATATCATCGAGAAATTATCTTAAAAAATAAGTTATATATATTTTTTTGGAATTCCAGTGATCAAGGGACATATTATGTTATAAATCGGTAGAAAATCGGAATTCCCAGCCTTAACTTGCAGTGTCCAACATGTCGGAAGGTAGAGTGGGGTAGTTGCCCGAAAACGGAATAATTGTAATTCGGTCGAGGGTTTGACTAAAACCATTCGACTACCTTCCCCCACTCTATTTTCGACATGTCGGATGCAGCAAGTTGGATGGTGTGCAGGGTCTTTCTCAAAACAAAAGAAGGTCAGAGAATTTCCTCTAAGCAATAAAGTCCAAATAAATTGAATATTTATGAACGTATCCAAAAACTAAAAACTGTTTTCAAAAGGTGATGAAATACGCTTTTCATATTATTAGAAATTAACACTTATTTTTTAATATAAAAATTTGGAACGCAAACATAAAAAAAGTTCTAAAAATTTCTCACTAAGCCATTAGCCGGGAGTTTTCTAACTAATATTAATTGTGAAAAAAAACACACACACATTGTTTTATTAGACAAATGTATTATAAACCTTATTATCACTTCACAGTTTGTCGTTTCATATAAATAATCAAAAAGTTTCATAATTTTTTATTTTCAAATAACTGTGGGAAAATTTTGTTTCATAGAAGTATACATTTTAATTTGTCTCTGATTAACTTTCATATTTGAATACAAAGCGTGGTCTTTTCTTTTTTAAAACCGTTTAGATCATATTTCTCACACGACAATAAAAGAGATCCAACGATTTCTATGAGACCTATATGAGCCGTTCCGAAAAGCAAGCAAATTAGCCTAAGGGATTAATTCCGGATCCGCATCCGCAAATGCGGAATACTCGCATTAATTCAGACATCTTCATCCGCATCAATTAATGGGGAGCTTTTACAGATGCGGATTCATGCAATATTACTATTTATTAATTATAATTCACCATTTTTAAAATTTTATTATTAAACTAACTTTTAATTATAAAACTCTAGGCTTAAAATGCTAAAAAGAAATAACTGTTTTTGTTTTGTTCTCAAAATATGATTAAATAAAACATTTTACAATTAAATCGATTTTCATGTATTTATGTATTTAAAATTGAAATATCTTTAAAAAAATCTTAATAATCCGCATGTCATGACATGTCAAAATTTTTGCTGGTTTGTACCTGAGTTTCGGTGGAAGATGCCGTTGTTCTTCTTCTTCTTGGGCGTGGAAGTGAGTTCGATCTCGCGGAAGTGGTTGCTGCAAAGCGACAGCGAGGGATGTTCCCCCCGCGGGTGTTGGACCGCGGGCCCGCAGTCGCAGCTCTCTATATCACTCGGCATCTGTCATCCGACCGCGATCCCATTATGCGTTTCCCCTGCAAACAGACAAATGGTAACGGTATGTGAACATAAAATTTTTTTTTAGAAAGAATGTTTGAACAATTCCTACTACCATAATTAACCACTTGAACGCTTTTTGCCACAATACGGCACTATTTCCAAAACCACGGATTGCTTTGCTGCCAAAATATGGCAAGTATTCTCCAGATTCTATAAAAAGTTTTAAAGTTTACGATTTTATAATATTTTTTTATGAATCCTACAAATATGTGATAAAACACAAAAGATAGGTGGATTCCTTAGCTATGCAGAACTATAATCAGTTTGCATGTCTCCATATTCAAATTCGGAGCTATGATTTTTTTTAATGTGATTCGAGAAAAAAGTTTTATATTGCTCTGTTGCTCCAGCGGTTACAACCGTAGATGGTGCTTGTTCAATGATGGAGGACTTAGCTAGGAGAGCATTAATCAGCCGCTAATGGTTAATTGGGTCAGAAAACCAACTAACTATAGAGATAGCTTTTCTGCACATCTCTACACTGACAATCAATCCCTTCATCTGCATCCATGTTCCTCTGATACTCGAACATTATTTGTAAATATGTTTTATGCAAGTGAGACTATGGCATCCCCAGTGGGGATGTGTTGTGAGGCTGATGGTATTGGAGAGGTGAAGGAAATAGGAAGAGGAAGGTGGGGAAGTACCTGGCTTTTCAGATCTGGCCACAAAACGTGGCTAAAGTCATTTCAAGAAAAGTTTCAATTCTGAATCGTGGTCTAACACCAGGGCGATACTGAGAGTGTTTTCCACTCTGAAATATGACACAAATACATCATGTATTATTTTTTATTAATAAAATGTGGAATGACACAAATTAGTCAGTACTTGGCTATCCAGACCTGATCAACAAACATAACTAAAGCCATTTCGAGTAACATTTCGTTTCTGTGTGGTATTTCAGCAGGAGGATATTGAGAGTATCTTCTACTCGGGGAATGCATTTGACCGTCCTATTTCTCAATTTTTGGACATCTAGCACAGTGATTCCCTAAGTGGTCCCCAGGGAAACTCGACGCTCTATGTTGGCGTGCTAAAAAATGGGGGTTCACAAGTTGTAAGAGGGGGCCCACGAAAATTTATCTAGTTTCGATCGTTAAGAACAAAAATGTTGCCTTGGCTTTACTTATCAATGTAGGCACTACTAAAAAAATTAAGGGAGCAAAAAAAATAGCAAATTTTTCGGTGTTTTTTGACAGGCTGTGTATTTTGGTGAAAAATGGTCGTATTGAGACTTTAAAAAAGCATTTTGAAGCTTTAAGATTCCTATTTTCAGATTTAAGCTAACATTAGATTAGGCTAACATTTTTTAGGATTTACGGTTCTCGTGCTATCCTAACAGATAGCGCGAAAAAATAATTGTGCAAAGTTTTTGCTTTTTTTTGGTCCACTGGCTTGAAAAAATATTTTCCCCAAAGGGGGTCCACCGAAACCAGTAAAATTTTGAAAGTGGCTTACGAGAAAAAGTTTGGGAACCTCTGATCTAGCATTTGTTTGCATTATTTGTCTGTTATTTTTTTTTATAGTAAAATGAATTTTATTGGTATTTAAAAGTCGGTACTTTTACTGTAAATCTTTGAATATTTTTTTTTTATTTTTTAAAGAAAGACAAACATTCCTGGGTTACGAATAACCCAACAACACTTGAAAATCTCCTACTACCACCACACGAAGGTGTTGCATGTGTTGTGATGGAGGACTCGAACAGGCCAGCCGAGGAATCGAACACGGAACGCCTGGGTGGGACCCAAACGCGATGCCCACTCAACCACTGACCGATCTGACTGACTGAATATAAAAATGAATGTTTCTTTGTCGGTCCCGGATGAGTATCTATACCATTAATATTTGATTAATGGTTGTGTATATAATGGTGAGCTCTAACATTAAGAGGCTAGACTTTGAACGACACGCGAAACACCCGCGACTGTCATTCTGTCCCGCTCACAATAAGCTCACGTACACTTACAATACATGCGAATGCGAAATGTGCGAATGAGACAACGCTCAAATTTACCTACAGAAATCGCTCGAAAATGGGTTTATGGAGAATACACTTTTCTACACCGAAACTTTCACGAAATTGAAATTTAAAAAAAAATATATATTTTAAAAAGAAGAAGCTACGTCGGTAGCTTTTTATAATTTTATAATTCTTTATGAGAGTTGAGTTAGCAGCACTTTTTCCTTTAAATTTTTTTTTTGATAAATCGTACATGTTTGACAGTGAATGTTTACGTTAATACGAAACGCATCGAAAATTCGAAAACATACCGACATAGTTTTCACCCTCTAGAAGGCAGTATAAAAAAATATATTCATTTTGTGCAATTTTCGATGTAGAAAAGTGTTTTTTCCCGGGCGTCCTTTTTGTATGGGCCGAAAAGCGAAGTCTATCGTCTTAAGAAAATGTTATAAAAAATTACAAGAGATAGCGCACGAGTTGTTTGAAAAATGTGTGCATTCCATACAGTTTAGTGGCAATGGGGAAATGGGGGAGGGAAGAGGGGAACGAAAAAGGGGGGCGCGGGAGGTATAAGGGAAGGGTTTGCAAAGGAGACATAGTAGCGGTAGGGGGTCAATTTGGAAAATTCATGCTTCACACACGGACAGCTGTGTGTGGACTGCCCAGGCGTTGGAAAACCATCCAAACGCACTTCAATAAACAAAATAAAAATCAATTTTGGAGGTGGGAAGGGGTACCGCCGCCCCGGGAACCATTTATTGGATAACCAACACCTCTGCCATAGGTCACCCCAAGTGGTTCGCTACGTTTGGTGACTTAGCAGGGGTGCCCGGGTTCATGGGGTAAGGTTTATCTAGGTCTTGGCGGCAGATGATCTAGACACACTGAACCCCAGATTCCTACCCAACCCTCATACCTTTTTTCCTTCCCAGAACCTCCTCTCCTTCCTTTCCTTAAAAATACCCTCCACACAGCATCCCCAAAGATGACATAGGCCCTGACGGAAATTATTTTCCTCAGGGCCTCCTGTGTGGACCTAATGTAAAAAAAATAACACGTTCTTTCTTTGAGTAGCATTGCAACGCGCACCGGGTACTCACTGGTAAATATATAAAATTTTGAATTTAGGTTCCAAATAAACAAATAATAAAGTGTGTTACTTTTTACTTTTGCATTGCTATTCAATACATCGTTTTCATAATGTGCTCGGAATCTCTAGGTACTGTTAATTACTACCTCCCCTCACCTTAGTAATTACAATTAGTAAACACCTCAAAGTGTTATTTCAATGGCTTTAACAATATTGTTGTCTTCGTCAGCATGAGCTGATTAAATCCAATCATTATTACTTGGGCACTCTTCTTCGAAAACAATGGAATCATTCTTCCTCTAAGTACTTCTTACAAGAGAACATTAAAATATTTGAATTATGCTTTATCGTTCGCTTTAGTGTATGTTCTAGTTCTAATAATAAACAATTATTGGTTGTTGAAAATAATAATAGTAATCTATATAAAAATACTTGCTGAACTCACTGGTGTTGCCAAGGCTGTTAGCAGAGATTTTCGAAATCAGATGTTGACAGTAATTTGCCTCATTTTTTGAACACCAAATGAACAAATTTTGGTAAAAATTCTGCTTTATTGAAAGGGAATATAGCGAATAACTAAATGGTTCTGTTAGTGGAATAACACCTGTATGAACCGCAACTGCACAGTATCATTATGTAAATTAAGGTATAAAATTATTTATTTATTTATTATTTATTAACGTCCTAGTGGGCTTTAAAGGCTCGGTCAAACAGAAGGCGTACTTACCGCGCGTCAAAGCGTCAGCGTAAAGTCTCCTCCAAAACGCCGTAACGTCGCGTACTTTCTATTTAAACGGCTTCGACGTGTTCAGTACGACCAAAGAGTATGGATATTACATTATAGTTCCATGAGTACAATACAACGCAGCGTTATACGTCCGTGACGTTTTAACGCCTTGACGCGCGTAAGTACGCCTTCTGTTTGACGGAGCCTTTACATGAAAATTTTACGCATTGATTACAGTATAGTAAGGTAAATGCAGTTATAGAAAACAACAAGATTGTAAGAAAACAACATTGATATTATTCAACCCATTACCCCCAAACAGAAAAAAACTACGCACATTATAAAAATAAAATTTAAATATAGTTTCACATGACAAAATTACTTATATCATTAATGTAGGTAGCTATTCCAAATTCCTGTAATATTGAAAAATCTTTTTCTGAAAAAAAAAATATATATACAGATTTAGGAATTGAGATTAAAAGAATTTGGCATTCTCAGACTATAAAAATATTACCAATTATTATTTCTGCTACTGGCATTATACCTATCTCTCTCATTAAAAATTTAGGTATATTAGATTTGTCAAAGAATTTATATATAAAAATGCGAAAGTCAGTCATTTTATACATGTAGGATTACGAAAGATTTAAAAAATATTTATATTAAGGGATCAGTAGGATTTATCGGTCCAATTAGGAGCCGAACCCTCTGATATGAAAATATCTGGAGTCGGTGAATTATTTTCCCATTTGGTACTCTGGTAGGTTAACATGTTGTTCTTGTATTGTTTTATATTAATTATACTTATATAATACTTTAATTAATGAAGATAATATTAGCGAAAGTCAATCGAAAATCCGAAACAGAAAAATCAGAAAAAGATACGGATACATCTGGGACATCTTTTTCTGATTTTTCTGTTTCGGATTTTCGATTGACTTTCGCTAATATTATCTTCATTAATTAAAATATTATAATTTGAGGTTTAACTCTTTAAGTTAAAAAGTTAAAAATAAAAATACTTATATAATACACTTGCATAGCGTGGATTAACTAGCTAATCATTTGTGGAAAAGTGTGTGAAAGGGTTAAGTTTTTCCTGTGGGGAAAATTTAGCCCGGACATGTCTGGTGATTGTAGTTTGTTTTTTTTTTGTCTCTAATTTTCTACATAATTTTTGTACATTTTTCAGATTTTATCAACATAATTTTTTTTATGTTGTAGTTTTTTAGTTTATTTACCATAAATTTATAATGTTTTTAACTTTTACTCCTCGCCAAGAGGCCCTATAGAAAATAATTCCGCTCGTGATCTAAGTCATCTTAAGTGTGTGTGTTTATGCTGTGTGGAGGGTCTATTGATGAAAGTAGGGAGATGAAGTTCTGGGAAGGAAAAAAACTATAAGAATCTCGGGGTCAGTGTCTCCAGGAGAGACGAACTTATAAATCTATCCCTCCCACTGCGGCGAAAAGCGTTGTTCCGAGAGAGAGCTCAAAAGGTTTCCATCAACCAGTCTCTCCCGATCCCTATGAACCCGGGCACTGCCAAGTTAGTCACGAAACATGGCGAACCATTTGGGATGACCTATGGTAGAGGTGATGATTTTCCAATGAATGGCTCCCGCCGATGGTACCCGTCCCCGCCTTCCAAATGGAATTATTTAAAAAATATATTTATACTGATATAATACATAGATGCTAAATTAAAAATATATATTTAAGAGAACCCGTTGATAAATTGCTATCCAGCTGCTAAACGAAACACCATTGTAATTATGTAGGTAACATTAACATCACATTTCTTAAAGTTTCAGGAAATAAAAATAATCAACGTCCTGGGGCCCTAGAGTACTCGCTCGATAACGATCGGTAGGATTACTATCGATAACTTCTCATCGTTCCCTAGCATGACTACAGATCGCCAACGAAAAAGTGACAGTTCACAATGACTAAGTGTCCTTAACGTATTCGAAATCAACTGTTGTTTGTACGTTAGCGATGTGCAGTTGTCCTAGGGAACGATGAGAAGTTACCGATAGTTAAATCATCCTATCGATCGTTAAGGTGAATGTCAAAAGAATTCATATTCTACGCTTTCATAGATGGCGCTCGTATAGTATTTTTACTTATAAACGCTTTTTACAAGTTATGCTTTGAAATATTACTATATCTACGAAATCTACGCCATCTACGAAAGCGTAGAATATGAATTCTTTTGACAATCACCTTAAGGGGGGGATATCAAAACTCGGCTTCACTGCAGTTAGGTATTTTTGGTACTTGTACGGCCCCGCTAGCGAACCACAATTTTTGCCGTCTATGGGGCAGACTCGGGTAAGATTGACACCAAATTGGTAAACCATTTAGCATTTTGATAAAGTACGAAATAAAAAATACACTTGCTCTATAAAATTTAAATTTGTTTACTAGATAATGGATACAGCTAGACAGACATATTAGCAATGGAATGGATAGATAGAAACATCTTTTACGCCCTGAACCTTTTTTGACGTCTCCGTTTTTTTTTCAATGAGACTTTGAATCTAATGGTGTTTTGACGTAGATTGTATGGTTTATAAAATGGTAATAACTGTATTTATAATATTACCGGAAAATAATGGGTGTGAATAAAGGGAGATCATAAAATAAAGTTGGGACAAATATTTTTAAGTACGTGCAATAGAAATGACAAAAGGTGGTTTTGTTTTTGAAAGTTTATTTCGACAAATTTTTTCGTACTCAAGAAAGAATATATTTCAAAATATTAGCTCAGATAAACAAAAAGTAGAATGACGCACATAAACGAAAAATCACAAAATTTAATACAAATTGATATAAAATCGACTAAATGTAAACTTGGTATGCAAATATTCAGCATAATATCCTACAAAAATTGCCAAGACTTGTGGATTTTAGAATGATATTAATTTTATCTTTAGTACTTGTGTTAAACAGTGTCAGTCGTACGGAATTTTTAAACCTCTCAACATTAATAGTAGAATCTTTTTTTTATTTTTATATATAACTTCGCACAGGAGGCCCGGAGAAAAATTGTCTTTAAGAGACCCATATTGTATGAAGGAGGAAACACAGAGGCCGGCAAATCGTTTCACAGCTGAGCTGTTGAACTCAAGAACGAGTGGTAGAAGCGACCCGTTCTCATGTGAGAAATTTCGACCGTGTATATATGTTGGGCGCGCGTTTGGCGTGTTTCCCGACTTTGCACCGGTGCTGAAGGGATCAATGACGCTAGTTCCTCTCTGAAGCATCTTCCATGTCTGAAATAACGGTAGAACAAGGATTCCATCGCGGTAGACGACCCTGAATAATTCTTGAAGCACGTGTGCTCCTGAGGCTGTTCCTTCTTATTGGCAGCTCGTGTACAAATTACCCAAAATTTATTTGACTCTCTCGACTCATCGCCTTGCCCCGCTGTGGGAGAGATGGATTCATACGTCCGCCACTCCTTTTTTATATGAATACCTTACAAACGTCCCACCTGCTCCCGTCTGGAGTCAGTGAGACTATGGCATCCCCAATTGGGGTATGTTGTGTGGCTGAAGGTGAATGGGGATGAGAAGGAAATATTGTAATTATTTCTACAAATCTCATGACGTCAGAGCTCACCACTATATGTATATAGAATCCTTCGCGGGCGTGTGCACAACAAATCACCTATTGTTTCAGCGCAATCGAATGAATGGTATAGGAAATTTTTTATAACGCCAGAGCTCAGCACTACATATAGAAACCATTAGGTATGTGCACAACAAATCATTAAAGTTTCTTTGCAATCGGAGTAATGCTTTAGGTACCATATAAGGAATTACGAAGGTGTGCATTTAACAACTTACAAAAGTTTCATCGCAATCGGATAAATAGTACAGGAAATAAATTCATAATGCTAGAGCTCACTTGCACTATAATATATATAGAAAATTTCAAAGGCATGTACACGTAGGTACACGAAAAATCCGCCAAAGTTTCATCGCACTCAGATGAATGCTTTAGGTACCGAATAAGGGACAAACAAAGAAACATTAATTTTTTATGTATTTTTTTTACAAATTTCA
This sequence comes from Limnephilus auricula, assembly GCA_951813805.1. Taxonomy (NCBI): domain Eukaryota; kingdom Metazoa; phylum Arthropoda; class Insecta; order Trichoptera; family Limnephilidae; genus Limnephilus; species Limnephilus auricula. The sequence continues at coordinate 40,066,223 of OX638389.1, read as the reverse complement.
TGACGCCAGAGCTCACTATTATTTATAGAAACATTGGCGGGTGTGCACATAACAACTCACCAGAGTTTCATCACAATCGGATAAATGGTATAGGAAATAATTTCATAACGCTAGATAGTAAATAATTTCATACACGACAAATCGTCTTTAACAAACAAACCGTTCCGCACGAGGAACAAACAAAGAAACATTCATTTTTATACGATAAAATAATTAATTATTTAATTTATACATTGCTTGTATAACACCTATTTCCCCCATTCATTGCTTGACGGAACTGCAATGCGAGCGCGCGACCTCTCCCCTCATTACTGAATAAATTTCCAAAATGTTACCGTAAAACCTGCGCCTTAAAGAGCGAGCGTGCTGGGGCCTCTGATATTCTAAATCTAAACAACAAAAAATAATATAACAATGTACTACACCTGTAATGTTTTTAAATGGGTTGGGACGTCACATACACGATGCAACATCGTCAGAATATTTATGTGCATAACATTAAAATCGTATGAAAATTTAGCGCCTGAGCCAGATTTTAAGAAAAGACAGGTAATTAAGATGCAGCCACGTTTATTAAAACTAAACTGAGAATTAACAGGTAAAACTAATTCAAGGAGACTGTGTTCATATTGTTGCCTAATTATTTTGGAACATATGAAGCAATTTAATTTTACACAATGAGAGTTACTTATTTTGAATGTGTTGGAAGCGTTTATTCTTTCAGTACTAAGGAAAATCAGTTCTTGGAAAAAATATTTCTTTTCAGTTTGGGATGCTGTTATGGGTAACAGCAATCATTCATTGGATAACTAACACATCTGCCACATGTCATTTCAAGTGGTTCGGTAAGTTTGGTGACTTAGAAGGAATGCCCGTGTTCATGGGGGGGTGTGGATTGTCTACGGCTTGGCGGCGGATGCGTTTTCCCACCTAATGTGTGGCGGGCCGGATATGGAGAGATTTTTTTTTAAAGTGAAAATTCTTTACGCACGCTTGACTTGGGGGGTAAGCTGGCGAATGCGTGACGAGTGCGTTACGAAAATTGTAGTCGGGCGAGGCGAACGGGCTGTATCACACTGTAGAAGCAAGAGAGAGCAGTGCGCGCGCACATTTTCTTTCTCTCTTCCTCTCATAGCCAGTGCACGAAGATGATTGTTCGTAATTTCATTTCGTTCTTAAACAATTTTATAAATACTGTAGGAGCAAGAGAGAGCAGTGCGCATGCACATTTTCTTTATTTCCAGAAGTCGTGTGGTCTAAAGCACACTCGTTGTTTTTTTTTAGGCGACTTTTTACCTTTTTTATCACTCTAGCGGGACTCTCTCGACCCATTGCCTTGCACCATAGTGAGGGATTGATTGTTTCGTCACTCCTGGACATACTGAACCCCAGATTCCTACCTACCTTGTGGATCCCAGATCTTCCTATCATTCCATTCCTTAAAAAAATACCTACACATTTTATCTCAAAAAATGACGTAGGCCTCGAGGGAAATTATTTTCCTCATGACCTTATATATTCAGCTAATGGATAAAAATAATTTTAAAGTTTAAAACAGGTTGGGTAATTTCAATGGATATAATACTGATATTAAAATAAATAAAATAAAAACATTAAAATAAAAAAGCAAGGAAAGAATGTATATGGTAAAAACCAATTGATAGATATTAAGAAATTATTATAAAATTAATTCTACTCGTAGATTTATTTATATTTATGCAATAACTCAGGTACGGGGCCATACGTCATTCCTATGTCTACCCACGTTAAATTATCGTGAAAACAAGCTTATGTGTCCAAGCGGTTAACAGATATTAGCTAGTCTGAAGTTTATTGCTTGAGAATTTAGACGAAACTGAGCATTTTAATTGATCTTGCCATGTCTTTCTGGGACATTTCCGACTACAACCATCCTCTTACGCGTCACATAACAAGGCACTATAAAAAATGACTCCAGGTACTAATATCTACAGCCTGTATGTCGGACGAATATCTACAGCTCATATGTTGGACAAATATCTATGACCTTCAGAGTGAAGACTAATATCTACAGAGCTAAGGTCGGATTAATATCTACGAGGGTCCTAGTGGTGACGAATATCTATGGAGCGTAGGTGGGACTAATATCTACAGAGGGCAGCTGAGCAAGAGGTTGTACGGAAAAGCATAAATTACTTCAATTACGTAAAGGCTTAAACGTTTAAAGTACGTACATGAAGTTTTTGCATAATATTACGTATTTTGCTGTAATGTTGAAATTGGCGTAGCGCCTGCTCGCGTCAAGGCAAGAAAAACATCCCAGTATTCAAGTAGTTTAGCGGCTACACTAGGATTGTGTAACATGGTTTGTGATACAAAAGAAAGTGCACCCTTCGTAGCACCTGCTCGCGTCAAAGCAAGAAAAACATCCCAGTTTTCAAGTAGTTTAGCGGCTTCGCTAGGTTTGTGTAACATGGGTTGTGATACAAAAGAAAGTGCCCCCTACGTTGCGCCTGCTCGCGTCAAGGCAAGAAAAACATCCCAGTTTTCGAGTAGTTTAGCGGCTACGCTAGGTTTGTGTAACATGGTTTGTGATAGAAATGAAAGTTCTTTAAACTGCAAACGCAATATTACGTTATGCCACTATGCTATACATAATTGCAAATCCAACCTCTGCCAGTACTGTAGATATTCGTCTACATCATCTGTTCTGTAGATATTAGTCAGCAGTTTGAGCTGTAGATATTCGTCCTCACTTTGGTTCCCATAGATATTGTTCCAACATTCCTCCTATAGATATTAGTCAATACATGGATTCTCATAGATATTAGTCCGCTTTGTTCAGTTTTTGAAATTCCTGTAGATATTAGTAGACGCCTCCTAAAAAAATACCTGCACCCTTAATACCTATGTCACACCACGCTGTTGGTTGGTCTATGCTTAGTCTACTATTATAGCGTAGTCTAACAGTTATTGACAGTAAATCGTAGACAACCCAAGAGAAAACTTAATTAAAAGTGTCACAAGTCACGATGATTTCTGAAAATCGTCTATTTTTTCCACCGAAATATGTTTATTCACGTGCTGTTTTTTCGTGGTCTGTGCTAAATAGTGTTGATCACATTTGCACACAAAACACATTAGGAATCTTATGTGTTAAGTACAAATACCAATAAGACTTCGCGTGTGTCCGCCCGAAAAATAATTTTAGAATTTGCTTTCAAATGCTTTTATTAGAAATGAACATGTAATTTCTGAAATACTAAAAATTTTAATACAAACATAAAAAAGATTTAAAAATGGCTCATCTTGCGTTTTTTCCATCGTTTTAAAATTACTGATCCTCATAACAAAAAAAAAAAGAAAAACACACACAATTTTATTGAGCAAATTAAAAAAATAAAAAACATTATTATTAAACTCAAGTTTTTGTAGTTTCATAAAAAAATAATTAATAAAAAAATTTCGAAATTTTATTAATTTTCTCAAATTGCTATCAAAACTTTGGATTCATAGAGGTGCCCATTTCAATTTTTCTATAATTAAATTCTTTATTTGAATATAAAGAGTGGAGTTTTCTCTTTTTAATAGCGTTTAGAGTTTAGATCATATTTCTCACCATGACAGTAAGGGAGATACAACAATCTATGTGAGCTGGGACAAATTTGGTCTCCTGTGATTATATGGGTTAAAGGTGTGAATCATCGAATAAAGAAGTCTATGGTATGGATGTAATTTGAACATGAAATAATGAATGAAAAGTTTAAATATTCTCCCAAACTATCACCAACAGCAGTGGAATTCAAAACTACTTTTGTTTTTTTAATAGGCAGAAAGGATAGACATGTACTGAAGAATGTTTTTCACGACTGGTGTTTATTTTATTGCATCAGATCATTTTGATAGGGGGTAGTAATATTAACATATTTTCTCAAGTACATACAATTTGTACTGAATGTTTTAGTACATTTTAAGCCTGGGGGTTTTCCTATGTAGCTACAAGGTCACGGGCGCAATAGGCTATTTATAAACTCTCGTAGGTGGTGAAATGTCGGATTGCAGATCGCCTTCGCGGATTCCCCAAGGGCTGCCGTAATGTCATGGCTTATTTTACAAATATTCTATCTAGCGTGGGTGGACGATTTAGCCTTATTTACGACTTTGAATGGCAAATTAATAAACCTCTTGGCTTTGAGATTAGAATACACGTGTTCAAAACCTTAAAAAAATAAAAATTGACCACAGAATTTTCGTAATTTCGTATTTGTTTGTATTGACCTCTTTTAAGAGTGGACGATACTATCGGTTTCACCCAAATGAAACTGCCACCATTCAGAATCGAAATGTTGCTTGAAATGACTTTATCTATGTTTAGTGAGAAGATTAGAGTACCCAGGTACCTACTTCCTTCCTTGGCCTTTTGTCCTTACCGCCTTACCCCTCCCATTTAAATCAAGGCACAATAGTTTTATTTCAAGCAGATTCATAACACTAACTAACTAATTAACTAACTAACCATCACGCCGTTTCCGCAGGGGTAGGCAGAGAGGACGGGCCGCCAAACACCTCGGTCTTGGCACACACTCTTTGCCTCATTCATATTCATACATCGTCTCATACATACTCTTCTATTTTTCTGACTCTTGACATGGCCCGACTCAAGTATCTGATGCACTTGATCGTGCCATGTCTTCCTCGGACGTCCCCTACTTCTTATACCATTCACACTTGCATCATACATTCTCCTTACGCTCCTTTTTTCGTTTATTCGCTTGTACATGCCCAAACCATCTGATGGTTCCTTTCTTAATTTTACTCATTACGCTAACATCAGCCTTGCATTCTTTTCGAATCTACACATTTCTCACACGATCATACATGGTTTTACCACACGTATGCCTCAGGGATCTCATTTCGACAGCATTCCGTCTACTTTCATCCTTCCTCTGCCAGTTCCATGCCGCACTGCCATACATCAGGGTAGGTACAAGCACTCCATTGTGGACTGCTAGCTTCGCTTCTTTGGACAGCGTTTTGTTAGCGCCAACAGATTCATAACACGAAGGCAAAAATTTACGTGACCAATTATGCATTTCCCTACCTTCACATTCCTGTTATCCTTCCCTTCCACAAGTTTCTTTATCATCACTATATACCCCAAAATGAGAATCAGTACTTAAGTGGTATCTAAAAGTCCTAGTTACAAATCCTAGTTATAAGTCACTAGTTTTTAGTTTATTTTTTTACATTGGAGGATAGCAGATACATTACCTCCACATAGGAAGCCACGAGGAAAATAATTTTTCTTAGTCTTTCTTGGGATGATGTGTGGAAAGTTTTTTAAGAAATGGAAAGGAAAAAAGTTATTGGAGGTGGGTAGGAATCTGGGGGTCAGCGTATCAAGGAGTGACGGAAGTCTAAATCCATCCCTCCGACTGCGGTGCAAGGCGATGATTCGAGTAATAATAAACATAATTTTAAATAAAAATTTTAATAGTCATTTTAAATACATGTAGGATTACGAAAGATTTTTAAAATATTTATATTGAGGGATCTGTAGGATTTATCGGTCAAATTAGGAATTCCACCGAGCAGAACCCTCTGATATGAAAATATCTGGATAATAGTTTGGTAGATTAACATGTTGTTCTTGTATTGTTTTGTATTAATTATACTTATATAATACAATTGCATAACGTGGATTTACTAGATGATCATTTATATGGAAAAGTGTATGAACCTGAAAATGTGGTGCGTAAAATATATTATCAAAAGTGTGGATACCACTTCAGCTAGCTGCTAGAGCTCGATTGAAAAAAATAGGATCGCTAACCTGAGAAAGATTTCATTTACAAACAAGTAGTCGGGTATTTTACAACCTTCCTCTTCTTCGCGTTCTTCCTTCCTAATCATAATTTGACCTTCAAGATTTTCTCTATTTACTTCAACTGGCTACGAGCTTTTGGGGAAATTCAGGTCTCCACCAAACACCCTGGTTATGAATCACTTTATTTTTATTAATGCATTAACGTTTGATTTATATCTTTTTTTTATATTATCATTTTCTTTAACGAGCCAAGATAAGTGTACAGTGTGAGAGATAGCTGTCAGGAATATCCTCGCATCGAACTTGATTTATGTTTGATATCTTTTTTCCATCAGTTTGGAATGTATTTACGTGGGAGTATTTCGGGGTTTTATTTCCGAAGTGGTATTGATTATTATTATAAGTTCATTTACCTAAAATTATCAAGTCTTTTGCCTTATTTAAAATAAAAAAAAGCTAAAACGTTAGACGACGATTATTACTTATTATAAGCAATAATTATCAGCCTGAAACACTCATCCACATTGAAAAATCTTCCGAGAAAAGATACATGCCGCCGACGGGACTATTGCTTATAATAATTATTACCCTTTGTGCTATGCATAAAAATCTTGTCTTACACATTAGTTTATCAATTAAAAATAGTCGATTATTACTTTAATTGCTTGCGAAAATAAAAATCATGTAACAGAAAATAGCTGTTTTTTTGAGGTCTGAAATAACAAAAACTCACGTAATTGCCAATTTCTTTTTGTCTGAAAATTATTGGTCAACTCCACATTTTTAATGCTGTCAATACATTACGCTAGCATTTATTTATAGACTTTTTTTAATTGTTCAATCCGAACTATTTTTTTCTAAATTAACCCCAAGCCAGACACACCTCTGTCCTTATATACAGTTCTTGCTTCATTCTTATTCATACATGCTTATAGGATTGAAGAACTGAGTTTGAGGCCTAAGTCGTAGATCCTTAGGATGCTGCCAGACCCAGGACAGTTGGATCGGACACATGAGCAACTGATAAACACGTCTCCTTACCCTTCAAGCCAATAACCAGCGACGTGAGAGTCAGCAAACTATCATGGATTGATCGTGAGAACAGAATAACCGGAACCAATATATAATAAAGGTGGCAGATCTTTGGTCAGACTTAGACTACGCTTCATGGATAACGTGATGACCGACTTGGAGAAGCCGGAAGAAAAGGATTCCTGGGAGCTAAAAAAATCGTGGTAGAAGTCCATTATAATATAATAAAAGCATCAATAATCTTACACTAGATACAAAATATGAGGCAAACATAAAACATTTCACACAAGTGAAACAAAATTCAAAACTTTTTAATTTGTTTTATTTCTGACAGAAGCCTATCACGAACACGGCCATATTCAGGTTGTCGGAAGATGGCCGTGATAGGCTACTTCTTTCTATCGACTACCGTGATAGGTCAAAAAAAAGTGGAAAAATTTAAAATTGTTTCAGTATATCATTACAATAAACCTTTGTTAGCGGAATGACAAAAAAGTAAGATTTTTTGTGTGAATACCGCACAAGAGTCCCAAATTTACGAATCCAGTGCAGTGGGACTATGACATGCGAAATTGAGATATGTTATGAGTGAAGAGAGTGTTAGCGGTAGGAGATGGGTGCTTTGATAGAGTTTCTTTAGAGAGATTAGACAAACTGAAAATTATTGAGTTTAAAAATACAGTTAGCTAAAGTCCTTAAAAAAAGGAAATCGTGAGGAAGCTAAATAATAAATATGGGTAAATATGATAATAGTAAGTGTTTATGAATATGTACTTATAGACAGAGGCGGCCCGTGACTGAACTTGAAAGCAGTGCATTTCACTTAAAAAATTATAACATGTATCTATGTACAGGTAAATTTCAATTTGGTAAGCGGGTATGGGTACTGCCGCCCGGGGAATTATTTATTGGATAACCAACACCTCTGCCATAGGTCACCCTAAGTCGTTCGCTACGTTTGGTGACTTAGCAGGGGTGCCCGGGTTCATGAGGTGAGGTTTGTCCGGGTCTTCTGCCCACCAATTGCGTGGCAGGCCAGATCAGGAGAGACTGGTTGAGGGAGGCCTTTTGACTTCTCCAGCAGGGCTCTCTCGAAACATCACCTTGCACCGTAGTGGAAGGGATGAAATTATTCGTCCGCCACTCCTGGACACACTGATCCCGGGTTCCTACCCACCCCTCATACCCTTTTCCTTCCCAAACAACCTCTCTTTCCTTTCCTAAAAAGAACCCTCCACACAGCATCCCCAAAGAAGACCCTACGGAGAATTATTTTCTTCTGGGCCTCTTTATTGTAAAAAAATGATAAAGGCAGCTGCACACCTGTAACTTCCATTTTTTCAGTAAAATAAGCGATATTCTTCACTCCACGATACATCGACTCCGAAAAATGTAGAAACACAGAACACAAATGATCTCGTCAACAAAACCTGATACTTTCGAATAAAGTTATTTTTTAGATACCCTTTTCACAGTTTTTGCCTTAACCTTACAAACTTGTTATAGGTATATTTAACAATGGTTTTGGCGGGTCATTAGTTTTAAAAAACAATCGCATTTTGATTGTCCACCACCCATTTTTAACTGTTTTTTACAGAACATAACTCATTAAAACCGGGCACTGCCAATATCATAAATATACCATTCCCGCCAATACTAAATACATGCTGTCATAAATAAACCGATCCCATTGTCAAGTAGCGCTAAAACATCTAACATTGTTAATTAGTTACAAATCCGATAATCCTAACTAATTCGTTCCAAGCGTTTGGTAAAACGCATGTGTAACGTTAGTATCAACGTCAAGGATGCTTCTGCGCATGTCCCGCGAATGCACGGTCGTCCCATAGGACGGTGTACTGTCTCAGTTATTTCACGGTTAGGAGATGCTTATGACAATGCCCACAGTGGGAACGCGATTTGTGACGTCATCTTCGGCATATCGGAATATGCACGGCGCGGCGACAGTAGGATGCCTGAAATTCTAGTACGGATTGCCAATATGGCGGGAATCTTTCACGGGTTGATCGATGTTTGGCGCACATATTTTCTCGTTAATACTGTACTATTATATATATATTTTTTTTATTACGGTTATATATCTAATGTTACATTGAATTTGCGGCAGCGCAGTGCACAAATGCACTGAGGAAGGGACCGCCACTGCTTATAGATACTTATATGTGTATTATATTTACCTTCCATATACCAACTCGATCTAAAATTATTCTGAGTCATGTAGATACTCGATTGTTCCTATACGGAGAAAAATGCAGACATCTACTACTTTTGAGAAAGTATGGCTAGTTGCATGTAATCTACACGGAGAAAAATGTTATTAAAAAATACGATCATTTTATTCGTAAAACGGTTAAAAACGTACGAAATTTACGTATACCAACAAATTATTCTTACATTTTTCGGTTAATAAACATTGAAACCCTGTTAATTTGTTCGTAAGAACTTCAGTCCCGTTTTTAACCGTTTTACGAATAAAATTATCGTATTTTTAAATAACATTTTTCTCCGTGTAGATTACATACAACTAGCCATACTTTCTCAAAAGTAGTAGATGTGTGCAACTTCACGAAATGTATGCAAGAAGGCTATAATAACATACCTCAATAATAATAATCAATTTTAGTATAAAACTATTCTTCTGCATGGGTTCTATAGAATTTAAATAGCATTTATTTTACTTCACGATCAATGTTCAACAACATTTTTATGTTTAATATCAAATTTATTTCTTTCTATCTCCATGTAATGTTTTAGTGTTTGAGGTGATGCTCTTGAAGGCCAAGTATATTTGGAAAAAAACGCGCGAAATTATCTTCCCAGCTTTTGCTCAAATATCATATAAAAACAAAGGAATTGTTTTTTTTGTGATTGTTTTCTGTTTGCAGATAATATACCTTATTATTCATATATATTTCATGATAATATCGCTACAAGTTTTCCCAGAATAGCTATTTTTAACAAAAAAATGTATGAAAATATTTCCCATTCGACAAAAAAATGTAAATAATATATTCATACGAAAATGATCATTTTTTTTTATTTCTCTACAAACCTGAATAGACACCCTACATGAAAAAAACCAATTCAAAGGTGTTTTCGAAGAAGTAATGACATAAATACTTGTTTGAAAATGAAATGACAGTTGAAAACCGTTTGTAAAAGTGACCATAGATATTTATTATAAATTATTCAGATGGGTTGGCGCTATGCGGATTTTTGCTATGTCAAGACCGAGAACGGCGCAAGCGATTTTCACGTTGTTCTTCATACAATTTCTTTATACATAAGGGACAAAATCAAAAAAAAAAATTTTAAATTTCGACCCGCGGCCACCGGTGGGCGAACGGCAGTCGAGAGGTTTTTTCACTCAAATATAAATGTTAACCTAAATACAGGCCATTAGTCCTAGTGAGGTAATTTTTTTATGTAAAAAAAACTAATGTATGTACGGTAAGAACTTATAAACAATTAAATGCTTGTAAAAACACGAACAGGTATATAATTTATAAAAATAAATAAATATTTTTTCAATTTTAGATTTTATTCTCGGTGTTTTGGTTTCGACTGGCTGCTACTTTTCTTGAGTTTAAAAATTACATTCAGTCAAGACGTGCGCAAATCATAAATAGTTTCGGTACAAGTGTTTATCTTTTAGCTGACTTTTCTATTTACATTCGTCTGAGAGTTATCGTTTTAACTATAACAAATTAGTTATTGAGGCTATTCTCCGTGAATAGTTTTGTAATATTCTACCGATTGTGCGTCTTTTAAATATTTTTCAAAAATATCTGATTGAAGTAAGTTAGTCTGCAGTAATATTTTTTATAATATTTTTTACATAACAAAGCAGAATTTTTGATTTTTCGAAGAAAACTTCCTAGGAAAGGTTTTCACTTTGTGGTGCCGTTATTTATTTTAATGAAAAGAAAAAATAACTTAGTTTACATCACTTTTATCAATAAACAATCTACATGTTTCGTGAACGATGTTCAGATCATCAGAATCAAATGTATACTAGTAAAATGTATACTAATAAATGTAAATGTATACTAAATAAATGTAAATGTATACTAGTAAATGTAAATGTATACTAGTAAATGTATATGTATACATTTGATCCTGATGATGTGAACATCGTTAACGAAACATGTAGATTGTGTATTAATAAAAGTGATGTAAACAAAGTTATTTTTTCTTCTCATTAAAATACAGAATTTTTGGTTTTAAATATTTTTTTAAATGTCTACATATATATGTCGGAAGTGCGATTTTGTAGTTTCGTTTTGAAATATAGTGATTTTTTGATATTTTGCATTGCATTTCATTTAATTCAAAATTCTGAAAGTACAGACTTTCAAATCAACAAAATAGGCCAATAAATAAATAGACAAAACGATTTTCAATTTTTAGCAGATCAGTCATTATTCTTCGGGACCGTCGATATATGTGTATTTTTTTATTTTACGCACCAGATTTTCAGGTCCGGGTTTAGTTTTTGCCATAGGAAAAACTAAACCCTTTCATACACTTTTCCATATAAATGATCATTTAGTAAATCCACGTTATGCAAGTGTATTATATAAGTATAATTAATACAAAACAATACAAGAACAACATGTTAATCTACCAAACTATTAAATGGGAATATAATTCACCTACTCCAGATATTTTCATATCTGAGGGTTCGGCTCGGTGGAATTCTTAATTTGACCGATAAATCCTACTGATCCCTCAATATAAATATTTTAAAAATCTTTCGTAATCCTACATGTATTTAAAATGACTGATTTTTGCATTTTTATATACAAATTCTTTGACAAATCTAATATGCCTAAAATTTTAATGAGAAAGCTAGGTATAATGCCAGTAGCCGAAATAACAAATGGTAATATTTTTATAGTCTGAGAATGCCAAATTCTTTTAAGTTCATTTCCTAAATCTGTATATTTTCTTATTTTTTCAGAAACAGATTTTTCAATATTACAGGATTTTGGAATAGCTACATCAATGATATAAGTTATTTTTTTTTAATTTTGTCATGTAAAACTATATCGGGTCTATTGTGACTAATTGGTCTGTCTGTTAGTATAGTTTTATCATAGTAAATTTTAAAGAAATTATTTTCTAAAAATGAATTTGGTTCGTATTCATAATATGGTACTATATTATGACATTCAATCAAGTTATGTTTAATTACCAAACTTTGCTGAATTATTTTTAAAACCTGATTGTGCCTAAATGAATACTCAGACGGCGCTAATATAGAACATCCCGATATAATATGTTCTATAGTTTCCGGAAAAGCCATACATTTTCTACATAGATCATCAATTTGATTTGTATCTTTGATTATATGCTTCCTATAATTTTTGGTATTTATGACTCTATCTTGAATAGCAAGCATAAATCCTTCTATTTCTGCGCTCAACTCTCCAATACTCAACCATTTGTTTGACGAAAGTTTGTCAACATACGTTTGGTTGAGATAATTGAAGTGTTTTGCGTGAATAATTTTATTTGACCAGGAATCTAATAATTCCTGGTTGGTATTTATAAAAATGTTGGCATTCTCGTCGTATAAATTTAAAGGTGAAATATTTCTGTCTGCCTTGCAAATTATTTTATGCAGCTCTGAGCTATTAGCTTTTCTATGAAACAAAAAAATCTTAACATTTCTACCTGATTTTGTTTTAAAGAAGTTATTTTGACTTGTATTACTTGTTAGAGCCTAACCTGCGGTGAATTATTGTACTTTTAAGATGTTATTCGACAGAGTCGTAATTTTTCAATTTTGCTAACATTCGAAAGGTAAATTTCTTCATTAAAATGGTAATGCTCATACATTTTTATAGGAGTTATTAAACACTAATTAAAATAATTTTATAGCAAATACAGAGTTGTATTCGATTTAGGTCACTGAACACAAAATTCTTAATAATTTGATTTGTATCGGTATAAAGAAATTTGCAAATTTTGAATTGTCAAATCATACTGATGTCTCTTTATGAACGAATTTCAATTTTTTTTTAAAGAGTTTTGACAACTTTAGTGTCGACAGTGAACAAAAATCATGCGAAAAATCGTAGTTGATTTAAATTTAAATAAACGTGTTTCAAATAGATTTATGTATTAGGTTATATACTACAGGGCGTAAAGGAACTTACTTGACTTTAAACCATTGTGATGTTTTTTTTTCAACTAAAAACATAAATAGATCAGCAGGTATTGGATCGGGTGAGGGGTTGGGCGGTTACTCGGCTGAGTGGCCAGTGAGAACCTGTGGAAAAAAATACACCGGAAACGAAAATTTTATTTACTTAATAATTAATAGGAGACCATATTTGTCCCAGCACAAATAGGTCTCAAAGAAATCGTTGTTTCTCCCTTACTATCAAAGAGAGAAGTATGATATAAACGGTATTCGAAAGAAAATACAACACGCTGTATATTCAAATCTAACCACAAAAAAATTAAAATGTACACCTTTATAAAACCGAAGTTTCCGATAGCAATTTGATTATATTTAAAAAAGTCTTTTTTTCTAATAATAAAATTTAAAAGTATATTTCATCACCTTTCGAAAACAGTTCTTAGTTTTCAGATACGTTAACAAATATTCCATTTATTTGGATTTTATTGCAAAGCACGAATATTTTTAGCCTCCGACTCTATGCGCCAAATTTTTGAAGGGTTAAAGTAAGTACGTCCTAAACAACACCTGTATACATGGTGTCCGGAAACTCGTAGTACAAGCAGGAAACTGGTGAATCTTCATCACATTTAGAGTCGATTTTGTGGTATAACTTTTTTTGATTTGAGCTTTCGTTTTCGAATAAATCGAGACCAAAGTTGGATTTTCTTAGGTCAAATCTGAATGTCGAATGGTCAATTCGGTTGTTACGGGGTTAATATCAGCTGTTTAATGTATTTTAAAGTTTGTAGAAGCATCGACCCTGCTTAAAAGTTTTTTTAACCCTCTAGTTGCCGAATTTTTTTAATTTTTTTTTAATTTTCCAAAATTCTTAATTTGAAAAAATTAAGTATTTTTTGGGTTCACTATGTGATATAGACTCACTTTCTTGCTTGTACTACGAGTTTCCGGACACCGTGTACATGGATGTAGTCATGAGTTATTTACAAATCAATTAAAATTCTTTCATTTTCCTACCACAAACTTCACGTTCATAGACTTTTCTGTTTAATCCACTAAAATTCTGCGGATTTTTTTATTCTTTAAATGTCTGGGGAAATAAAAAATTTCATTCTGAAATTTTTTTATAACAGTGCGCAATGCATTGAACTTTTCAAAAAAAAAACCGTGTGAACCAAGCTTTACAATTGCTAGATACATTTTTAGAAATAGTAATTCTATTTCATATCCAATGAAGTGATGAAGTACATATTGTACCGGACGATTAATAATATTTGTCTGCGTAGATGCCTTACGTTCGCAGACCATTATTAAAAGTAACGCTAATGCAAGGTAAGTTACTTACGAGTTATAAATACAGGTAGAGACTTTACACAGATTTTGTGAGGATCAGTACCTACCTCTACATTATAACTAACTAACTAACTAACCATCATACCGAGGAAAGACCGCTTCATACCTTTGCACATTCCCTACCTAATTTTTCTAATTTAATTGCATACGATATAAAACATGTATGAATTATTCTGAAATGTATGATCAAATTACCATTATTATCAAGACTATTATGTATAATTCCATACCATAGCGGGTGAAATAATACAAAAAAAAATATAAAAGGAAATATAAAAATTAAAGTATTTAAATTTAAAACTAAAATATGTAAATTCACCTTGGGTTGGTGAATTCGTACATTTCAGTAAGTAAGCAGGTATTTATGTAAATTTCGTTTCGTCACTGATATAGAATTTTTAAATATGTCGTCCACATTTTCAAATCTATTGCCATAATTATGCAGTCTAAAGTTACCTTGGTATTGTATCTTAGTTTGCTATCGTGAAGGTGTTTTTCTTTCTCTTTCGAACAGCGACGTTATTAGTTACAAAGTGACAATATCTGGCCCCCTAGCACACTCGATCTATAGGATAATTGTCGGTAACTTCTCATCGTTCCCTAGGACAACTGCAGATAACGTACGAACAACCGTTGATATCGAATATATTAAGGGATATAAAGGAGAGGAAGTTCTGGGAAGGAAAAAGGTTTAAGGGATGGGTAGGAATCTGGGCATCAATGTGTCCCAGAGTGACGGACGTGTGATCTATCCCTCCCACTGCGGTGCGAGGTGTTGAGTCGAGAGAGTCCGGCCGGGGAGATTAAAAGATCTCCCGATACGGCCTATCACTCAGATAGCGGGCAGATGCATCCGCTGCCAAGACCCGGACAAATCTAACCCCGTCAACCCGGGCACCTCTGCTAAGTCGCCAAACGTAGCGAACCACTTGGGGTGACCTGTGGCAGAGGTGTTGGTTGTCCAATAAATGGTTCCCGCCTCCAAAATTAAAGATATAAACCACTAATGACTGCAAGACTGTTATCTTCCTGAAGATGAAGTTATACGCTAAATTCTATTTAGATTTATCTTTACTATGAATCAGTTTACATTATGAATATGAAAAACTATGTTATGGATACATTGAAGCTATTCCTACTTTTCATTTTAATGGAATTAAATTAAAATTATTAATTACGTTACAAAAAATATAAGCGCAAAGTACTAAATGTTTGGTTTTTTCATTAGATAAATATGAAGTTATATAAAAAATAACCTTTTAAAAATATCCCTTTATGGCTAAGATTATTTTTAACTCGATCGATTGGCTAACTTTTTTCATTCTTCTAAAAGTTTTCATAAAAACAATTTTGCGCTACTTTCCTCTGCAGACAACACCAAAAATGCGCGGAGTTTTAAAGGGTTAAACAAATATTTCTGGCGTTTATATTCCTCTTAACACGTGGACTTCATTCAATATTTTAAAACCTTTAAAATAAATATAGCAAGCATATTGTAGCTATTAAGGGGATACCTGGCGGTGATTTTTCCATACAACCGTATTCCCATTTTATCTCTCTGGATTTTAACCCTAGAGAAAATACTTTTTTTACATAAAATAGATATCAACCACTAGCGTGTCTGTACTTTTTGTTTTTTTTATAAGTTACTTCTTATAGAAGTTATGACCTTCCAAAAATCAATAAACTTGACTGGTTTAAACGCTGTCAAAAGACGTTCAGTATACAAACTAGACAATGTTTTTTTAAAAAAAAGCAAAACGTAGAGACATAGAATAGTTTCTTTTTATGTAGTTGGTAAAAAATTTTTTTTTAAATCGGTTCACTTTTAGAGGAGAAAAGTGGGGAATACAAAATCTCGATTTTGAAGATTTTAGTTAGTTATTAGACGCCTGAGGTGCATTTGTCCCTTTCGCTCAATATCCGGTGGAGTAAGAGCAACACTGACAGCAACAATTTATTAAAAATCTATTATTAAAATTTCTCGACCACCGGGCTTCATCTTAAATAAAATAACTTTATTTGGTTGATATTTTTAAGTTATGTGCCTAAAATATAGCAAACAGCATTATTTCAAAAAATATTTTTGGACTAGCAATAATTTATTAATTTTCAGCCTTCAGATTTACTATTAAAGTAATGTTTTGTCTAGATGCTCAATGCTTCAAAATCGCAACAATAAACATTGCCATAGTGAATAATAAACCACATAATATGTAATAACAATTATTATTTTAATGATATGAAGAGTTTGTGTAATATACAATAGTACAGGAATAGAGAATGAAATCATTTCTGGATTTGGTTTATTTGGTAAAAATGATTTTCTTGATATGATTTTGATTTCAATAACATTGACCAAGGACGTAAACTTCTGAAAATATCACCGGGCATCTGAAAAATGTGCTGACGTCCCTTTTTTCTTCTTTGAATATCACTTTTATTTTCTGGAATGAATGAATTCCCGGAAATCTTGGAAGTTAAAATCAACCCATTTTCCGACATCCGATCGTGCTGAAATCGGCAGATAGACTCGTTGTCGATGATAATGCATTATTTCATATTTTAATAGCGAACACACATTCTTCAGAAATTAAAATAAATAAGAGCATTAAAGAAATACAAAATCATGTGATTTTGGTTTGAAAATTAGATCGCTTAAATATTTTATTCGCTTTAAACGAACACAAATTTCCCGTGAAATAATAGATTATTTTTTAATTTAATCTTTTTACAATCCCTTAAAATAATAAAGTATTAGGCCTCTAAGAAAGATTTTAAGTTTAAAATTTATTAGGTCTCTAAGAATATATTTTAAGATTAAGTATAATGTGAAGAATTAAATTCTTGATGAACGTACAACATTAAATTATTTGTGCCTGAATTTTGCAATATAAAATTAAATACGCTTTTGGGAGATGATTTTTTTTCAATAAATGAACAAGCGGCACCGGAATTAGAACCTTTTCGCCATATCTACATAAAGAGTGTTATTATTAGCGACCGGTGTGCTAGCATGAAGTTACCGACCGATTGTCGGTAACTTCTCATCGTTCCCTAGGACAACTGCAGATCTCAAACGTACAAACGATAGTTGATATCGAATATATTAAGGACACTTAGTCATTGTGAACTGTCACATATTCGTTTGCGATCTTCAGTTGTCGTAGGGAACGATGAGAAGTTACCGATAGTTATCCTACCGATCGTTATAGAGCAAGCGTGCTAGGGCCTCTGATACCGAATTTTACACGACGTGGTACATCGCCTTTAAACGAAATAAATGTCGGTTTTAAAAATCGGAATTTAGCAAGGTTGGTGTCGCGGTGGATTCCGATTACTGGGAAGGAATGTTTAAACCTCAATCAATCCATTTTTTAGAAGATATTTGAAAATAGATATATATGGTAAAAAAACTTTGATTTTTGTATTTATTTATTAAATCATATTTTGTTATTCAATTCTTATCAATAAAAGTAAAATAAATATTTTAAAAAGTTTCTACATTCATTATTATTTATTAGATAATTATTCCCTGCGATCTTCTTGACAAAAATTATAAACAAAAGTTATCTTCACAAAAAATTATTTGTGGTTTCTTTACCGCGTTAACAAACAAACTGACAAAGGCGTGATTATCGGATTCATGTACCTATTAAAAATGCACATTTTCTTATCGCATTTATTTTTTTTAATTACATCTTATCGGATTCTGCGTTAACAATCCACATGTTATTATTTCTGCATTTGACGCTAATATTATAAATATTCCAACTGAGGCCTTCAAACGTGGTGGACAATAATGACATGTCATCATTTTTAAATTATACACCTAGCTACATCAGATAGTCATCGAAGACATTCTTAACATATTATTATTTGTCAGTTTGTGGATTTTGCAATTTAACAATTTTTCATTACGAAGACAACAATATTTATGTAACGTTTACAATAAATTTGAGTTTGTAAAATATTTGATTTACAACATAGATCCGTTCTCAACCAATGTTAATTTAAATCTTGTAAACTTGTGCTTTTTCGTACATCTCCGGCTTGGAAATACTGATTTTTCATTGTAGGTACTGGTTAAATCATTTATTGATTCTGTTTTGATAACATTTGGATAACATACTCAGTACAAGTAAAAGAGGGGACCTGGTAAATCTAAATCACATTTTTTTTTTTTATAGAGAAACTTCACAAGAGTCCCAACTGCTCCCTTCTGGAGCCAGTGAGACTATGGCATCCCCAATTGTGGAGTTTGTTGTGAGGCTGAAGGTAAGTGGGGAAGGGAAGGAGATGGGAAAGAGGAAGGTGGGAAAGTACCTGGCTATTCAGATGTAGTCACTAAACACGGCTAAAGCCATTATTTCATGCCATTATAAAGGCAGTTTCAATTCTGAATGGTGGTCTTACACCAGGGCGATACTGAGAGTATCTTCCACTCTGGAACGTGCCGCAAATATAACATACATTATTTTTTATTAATTAATTGTGAAATAACACAAATTAATCAAATAAAATTTATTTGCGCACGCCGGGTTCGAACCCGCGACCTTCCGAATGGGAGTCAAGTGTCTTACCACTCGACCACGGACGGTCGTCATTTGGAGGACATTTTGAGATATAACTTTTTGATTTGAGATTTCGAGTCCAAACTTTGAATTTTTAAGGACAAAGTTCTAAAAAACAGTAGCTTGAGGGTTATTAACAGCTGTTTAACATCTTTTAGAATGAGACGAAGCGTATACCGACTTCTAAGTTTTTTAAACCGTTTTTTGCATAAAAAAAGGAAGAAAAAATAGTGTTATAATATGTATAAAGACACTTGTCATATATTCAATTGGCTATCGAACTGACTGGATGTTAATCAATTACATCTCGTGGACGACCATAATCTAGAAAACCCTTTGTTGTCGAAGATATCCACATTCCTCACACGATCATACATGGTTTTACCACACATACGCCTCAGGGATCTTATCTCTACAGCATTCAGTCTACTTTCACCCTTCCTCTGCCAGTTCCATTACTCACTGCCATACATCAAGGGAGGTACCAGCACTCCATTGTGGACTAGGAGGTTTCGCTTCTTTGGACAGTTTTTTGTTAGCGCCGATAGCATTCAGTCCTCCGTTAATGGAGTTACCTGCATTTACCCTTCTTTCAATATCTCTATCAGCCTTTGAATCTCTCGTAAACATGCTTACCAGATACACAAACTCATACACCTAATCCAAGTATTCATCATTCACAACTGCATTGGACACTGTTTTCGTGTTTTCTCTTTCAAACACCATGACTTTCGACTTACTTACATTCATCATTAACTCATTCTTCATACATTCTTCGTTCATCCTAGACACTAGAGACTGTAGATCTTCCTACTTTCCTAAAAGTACGACATGTGGCCAATGTAGATATTACAGCACCAAAAACAATAAAAATGAAGTACCTATCAGTGTCAAATACGCAATGTAGCTTTGAAGTGTGAACGGTGTAGATCCATTCCACAGATGTATGTACCACAGAACAAACACTAAATCAGGAAAACCAAAGTGAAATTGAAATTAATGTATTAAAAAAAAAAATAAACATGAGATTCAATTATATTAATTTATACTTCCCTAATAAATCAGACGACCAATATTATTTAAAAATATTTTCAAAAAGGTAAAGATAAAATATTTTTGCTTTGCAAGAAATGTATTAAATCTTTTCATGAAAATATCAATACGTACACATGTTTTTATTTTTACAATCAGGTGGAAATCAGCAAATTTACCAATGACTCTTATTACTAATGTGTATTGTTAAAAATCTTACCTTCCTTATAAATGTGCACTTTGTTTTTAATACAAACTTAATAAAATTATTTTTAAACACTAAAAACAACAATTCAAATAAATCTACAAAATTTTCTGGAATTAATTAAATTTGGAACGTTTAAACTTATTCAAATGTTTTTAAAACTTTTTGGTGTAAATATAATATAGGCATATGTTTTGCACCAACTGCGCGACCGCCTCAGACTCGTGCTAAATGAACTGTAATCAACGGCTCGATTTGTTTTTGCCTCTGGCCTGAAAATACGTCGGTGCTGAAAAATCCACATGTGGCTAGAGACGGTCGATAATATCCGCGAAGGAAAAACAGACTAAAGGTAAAAACTGTAAAAACAAACGAAGAAATGTTTTTATTCTCGTTATTTTGGTATGTTACCCAATTAAACATGTAACGATTGGAAAATTTTATTAATGAATATTATTGTCACTGATGCAAAATAAATTAAGGTTGTACATTGATTTTAATTTATCTGATGAACGTTTTAGTAAAACGGGGTAAAACTGAACAAGAACAATTTTATTTATTTATATTTTTTCATAAACTTTCCTTTTTTTGCTTTCAGTGGTTTGAATTGATTAAAACTAGTATTTAGTTTTAAAAAACAGTTTATTTATAAACAAGTTCTGAAATAGAATTATTATTATACGTGACAGCTGTTTCGCATTCTGAAGGCATTTTCAAACTGCAGAACGCGGCAGAATTTTTTTTTATACTTATTTTTGGGGTGTTATGCCGTGTTAGGCTAATTCCTTCTTTAGCCAACGTTTCGGACAGCGTTTATTTATTTATTGTTTTTTTTATTGTTTCTTTACATGGTAGGTATTATTGTTCACATTTCAATATTAACCTCACTAGGATAAGCCTGTTTTGAGTTATGTCCATTATCAGGGCAGATGTGTGATGATGAACACTGTAACGCTGTCCGAAACGTTGGCTAAAGAAAGAGGTAGCGCAACACGGCGTAACCCTCAAACATAAATATCAAAAATACTTTTGGCCGTGAAAATCTAAAATCATATATGGCAGAACTCGTTTATAAATAAACTATTTTTTTTAAATAAAATTATAATATTATTGAATATATAAAATAAATTAAAACTAAAACGGAGTTTTACAAATTAAATATAATAATAATAAATGAATGAAATGACTTTCTCTTATTGTTGTTATTTGTTATTGATACCCGTAGTATAATTGTGCAAACCTAAATTAAATACATTAAATAAAATGATTTAATCTCAACTTAGGTAGGTAGTATTTCATAATTACAACTTGTTTAAGCTACTTCATCATACAGCGGGCGACAAACGCGAAGTTCACATCAAAAAGATACGTTATAAAATATTCCTTCCTACGGCAGGAGAAGGGGTCAGTTGAAATCGGAAGCGGTCGAGAGAATATCATTTCTTTATACTGGATATGTTAACTTGACAGCTCCGAGCATGCTCCGTGTATTAAAAATGACCCCCTCTCCTGTTTACGGTAGAGAGGGGGTCGCATAACTTTTCTGATATCGCCACTGAAGCGAATACGAAAAATAATTCCGATTAGCGAAGATTCAAACCGCGATCACAGCGCATCATCTTTTTACGTCTGGCGGGTCTCATGAGATTGTATGGCGAGCGCTATTCTGTTATAAATAACTTTTTGATGTGAGCTGCGAGTCTGTCGCTACCTTAACTGTTTTACATTACTCTAGCGGTGGGAGATACGTGAAAAATCATGGGATAGTCTCAATTTTTGACACATTGGTTAATTAAACATTAGGAAAAAAAAGAAATAGCCCATAACCTAAACCAGCTTAAGGGGGTATCTTAGTATAGCATTTCAATTTTGTTTTACATATTTTCAATGATCTTTAAAAGTATGGAAAGAGTTATAACTATTTTTGTGGCGTGCTAATTAAACCTGTCTGGCCGGAATAAATTGAACAATAGAAGGTGGTAGACGTTGCCCGACTACCTGCAGATGGATTACCCCATAAAACCATTCTTATATTCTATACCTATATAATGTATATATAACGCAAATATAATGTATTTTCACTGATGATCCTTGTAACATAACGTATTTATTATATGAATAAAACTGCCTGAAACTATACTTAAAACTTTAAACGCATTTTCTCGAAACTACTTTTTTCAAGCTTGCGTGCATGATATCTAGAGTTCTACTGGACCGATTTATTAGAAATTTGATATAAACCTTCTCTACACATTCCTTTATGGCGTTAAGTAGAATCAGAGAAAAAAAAATTTACTCTTTAAAAAAAATTTTTACTGCAAAATAAAACTTAAAAAACATGTTTTTTTCAAACGTCCGCCATTTTGTGATTTTTTTTAATCCTCCAAGGTTACGGCGATAGCGATATCTTTACTGATTATTAGATTAAGAATCCGTTCGATTTTTTTTTCAGATGACCAGATGGGCTGCGATCATGCACGCCACTATATCCGGTTTTTTGGATCCCCACTTTACCAGCCGATTACTTTTCGAGTATTGAATATTTTTTTTGTTTAATTTTTTATGTATTCTTAAATTCTAAATAAACAAATCATTAAAAGAAGAGCTCGAAAAAACGCCCGAAATGTGTACCTCTAGACAATTTAAACACTTTTAATGACTTTTCAAAGAAGGTGTTAAAGTTGCATGATTTTGAATTGTCCGGTCCCCATAAAATTCTTACCACTGTCAAATTATTATTTATAAAGACTGTTAATAAATTAAATTAAATTAACAAAAAAATATACATATAAAATATATATATAACATATATATATATATATATATATATATATATATATATACCATATATATATAAGTACCTATGACGATTTTAATAAATTTCAGTTTAAAAGTAAAGTAAATCGGGGTAATGGTGACAGTTAATCGGGATATTGGTTTATTTATTGTGAATTTTGAATATTGAGTAACACTGGTACAAGAATAGGATATGAGATCATGATTTATTTAAATTACAATGAAGTAAATTGGGGTAGAAGTAGTACTAAACCAGTAATATATATTTTTGCGCCCCTAAAACACGCCCCTACAATTTTTTTTATTCGTAACCCCTAAAATGAACTATTACCGAAATAATTTTATTTTTAAATGCAGTTTTCTTTTACTTTCTAAAACGCAACTGTATATTTTGTTAGTATTTATATATTTTTTTTATGTGAGGCCTAACTGCTCCTTCTGGAACCAGTGAGTCAATGGCAACCCCATTTAAGATATGTTATGAGGCTTAAGTTACTGGGAAGGAAAAGGAGGTGACGGCCGGCGTAGTCCAGCGGTAGGGCGTTGTATTCGTATTCACGAAGGCCGCGGGTTCGAACCCGGCGTGCGCAAATAAATTTTATTTAATTGATTTGTGTTATTTCACAATTAATTATTTAACCGCTTGGACACATAAGCTTGTTTTCACGATAATTTAACGTAGGTAGACATAGGAATGACGTATGTCCCGTACCTGAGTTATTAAAATAATATTTAGTATATTTGCGGCATGTTCCAGAGTGGAACATACTCTTAGTATCGCCCTGGTGTAAGACCACCATTTAGAATTGAAACGTTGCTTAAAATGGCTTTAGCCGTGTTTAGTGACTAGATCTGAATAGTCAGGTTCTTCCCCACCTTCCTCTTCTTCGTCTCCTTCCCTTCCCCACATACCTTCAGCCTCATAACATACCCCAATTGGGGATGCCATAGTCTCACTTGCTCCAGACAGGAGCAGTTTGGATTCTTGTGAGGTTATTCACAAAAAAAAGGTGAGGAAGATGAAGGTGGGGAAATTCCTGGCTTTTCAGATCTAGTCAAACACGGCTAAAGCCATTCCAAATACCTTCTTAATTCTGAATGGTGGTCTTACGCGAGGGCGATAATGAGAGTATCTTGCAGTTAATAACTTGTCGTAAATACACTATCTATTATTTTAAATTAATAAATTGTGAAATAATATTTACAAATCAATCATATAACTTTTGCCAGGAAGTAAGAAATCAGTGCGGCGCACGGCAAAACTGAAATTTCCTGAAAATCTTCATACAAAAAATAAATTTTCGAAAAAAAAATAAAAAATATTTTTCGGCTACAACGACATCAATAATGCCATTTTTGTTAATATTAGCACTCTAGCTCACCAAAAGTCACGAGCCGCCACTGCTTAGAAGGACTTTCATACTGATGTTGTAGCATCCAAAACTGCTCACAAATTACAGCTTATGATGCACTTGTAATGAGATTATGATGCACTTATAATGGGATTATGATGCACTTGTAAATACTAAAAAAACGAAACGAGACGATATGGTGTTTGCTAGAATTGGGTGATAATGAGTGTAGGATAAACAAGTTATGCAAGGAAAATGGATGACCAACCAGTAAGGTATGCAAGGAAAATGGATGACCAACCAGTAAGGTATGCAAGGAAAATAAATGACCAACTAGTAAGGTATGCAAGGAAAATGGATGACCAACCAGTAAGGTATGCAAGAAAAATGGATGACCAACCTGTAAGGTATGCAAGGAAAATGGATGACCAACCAGTAAGGTATGCAAGAAAAATGGGTGATCAACCAGTAAGGCATGCAAGGAAAATGGATGACCAACTAGTAAGGTATGCAAGGAAAATGCGTGACCAACCAGTAAGGTATGCAAGGAAAATGGATGACCAACCAGTAAGATATGCAGGGAAAATGGATGACCAACCAGTAAGGTATGCAAGAAAAATGGATGATCAACCAGTAAGGCATGCAAGAAAAATGGATGACCAACTAGTAAGGTATGCAAGGAAAATGCGTGACCAACCAGTAAGGTATGCAAGGAAAATGAATGACCAACCAGTAAGATATGCAGGGAAAATGGATAATACAATCACAATATATATATAAAATATTTCCACCGTGATACCTTGAGGTATCATAATAAACAAATAAGCACAAATTGATATAAGGTTTTTCCGAGATAGTCAAATTCCTTCTTTTGAGTTTAAAAGCGAGATTTGTGTTCACCAAAAACACAAACAATTTGCTTCCAAGGTAGTTTCAAATCTTCTTGTGTTTTCAAAACAAAGCTACCTAATGGAATTCTCACTATTTTTCTTGCCAATGTTCCAAATTTCTAATACTTTTTTAGCAAGGTGATTGGTTAGGAGAGGTAGGAACTGGTAAAATAACATCCCGATAGGAACTAAGCATATTCGGATTTCATAATCAAACGGATTTTATTTGTTAAGTTTTAATGAAAGTGAAATGAAAGTAACAATATCGGTAGTAGTAAAGATACAGTAGTAGTAAAGATAATCGATAAGAATAAACTCAATCAATACAAACCCTAAGTTATGGTAGTTAACCTAGAATTTTTGTTAATGAAAGAGATAAAAATAAATAAGTACAAACCAGTGACATTAAATTAAATAATCTTAAAATATAAAACAAAGTCGGGTTATAACTGATGAACGGCTGGACCAATTTTTATGATCGTTGATTTGTTGGATTTGTCTTCGTCCCGAAAAGCAGAATAACGCTCTGGCGTTATAAGTCGGTCAAACGCGAGATGTTTGAAAAAATTGGTGTATTTTATGGAGTTTAGTGGCAGTGAATAGGGGAATCCGTGAGGGGCGGAGGGGAATTAAGGATAGGGGTTCGTGGGAGGGGGGACGATGGAGGGGGAAAGATGGAAAAGGTAGAAGGGAAATGCAGGAGGGAGGGTCGCGAGAAGGGAGACTGCGGGAGAGGGGAGGGGGATGGTGAAAGAGAAACGCGGGAGGGGAAAGAGGTGCGAAAGGGGAAGAAGAGTCGGATGAATGGGAAAGGACACGCAGGGAGAAACAGTTTCTTTATTTAAGTTGCATTACAAAGCATGCCTAGTCAGCTAGTTGATAATAAATAAATAATTTTAAAAAACTACTTTTACCTTGGAGGCAAAAAAAAGGTTTTGTTTTATTGTAATTTTTTTGTTCTAGTTACGGAACGTACGTTATGATACACATATGACGCCAATTTATATAATTTTTTTAGGAAAACTTCTTGACGACCGTCCGTGGTCGAGTGGTAAGACACTTGACTCCCATTCGGAAGGTCGCGGGTTCGAACCCGGCGTGCGCAAATAAATTTTATTTGATTAATTTGTGTTATTTCACAATTAATTAATAAAAATAATGTATGTTATATTTGCGGCACGTTCCAGAGTGGAAGATACTCTCAGTATCGCCCTGGTGTATGACCACCATTCAGAATTGAAACGTTGCTTAATAATGGCTTTAGCCGTGTTTAGTGACTAGATCTGAATAGCCAGGTTCTTTCCCACCTTCCTCTTCCCCATCTCCTTCCCTTCCCCACTTACCTTCAGCCTCACATAACATACTCCACAATTGGGGATGCCATAGTCTCACTGGCTCCAGAAGGGAGCAGTTAAGACTCTTGTGATGTTTCTCTATAAAAAAAAGAAAAAAAAAAAGGAAAAAACACTTTTATAAGTTATGCTAAATTAAAATGAATTATTTGTTTGCGCCCGTACATGTATGCAATAGAATTGTGTCTATAAACAAACCAATTCTATATTTAAAAAAAGGCATACAAATACAATATTGTATTGAACCACCGACACAATATTATATTTGGATTCCTTTCTTAGCAAAATTGAGTTTGTGTACGCACAATTCATATTCTTATTGCTTGTGTATAGGCACAAACAAATAATTCATTTTAATATTTTAAAGCATAACATTAAAAAAGTGTTTTTCCCTAAAATAGTGCGCCATCTATGAAAATAATTTTCTTCCAAAATACGTTGATACATAATATTTTGATCTACTTTTTCTTCCTTTTTTATTTATTTTTTTAACCGTGCGCCAAATATTTGTTAATTTCAAAATAACTCGTGAATCATAAATTCCAGGTATCTATGTTCATAGGGTGACAACAATAAATGAATTTCACTGAATGAAGCGTAGGTAAAGAAGATCTACCGTATCCACAAATTGATGTAACCTTCAAATTTACAAGTGCCTTGGGAATATGAGTTATGAGTTTGAGACGATCAGCCAGCAGTGAGCAGTGGACAGCGTGTGTACACGTAGGTACACGCATATCCTGCGACGTACCTACACGTAGCTGTACGCTATACGGAATTAAGCAGGTTGTCTAGGCATAAACGTGCATAAACGTACCAGCAAAGTGATTGTTTCAATTGCTTTCATGGCTAATTTGAAATGGCGCGAGATATTGTGTCATTTTGTTGTAACAGACACCTGATGTAGAGTGGGCCAGAAAATGACACACTTTTTATATGTCATTTATTTATTTATTTGATAAACAAGTAGATTACGTCAATTTGTGTTCAATAGTGGAAGATATTATCAGTATCGTCATGACCACCATTCAAAATTGAAATGTTGCTTGAAATGGCATTAGCCGTGTTTGGTGACTAGATCTGAATAGCCACCATCAGACCTTCCTCTTCCCCATCTCCTTCCTCTTCCCCATCTCCTTCCCCTCCCCGCTAACTTCACCCACATGACATTTTATTTTATTTATTTAAATACATGTTTTATCAAAAGTACATATAGTTTTTTGTGATATTTCACCCTCCATGCTAGGGATGACCCTGTGTTATGGCGGGTGAAAACCCAATAGGGGATCCCATAGTCTCACTGGCTCCAGGCGGGAGCAGTTGGGACTATTGTGCGGTGTTTATATAAAAAAAGAAAAAATGGAGAAGTTTCCACCTGATTTTTTTTTTCAAAAATGTCGTTAGAATGAATGCTAAACTATTTATTTTGCTCATTTCTATAACCAAATAAATTTTCAGAACCATTTTTTTTATATTATGAATACCGCACAATATCTGTATTATATATATATCCATAGATACTTGCATGACGTCAAGTTTTTAATATTATGAATACCGCACAAGATCTGTATTATATATCCATAGATACTTGCATGACATCAAGTTTTTGATGCTTCTTTTTTTCACAAGGATCTTACATCATTTTGAACCCTTCGCAATTGCAATTTTGTTCGTATCTGTCAATTTTGTTGATTAGTTTTACAAGGCATAGTGTAAGCTGGTTATTTTAGTCATTTTAGTTGGACAGGATTCTTACTTCGTCATTCCATGTTTTGGGGTGTCAACGTTTCCAAAGACGAATTCTCATAATCCATTGAACAATTTCTGATTTTGAGGTTGAATCTCTTGTAAAGTATTTTAGTTTAAAAGGAAAATATTTTAGTTGGACGTAGATCTGTCTTAGAAAATTAGGGAGATGCTGTCTGAATCATATTTAATCCATTATTATGCCCTAGCTGGTTGCGTAAGATTCTATCTGCACGTTTAGATATCTTCTAAAATGGTAAGTGTACTTCCTATATATTTTCTTTTAAAACACCCACACACACACGCGCAAAAAAAAATCAAGCAAATATTAAAAAAATAAAATCACTGTTCCTCATTACATTACAGAAATGATGAGATCTCTCTTGAAACCAATTCCACAGGTCTGCAAATTGATATTTTAATTTTTTTTTAATCGTAATAGGTGAATTATATGTATTTCGGTATGCTGAATTCGAGAATGCCATCCATTTCGACCCATCACGTAAGGATTTTCCGCAAATTGGAAATTAAAATATAGGTAAAACCCGCCTTACTTTCTCCCTATTGCCTTACCGCCTATTGCCTTCTGTAGGCAATGTTCAAAAGAAAAAAATCATAAAATTATACAAATTTAATTAATTTTAAGTCATAAAATATTTTATTTACATTATATACAATTATAAATCTTTATAAAATCTGCTTTTTTAGTTTCGAAGCTTCGTTTTGTGCTTTTTCTTTTGTGGGACGTTATATTTTCCCAATGCAGCATAGTATCCCATCGACCTTGATACCTTCTCTCAATTTCCTTGATATCTTGGTGAAACCTCTCACCTTGCTTTTCACTAACTGCACCAAGATTTTCCGGGAAGCAATCCAAATGGGAGTTCAAAATTTTTTTGATAATTTTCCCGAATTCAGCAACCAAAAATACATGGGAATTACCTCTTACTTTATATTAAAAAAAAAGTCCCAGATCTGTGTTTTTTTTATTTATTATTATTTTTTATTTATTTATTGGCTCGCCAACAGAATACATCACATAATTTTGACAGTAATTTACATTTATACGTGGTTGTAATGATGTTATATTATAGGTGAGCACAACATTCATCTCAATATTCTTTATGTAATAATGATTGGTTCGTTACAATAGTGATAAATTTAATTTCAAATATGTATATAAAAATAAGGAGGATCGAAATCAGTTATTGGGAAGAAAAATGCACACATACTTATAAATATAATATACATACGTATATACATACACACATACATACATACATACACACACAAATATACTCACATAATCATATATGCATATATTATATGAAATATGTGTTATATATTATATGAAAAAATATCTATGGTAGTGTGCGTTTTTGCAAGATCGTTGTATTATCGAGACATTCTATAGACATAGGATTAAAATAGCCAGTGTCATTGGTAAAGAAATTCGTCAATAATATGTTATATGGAAAAATATCTATGGTAGTGTGATAATATCGAGACATTCTAGACATAGGATTAAAATATCCAGTGTCATTGGTAAAAAAAAATCGTCAAAAATATGTTAAGGTTTCATGTAAATGTAGACCTAACTTGAACTTGATTAAACTTGAATTGAACTTGTCTGAACTTGATTGTATTGACTTAATTACCATCTCCTTGATTGTTTCACAATTTTATAAAACATTAAGTTGTCATTTACATTTTTCTTCTTTTAACTAGACCACCTTATTTGGAATATATTATGACCGTCTAGTTACTAGTAGATGGTAGACACTTGACCTATAAGTAGGGTTACCATCCGTCCGGATTAATCCGGACATGTCCGGCCTTCTAGCCTTTTGTCCGGACTTTGTCCGGCCCTAATTTGTCCGGATTTTTTGTTTAGATTTTAGATGGTATCTGAGTAATAAAAGTAATATCAAATAAGTATTTAATCTTTATTACTACCTACCGCTACCACGTCCATACTGTTAGAGTGCGTACCTGATAATTGCATATAAAAATGTCATTAAAATGTTCCGACTTTTTTTGAATTGTCAATTGGCTGTTTGCCAGGACTTTTCAATTTTCTAAGTGGTAACCCTACCTATAAGACATAATCCAAGTAAATTTTCTTTGAACAGATCTATAAATATTATGTAGTACGGATTCTAGACTATTGACTTTGTTGGGTATATAAATACATTATTTTGGATTAGTATTTGTATTATAGTATTTAAAATCGTCCATTAGATAATAACTAATAATATTTCTTTATAAAATTACGATTTTCGGTTTATGGTGTATTGTTAGGCTGAGGATAAATTATTCAGATCTATTCACAAACACTAGGTCGATTCTGAGATTATTAACCACTCTGGGATCAATAATTTATAATTTGATTATACTTAATTCATAAATATATATATATATTTTTTTTAAATTGATAGCAATGCGCACATTTAATAATATTTTTCAAATCTCAATAAATACACATATTCATTCTCAGAGAAAATATCAATCATATGTTTGAGTATATTCTCACAATGATTGTACGATAATGATGATGTAACTTTGGCGCCAATCCACAACTGAAAAAATTAAAAAATGACTGGTAGTTGAGTTCTAATGTTTTTGAAAGACAAACCAATATTATGTCACAGGGTATCTAGCACGGTCGATCGATATCGGTTTTATCAATTATGTCGATAACTTGACATAGCTCCCAAGAAACTGCAGACAGCTAACGAACAAACAACAGTTCAAAACATATTCCTAATTTATTTGACGTTAACTACTGATTGCTAGGGTAAATTTTGCTCCACCCAATACACAATGTGTTCTGGGTCTAGGTTACTACGTGGTGAGTTCTGCATAAATACCGTAACACCCGATCAATTTGTTCTCGTCTTATCTTTAATTAATGTTAATCATACATGCAAATGTTTCCGGGAAAAAAACTTAATTTAAGTGAAGTAATTTAATTTAATTTAAATCCATAGCTTTCAATAATAAATTAATGGACCTTTATACAGTATGTTGAGGGACTTACTTGACTTACTTTAACCAGTGATTCTTGACATTATTTGGAATAAAAAGAGGGAAATGAAATTTTGGTCTCCGGTGACCGTATAAATGTTTTTTTTTCTTCAAATTCAAACAACAAAAAAATTATTTCACAAGTTGTCAATGGTCACCTAGCCGAGTAACCCACCAATCCCTCATCCCGCTTCTAACTGCCCAATACCTACTGACTTTTTATGATTTAAGTTTTAATAAAAAACTAAAAAAACATTAATCATATTACAAAGTTTCATCAATTTATTGTAGAAATCTACAGATTTAAATTTAATTAAAATAATGAATTGGAAACAAATAACTTTGTATACACCACATAAGTAATCTAATTTATCTACATGTTTCAAAACCAAAGGTTTCTTCGTCAGGATAAGATTAATCGCCTCCGCCCACTGAGGCAACTGAAAACTCTCAACTGCCAACTGTCTTTGTATGACAATATGATGGCCAGCGCCGGATCTGCCATACGTTCAAAAACGTGCAAAAAACCTGGCGCCAACTCCGAAGGGGCGCCGTGATAAAATAAATATTGTTTTAAAATTTAATTAAGTCCAGAACTTAGGTTGTTTTAAAAATCACCCAATTTTTTATCGACTTAATTTTGTACAACATATGACTCTAGGTACTAATATCTACAGCCTGTATGTCGGACGAATATCTACAGCTCGTATGTTGGACAAA
Source organism: Limnephilus auricula (assembly GCA_951813805.1). Lineage (NCBI taxonomy): Eukaryota > Metazoa > Arthropoda > Insecta > Trichoptera > Limnephilidae > Limnephilus > Limnephilus auricula. The sequence goes on along the minus strand of OX638389.1, from coordinate 40,034,166 downwards.
TATCTATGACCTTCAGAGTGAAGACTAATATCTACAGAGCTAAGGTTGGATTAATATCTATGAAGGTCCCAGTGGTGACTAATATCTATGGAGAGTGGGTGGGACTAATATCTACAGAGGGCAGCTGAGCAAGAGGTTGTACGGAAAAGCATAAATTACTTCAATTACGTAAAGGCTTAAACGTTTAAAGTACGTACATGAAGTTTTTGCCTAATATTACGTATTTTTCTATAATGTTGAAATTGGCATAGCGCCTGCTCGCGTCATGGCAAGAAAAACATCCCAGATTTCATGTAGTTTAGCGGCTACGCTAGGTTTGTGTAACATGGTTTGTGATACAAAAGAAAGTGCCCCCTTCGTAGCGCCTGCTCGCGTCAAGGCAAGAAAATCATCCCAGTTTTCGAGTAGTTTAGCGGCTACGCTAGGTTTGTGTAACATGGTTTGTGATACAAAAGAAAGTTCTTTAAACTGCAAACGCAATATTACGTTATGCCAATATGCTATACATAATTGCAAATCCAACCTCTGACAGTGCTGTAGATATTCGTCCACATCACCTGTTCCGTAGATATTAGTCAGCAGTTTGAGCTGTAGATATTCTTCCTCACTTTGGTTCCCATAGATATTGTTCCAACATACCTCCTATAGATATTAGTCCACACATGGATTCTCGTATATATTATTCTGATTTGTTCAGTTTTTGAAATTCCTGTAGATATTAGTAGACGCCTCCCCACATATGTGTATGCCAGACATTGTTTTTGTGTCAAATAATAGATTAATAATGAATTAATTAATCATTAATAGTTGTTTCCCAGTTCATTATTTCATTGTCAAAATGAGAGCCTATAGTTACTTAGAACCTTAGTCCTAAACTTAGTTGTTTTAAAAATCAACCGATTTTTCATCGATTTAATTTTGTACCACAGATGTGTATGCCAGACATTGTTTTTGTTTCAAATGGTAGACCTGAGTCTAAAGAAAAAAAAATTAAACGAATATTTTAATTTGTGGACTTAGTATCTTTTAATTTCAGTGATTCAATTATCTCAGCTTGTTTAACCATATCGTAGCAACTAGCGTTCTGAGTTTCGAGTCACTGCTTACGTTGCCATTGACAACGGGTTTTTGAGAAGTTGTGTAATGTGCGGACCATCATATTAACATACACAGGATAGCGAGTTTAGCTTAGCTTATGTTGCAAACTGTTTTTTTTCAGTTGCCTCGTCAGCGGAGGCACTAAGTTATATTTGTGTTATTGTGTGTTATATTTGTGTTATCCTTTTGTGTTATTTTTGTTACTTTAAGGGGGTTTCTCACCATGCTCCCAATAGCTTATGTACACTAATAACGAATATTTTCGAATTACGATTTACGGCTTATTTATTTATTAAGTTGGAGTTTATAATTCGGTACTCGAACCTATAAATAGTAACTATATATTGGATATGTTGGCCGAGTTTTCTAACCACTGCAAGTATTTTATTTTTATGTTTAGGGGGTTTCTCACCATCCTTACAATAGCTTATCTACCCTAATAACGAATATTATTAAAAATAAAAATAAAATACTCGCGGTGGTTAGAAAACTCGGCCAACTTATCCCAATATATGGCCACTATTCATAGATTCGAGTACCGAATTATAAACTCCAACTTAATAAATAAATAAACCGTAAATCGAAAATATTCGTTAATAGTTATTAGTGTAGATAAGCTATTGGGAGGATGGTGAGAAACCCCCTTAATAATATTAGTTATTAGGGTAGATAAGCTATTGGGAGGATGGTGAGAAACCCCCTAAGTAAATAATTGTTAACCTCAACACAGGCTTGTCCTAGTGAGGTTAAAAATTGTATTGTAAACTGTTATACCTAAAATGTGAAGAAACAATAAATAAAAATAAATAAAATATTATTTAAAAGTCGCAAATAAATAAATAAATTTAGGTAGGCAGGTACTTTATTGAATTTTCCAAACACAGACTTCCATTATAAAAGGAAATTAAAAAAAAAAAAATCATACAGACAGGTGGAATCACAAGCGAAATAAGATATTTTTTTATTATAGTTATAAATCTTTTTTTCAATACGTAGGTATGTAATAATGTTTTTATGTAACGGGATAGAGCCATCTGTTGCTATAAATGCAAAGTTATATGGTAAGATTTTCCAGTACCTACTAATACCGCTGAGAGTTTTTTGTGGAGTTATCCTCATGTCTTCCTTGGGTCTTGGGATTATTTTAATTGTATTTTTATAGATTTCTTATTTCATTTTCCATTGCCATGGAAACTTTTCAGCAGTTTTCAGTGAACGCAGTTCGTAGGATTCTCAACAGATGGCTGTGAGTCGAAAATTGTTATGAATTTTACAAACACATTTACAAAACTTATTTTTTAGCACTAAGTACATTTTTAATTTTTTTTTTATAGATTTACCTCACAAGAGTCCCAACTGCTCCCGTCTGGAGCCAGTGAGACTATGGCATCCCCAATTGGGGTATATTGTGAGGCTGATGGAAAGTGGGGAAGGGAAGGAGATGGGGAAGAGGGAGGTGGGAAAATACCTGGCTGTTCAGATCTAGTCACTAAAAACGGTTAAAGCCATTTAAAGCAACGTTTCAATTCTGAATGGTGGTCTTACACCAGGGCAATACTGAGAACGTGCCGCAAATACAGTATATATTATTTTTAATCTATTAATTGTTAAATTACACAAACTAGTCAGATTTTTTTTTTGCGCAAGCCGGGTTCGAACCCGCGACCTTCGGAATGGGAGTCCAAAGCCTTACCCCTGGACTACGCCGGCCAGCGTAAACCAACACTTATTAACTGTACTTTTATAATGTTTTAGACAAAATATCTATGACGTTGTACCTCTGTATATACACAACTTTCAAATAAATCAACGCCTTAAAAAACAGTGTTTTTTTAAAATTATAATTCATCTATTTTCAAATGTATTTTAAAACTTACTCTTCTTTTGTTTTGACTAAGGTTTGAACCTGCCTACCGAGTGATCGGAATCAACCGCGCTATATTTTAATATCTTAAAACAATATTTTTTCTTGGATTGACTGAGTTTTGAGCCTTGCGTGATCGCTAAAAACTGGACCAAATCCGAAGTAGGTAAGGCCTACATATATTTTGTGTATTGAATTTCAGGAAAAATGCGTAAATGTCCTCGTGTGTGTGCGTGATTACCACCAAAATTTAATAGAATGCATTTTTATCGACAAGGAGTCTATCGGCCGAGTTTCAGCTCGATCGAAAATCAGGAAGTGGGTTAATTTCCACTTCCAAGGTTCCAAGACATTCATACATTCAATCAATCAAGAAAACAAAAGTGTAAATCAAATCGATGCATTTAAAAATAAAATATGGGTGCAATAATAACCCTTCTTTTGAGTATTTTGTGGAATGGGGTAAGGTCTTAACGTAATAAATTATATTTATTTATTTATTTTATAGAAACAAACAGTACATTGATTACAATGTGATGACATAGTTTACAGATATTAAAAATAATATTTCATGGTGGGTACCTTTGATATGTTTCTTTGTAATGTCTTGAGTGGAATGTATAATTAGTAACTACCGGGTGATGTGCGTAGTGTGTGAGTGTGTGTGTATGTGTGAGAAGTGGTGATCTGTGAAGGGATATGTATGCGCATTAAACAGTTATATCATTGACATGATGCTCCTTTTAAATTTGGGCAGCGAATCTGTGAAAATGTCAATATTAGAGTTTAGGCAAACATTGTATAATCAGAAAATGTGTAGTGCTGTTTAAAGAGCATCCCTGGGTGATGTTAGTTGTGACTTTGCACCTACCTATCGAATTCTTCGTCCGTGTCACAGTCAACATCTTTTCATTGGACCATTGGACTCAAATTATTTCTAAGGATACTCACTACACAACAGGCGTAGTAATGTGAGGGTTGTCGACCATATCCCAACTGTAATTAAATATTTACCAAAAGCAGTTTTTTTGTACATACGTCCAACAAAAACCTTCTAATTGTAAGTACCCGCAATCTTTTTGTCTGAAATTTTAATCCGTTTAATCACAGGATACCTTATTTGTCCCGGATCACATAGGTCTCACAGAAATCGTTGTGTCTCCCTTAGGGGGTTTCTCACCATCCTCCCAGTAGCTTATCTACCCTAATAACGAATATTTTCGATTTACGATTTACGGTTTATTTGTTTATTAAGTTGGAGTTTCGGTACTCGAACCTACGAATAGTGGCTATATATTGGATAAGTTGGCGGAGTTCTCTAACCACTGCGAGTATTTTATTTTTATTTTTAATAATATTCGTTATTAGGGTAGATAAGCTAACGGGAGGATGGTGAGAAACCCCCTTACTATCATAGTCAGAAGTATGATCTAAACGGTATTGGAGAGATAATACAACAATCTATATATTCAAATCTAAAAGTAAACCAAAAAAAAAAATTTAATTTATCCTTTTCTAAAACCAAGTTTCCGATCACAATTTGAAAAAAAATTATGAAACTTTGTGAATTTTTTAAGAATTTTTTTTACATGAAAGAAAAAAAGTGAGGTGACAGTAAGGTTTATAATTTATTTACCTAATGAAATAAGTATGTATTTTTTTTTCATTATCAGTAATTTTAGTTAGAAAAAAAAATAAAGTGAACCATTTTTAAAACTTTTTAAAGATTTCGCCAAAAAAATTTATATGTAAAAAAAAATACATAGTAATTTTTAATAACGAAATTTGAAAGCATATTTAATCAACTTTCGAAAACAGTTTTTAGTTTTCGAATACGTTAACAAATGTTCCATTTATTTGCATTCTATTGCAAAGCGGGAATATTTTTAGCCTCTGACAAAATACGCCAGTTTTTTTAAGCCATATTTTCAGTTCGGAAAATCACTTCCGTCTTGAGCTCTGAAATATATATTTTGTATTTTTAATCGGACTCTACGCGGTTACTATCAACCTTTTTATTGTATTTTTAAACGAGTCAAAGCCTTTATAAGGTTCCAATAGTTTCTTATATTATCTAGATCGTCCAGTTGAACTGTCCAATATAAATTTGAGTTAAATATGCAGTTATATTTAAAAGTTACCCTCTATCTGGTTCAATACTCAGATTACTTATAACCACCAACTGGACGATCAATATACCGAATTAAAAAAAAAAAAAAAAATTGTTCTCTGTATCAGCGTTTCCATGGTCCGCAATAAATACAATTTCCATGATCCGAGGACCGGTACTCTAGATTTCCGGCCGGTCCGCGAAAGATTCGGACGCTACAGATAATGAACCACTTACATGTCCTCTGCGTGCAAATTGGTATCTTCTCCAAGCATAAACTTTCTAATTAAAGTGTGTTTATCGGAAGTGACCGGCCAGGTAAGTATGTTTCTCTGTGTACATTTGTAAATAATAAACTTAGATATAGCCTAAGAAATCTTACTAATATTATAAACGCAAAAGTTTGTATGGATGTATATGTGTTTTTTACTCTTTCACGCAAAAATTACTGAATGGACTTTATTGAAACTTTACAATAATATAGCTCATACATCAGAATAACATATAGGCTATAATTTATGCCCAAAGCTTGCTATTTTCCATGTATTACAAATAATAATTATTGTTTAATAGAAAATGTCAAAATTTGAGAATGACATTTTGAAAAACAATGATTGTAAAGCAAAATTCTATTTTAGAAAATATTTAAATTACTGAATTTATTTGAAGTACTCGCCCTTGAATCGAATCAAGGATTATAGATATTTTAAATAAATAGGTTAAGAATTTTGATACAAACATAGATGGGACCTACGAAAAAAAAATAGGCTAATCGAAGTATTAATCCTACGCAGATGAAGTCGCAGGAAGAAGGCTAGTATATAATAAACAGTTCAGCGCCCATTGATTGTACAATGTACATTGAGATGATTTCTCACAAAAACGGGGCTCTACAAATTATCCAATTATTATCCATATTTATATTTACAATAATTTCAACAAAATTACTACCCTTTGCTCTGTAACTACTTTTTTTTTTTTTTTTTTTTTTTTTTTTTTTTTTTTTTTTTTTTTTTCATAAGAAGCAATTACTTTGTGGTTAGGCATTATATTTTAAATAAAACAAACACTTAGTATTTAACCACGTATATATTAATATACGTGGTTAAATACTAAGTGTTTGTTTTATTTAAAACTTATTTTTTAACTCGCAATCTACATACACTTATTCGACCCCTTTGTATAGCTTTATATAATAATTTAATTTAGTATTGTACTTACTTGTGTCTTTTAAAATCTGTTTATTGTGTTATGTAATATGTATTCACTTATTATCATACTCCTGAAGAACTTACTTATAATTACTCGTAAAAGCCTTCAAGGCGTTAAGATATGAATAAATAATTTTGATCACACAAGTGATGTATACAAAATGATTTGTTTTCAATTAATTGAATAACATCTACATATTCGTAATAAGCATTAACTTTGTGGCTCGCCATAATTTACAATAAAAATATATAAATTTGTTTTAGACCACTTTAAATTTTAATTAAACTCTACTGGTTTCGGAAGAACCCTTCCTTCGTCAGGAGAATATTAAAACTAACCCAAGATACAAAATATGGTCCTTACAAGGGCGTTTTGTATGTTTACCTTGGCGTTTTGTATGGGAGGAACATAAAGACGATTTTTTAAAATATGATATATTTATTTAATCAAAGTATGTACCATTGCTATCTATGCACTTTTGCCATCTCATAGGTAGTTCATCGATCCCTTTACTAAAAAAAATATTCGGACGGGAATCAATAAAATCTTTGAAGGCGGTTTGGACTGCCCCATCGGAGTTGAATTTTTTCCCTTGCAAGAAGTTATCCAAATTTCGAAAAAAATGGTAATCTGTTGGGGCAAGGTCCGGAGAGTACGGTGGATGTCTTAGACATTCCAATTGAAGCTCCTCTAATTTGGTAGCCGTCTGTTGTGCAGTGTGTGGTCTAGCGTTATCATGAAGCAGCAGTGGCCTAGAGCGATTAACCAGCCTCGGTTGTTTAGCAGCTAGCTTTTCCATCATGGTTTGCAGTTGCTGAATTTCATATGTAAGGACCTAATATATACAACAAAAAAATAGGTGTTGACGAAGGAAGGGTTCTTCCGAAACCGGTAGAGTTTTAAAATTTAAAGTGGTCTAAAACAAATTTATATATTTTTATTGCCAATAATAATATCTAATTTGCCAGCCCTAATCTAGGACTGTGCGTCAATGGTATGTATTGTTTATCATGGCAATACTAGCGTCATTCCTACCCCCCACAATATCCTTACAGAACTCTATAGAATAACACAGAACATGCCCCCTCCGCTGGACTTAATGGAATGATTGGCCAATTTTCATACTCTTTTAATGGATCAAGTCCTCATCGGTCGTGATTTCATACATTGGCTTACATACAGGATTCACAAAAGTAATGACCGACTTACGATATATCGTCGTTGCATATAGAATATGAACCGTG